>CM064525.1:50135863-50210863 GCA_032716605.1 Paralithodes platypus | reverse complement strand
TCACCCGCAACCCAACCGACGAAATCAAACGTACTGCCAACACCACCATCACCGCCAACAACGCCAAACAAGGAGGGATCCACCTTAAAAAACTCGTCGGCGAATACACCCCTGGTTATGAGTACGGAACCATCAAAACACACAAACCTGGGAACCCCCTCCGCCCCATCATCTCCCAGATCTCCACTGCCACCTACCAGATCGCCAAGGCCCTGAACAACCTCCTCACCCCCTACGTGCCCAGCCAATTCAACCTTAACTCAGCCCACGATTTGTTGGAAATTTTACGAGACGCCCCCCCGTAACAACAACCACACAATCGCCTCTCTCGACGTAGAAAGCCTGTTCACCAACGTGCCAGTGGATAGGACCATTGACATGATTCTACGTCGAATTTATCTTTGCCCTGATACACCAACACTGGACATCCCGGAGAAGGCCCTGAAAACACTACTGGAGCTATGTACCAAGGAGGCCCCCTTCCTTTGCCCCCGGGGCAACATGTACAAGCAGATAGACGGTGTGGCGATGGGCAGCCCCCTAGGAGTTCTTTTTGCGAACTTTTTCATGGGTACCATCGAGGAAGAGCTCCTAGCTGCCCATCGACCCGCCGTCTACTGTAGATACGTGGATGACATCTTCGTGCAAATCAAGGACCTCCACGAACTACAGGAACTCCAACGTCGCTTCATGACCTCCTCCGGACTTAACTTCACCTTTGAAAAATCTAACAATGGACAACTCCCCTTCCTCGACATCCTCGTAGCTCTGAACGACCATGGGTTCAAAACCACCGTCTACATTAAACCTACTAACACAGGACAATGCCTCAACGGCGATAGTGAATGCCCCCGCCGTTATCTTCTATCCTCCATCTCCGCCTATGTTAGGAGAGCCCTCACGCACTGCTCTACCTGGGCCGACACCCACCAGGAACTAGAAAGACTATCCCAAGTTTTAGTAAATAACGGATACTCCAACTCCGACATCTCCAGCACCATCAACCACCATCTTGAAAAATGGTACACCCAAAGCCCTCCCAACATTGACCCCCCCCAATGAAATTAAGATCTTCTACCGCAATTACATGTCCTCTGAACACAAAAATGACGAGGCCGTCTTAAAAGAAATAATCTCCAAGCATGTCCACCCAACCAACCCGGAAAACAAAATCAAATTAATAATTTATTACAAATCGCCCCAAGACCTCCAACCTCGTTCTCCGCAACAAACCAGCCTCCATCAAGATAAAGAGCCCGATGACCGACGATCACGTCATTTACCAACATACCTGTAATTATGAGGACTGTGGACCTCATTCCTATATTGGTATGACGCAGACTCGTCTTTCACGTCGGTTAACTCTTCACCTTCAGGCTGGAGCCATCAAAGACCACTATCTCACCCCTAACCACCCTCACCTCACACGCAACGAGTTAGAGAAACACACCACCATACTCGATAAAGAAAGTGACCCAAGGAGATTACCTATACTCGAAGCTTTATATATCCAAGCCCTACATCCCAACATCAACAACCAAACTCTGGACCTTCAGATCCTTCCTTCTGCCAAAAGGCACTTTCCTACAGGACCTAACACCCCCCCTCGCCCTCCGGTGCCCTTGACGCAGCCCCCCGCGCTACCTCCTTCAGCTTCGTCTTCCGCAGGCGCCACACAACTTAGGCCACGCCCCTCGACACGCAGCCAATCAGCTTCGACCCCTCCAACCGACCACCATCCCGCATCCAGTGCGCATGCGTGAAGCGGTTCTCCCTTTTTCTCTCTCCTAGAATACCCCTCCACCAATAGCAGACTTTTGCCCCCTGTTTTTCGCCTCCTCTGATCCTCCACCCTCTATATATACCCTTCCTGTTTACCTTTTATATCATTCCATCCTTACTTGATAATGCTGGTTGTCCAGTGAAACGCGTCGTATATCCTGTATCTTCATGTACTTCAATGTAACCCTGTACCACCATGAATTTTGCTCATCTCCTTCATCTACTTCCCGCCACTCAGCGAAAACTCATCAGAGACCTGGAAACTTTGAATAATAAAATTTCCAACGCAGAAATTGCCATTTCTTTCAACCTCGTATGTATTAAAGAAAATGTATTACCTGGCTTTACTAACATATATATATATATATATATATATATATATATATATATAGTATATGTCTTCTTGCTCTTAAGGGGGGATTTCCACTTGAGGGATTTTTTTCTTGACCCCTTTCTCCTTCATGTTTAGCCCCATTGCTTTTGATATTATAAAACGTTTGCCCCATTAGTTTAGTGATTTTAAGAACTTTCACCCCATATTAAGACCTTTCTTTCAATTCAGGTGTCGATTTTATCCTGGCGAGCGATAGCGAGCCTGTAATTTAAGAGGAACCGGCCTTCGGCCGGGAAATTTTTCTACCGAAAAATGTACAAATTTATCTTGAAAGGGACTCAAGGGGGTGTAATTTTAAACTTGATGGAGGTCTAGGGAACAAACTAAATACCTCCCCTTAATATATCTGTTCTTCCTTCTGAACGTGGAACGTGGATTCTATAAATGCAATTTCCTATAGTGTTTACATCTTTGGCTAACCAGGCTTTCCTGCAATCATACACTTCAACACATTTCCCTCCTACTTTCCTTATTATTATCCCCCTTCCGTTCATTTTCCAGATACTTGCACATAACAGCCCTAGAATAAATATAGCATTTACTGCCTTGTAATAGCTCATATCTCAGTTCAATATGCATTTATAGTGGACATTTATTATCAAAATATTGTACTGATATATACTGTAATTTCCTGTTCTCTCTCTCCTCTGGGTCTCCTATCAAGTTACTTTACCTTGCACTTGTCTTTAACATCCTGCTTTAAGGGGACAGTGACTGTTTTTGTTGGTCAATTAGTTATAATGTAATCATATATTGTTTTTAGTTATAATGTAATCATATATTGTTTTTAGTTATAATGTAATCATATATTGTTTTTAGTTATAATGTAATCATATATTGTTTTTAGTTATAATGTAATCATATATTGTTTTTAGTTATAATCATATATTGTTTTTAGTTATAATGTAATCATATATTGTTTTTAGTTATAATGTAATCATATATTGTTTTTAGTTATAATGTAATCATATATTGTTTTTAGTTATGATGTAATCATATATTGTTTTTAGTTATAATGTAATCATATATTGTTTTTAGTTATAATGTAATCATATATTGTTTTTAGTTATAATGTAATCATATATTGTTTTTAGTTATAATGTAATCATATATTGTTTTTAGTTATAATGTAATCATATATTGTTTTTAGTTTCCTAGCAAGACCTCCCTCAAACCTAGAAACCCCCCCCCAGACACCCCCCCCCCCCCTCAAGATAAATTTGTAAATTGTTCAGTAAAAACAAATCCTGGCGGTTCCTCTGATAATTACAGGCTCGCTGTGGCTCGCCAGCAAAACAATCGACACGTAAATGGCACGATAGGTTTTAAAATTCACAATTACATGTAGCGAAAGGTGTTATAATCGCCAAACTAATGGGCCGAACGTCTTATAATCTGGAAACTAATGGGACTAAACATGAGGAAGAAGGGGGACCAGAAGAACGACCCATCTCCCCTTAAGGGGAGGTTTTTAGTTGATTCCCTAGACTTCCATCAAGCTTAAAATTACTCCCCCTAGACCTCCCTTCAAGATAAATTTGTACATTTTTCGGTAGAAAAATGTCCCGGCCGAAGGCGGGTTCCCCTTAAATTACAGGCTCGCTATCGCTCGCCGGGAAAAAATCGACACCTAAATGTCACGAATGGTCTTAAAATTGACAGAAATGGGGCGAGGGTTCTTAAAATCGCCAAACTAATGGGGCGAACGTCTTAAAATCTCAAAAAGCAATGGGGCTAAACATGAGGGAGAAAGGGGTCCAGAAAAAAAAATCCTCCAGGTGGAAATCTCCCCTTAACACACCTGATCACATTATGTCGGCACTCTTTCTCCAGTAGTTCTGTGTCACCCTGGCCGCTATAATGTCACAGTCTGCTTACAAACAGATTATATCATCGTTGTGCTATTACCATCAATCCTGCAGGTCCTTTTGTACTGGTGTGCTCAGGAATATCTCTACTAGGTGTTTGATGCAAAGAGTTATTCCGTGTTGCAGTATTGAGAACAGCTGATTATTCCAAACAACTCGACTTGATGGTGTTTAAGGGGAGGTTTTTAGTTAGTTCCCTAGACTTCCATCAATCTTAAAATTACACCCCCTAGACCCCCTTTCAAGATAAATTTGTATATTTTTCGGTAGAAAAATTTCCAGGCCGAAGGCCGATTCCTCTTAAATTACAGGCTCGCTATCGCTCGCCATGAAAAAATCGACAGCTAAATGGAACGAAAGGTCTTAAAATTGACAGAAATGGGGCGACAGTTCATAAAATATAAAAACTAATTGGGCGAACGTCTTAAAATTTCAAAAGCAATGGGGCTAAACATGAGGGAGAAAGGGGTCCAGAAAAAAGTCCCTCAAGTGGAAATCTCCCTTTAATAGCCATGAATCATTCAGCCGTTTTTTTTTCAGGCTTCTTAAAAATTAGTTCTATACAGTAAATTGAAGACGTGTGTACAATTCTATCGATGTTACAATATTTCTTTCAGAATTGGTTACACATGGCTATTATTGATCGACATGCCACATTGTATAAGTCATATATTCGCCGTACTATTAATTCTGACTATATACCTCCTTCACTATCACAAAATACGATATGAAGAGATTTTGCAGATAACATTTTCACATATATTTAAGGAATCGTGTTCACGAAATTGCAGATAACATTTAAAAATACAACAAATGCAAAACAGGAGAGTCACACCATTAATCAATTTTTAATAATAAGTAGCGGCATGAAATTATACTGACACGTTGATAGGAGGATTTTGGGCATACATACAATATACATACACTGTGTAAATATATATACATATATATATTGTACATAGGCAGGAAAAATACATATTGAATACATATTTAAGCTTTTACGAAAAATATTGCTTGTTTGTTTGAATTATGTTTGCATTTTAAGTTGCATCCATTTCCCTAATCCTAGGGTTGCAATTATTTGATGCATGATGGACTAATCACAAATCATGATTGTTTATCAATAGGAGAATGTATTGGTTTTGACCATATAGTTACGTTTTCTAACAGTAAGAAGGATGCCTTTTTAATCAATTATTATGTTGTTAGGTTACAATATGCCAGAGGGTACTTTTCAATTTACTTCAACGAGATAAGGGATCCATTATATCTTCAGCCCTTCCTTTTATCTATTGTGCTTGGTGTGACTACTTGGTTTCCCATGACAAGTTGGCGTGTAAATCATTAGTTCTGGCCTACCACCACCACCAGAGTCTGAAGCTCATATGTACAGCAGGATTGAATACTTAAGGTAGCTCAGACGGTATTGTGAAGCATAATTTACTGGTTTGGCTCAATGGTTTAAGGAGGGGGTTTAGTTTGCTCTCTAAACTTCCATCAAACTTAAACAAACACCCACAAGACCCCCCTTCGATATAAATTTGTAAATGTTTCGGTAGAAAAATATCCCGGCCGAAGGCCGATTTCCCTTCAAATACAGGCTCGCTATCGCTCGCCAGGAAAAACAATCGACCTGTAAATGGCACGAAAGGTCTTAATATTGGCCAAAAAAAAAATAGGGCAAAAGGTCTGAATATCGACACACTAATGTGGCGAGTGTCTTGAAATCTCATAACTAATCGGGCTAAACATGAGGGAGGAGCAGGACTCGAAAAACCAACTGCCTCCCCTTAACCGATAACCTCGCTGTAAAACTATGCAATTTCTGTTCTCCCTTAGACTGGTGCTCTTTGTTTATGCTCGTAAGATTGTCAGATAAATGGTTTCTCTGGAATTTATACGATAACCCATTAAGGTTTTCGCAGTAGGTTTAAAATGGGGTGTACAATGACCACACAAAGCTCCATATCACCCTTGCTAGTAATGAGATAGTGGCTAGACCTATTGCAAGTTTGAACCTTTAAATAATTATAACTATCAGCCTTTTTTCTCCTGCATACTATGTTGACGCAGCTTGCTAGACATTTAAACTTTAATTAACTTTGGTTTTGACTTCACTCAAAGCACAATCACAATTTGTTTACTGTATTTGTTAACAGCATACTACTGTAGGTATAGGTTACAATAGTGTGTGAACACACACTCACCGGTACATAAAGAAATGGAGGTGAAATCTTACCGACTCGAGTTCGATTCCCAATACATCTGGGGAATATCTTATTGGGAATCACTTCCAAGTCTGCTTAGCTACAGCACGGTAAACATTCACTCCAACCCATAGTCACTCCGGCTCCAAAACCTCTGGCCTCCCTCCCAGGTCACAATAGCTAGTTATAACTGAACAATCTAGCCATACTATTGTCATTCCGGTTATTATATTGGTTTTCCTCGCCGTCCAAATAATCCTAACCACACCAGCTTGCTTGATTAGTTAGTAATGTCTTGGAGTTCCACCCAGGGATCCAGTCGCGCCTAGCGTAAAGACGTAGACTGATTTTCATTAGCACTACAAGTTGTTTGTGTCCCCTTTAAGCAACGAGATGTGAGGTTGTGTTGTCCTATAGGTCTTCCTGGTTAGCAGCCATAACCTGACCCAATGCTCTGATCTGGGTGACTGTACACTTGGGTCTCTTCTGGTATATAGTGCGTTATATCATGGCACTTTCCCCTGTGTGCACAACTCAGCTAGGACCATTATAGTTTTAAATCCTTAGATCTTTAACGACGGTCCGGAACCCCCACTATGGAGGATCAGCGATAATCAAAGATGTACTATCAAGTGGCCGAAATTATCTGTTCCCATCAGCATTTCATTATGACCCCATTGACTTGCCCTTGATATACAATGGCATTGCTGTTGCCAACGGACTTTAATGTTTGGGTATTCATATGTATAAACAAGAACAACGATAGAAACTGTAGGAAATGCACGCTTATACGCGTTTCTTTCTTCCCGACCTCCCTCTCCTTCACTTAAAGATATAAACCTTCAGTGTACACCTGACTTCAATAATTTGCCAACTAGGATACAAAATATACGTAAAGCTTAGAAAGAAAGGCAGAATATTGACAGTTCGATAACCTATTTTAAGGGGAGATTTCCACTTGAGGGATTTTTTTCTGGACCCCTTTCTCCCTCATGTTTAACCCCATTGCTTTTGAGATTTTAAGACGTTTGCCCTAGTAGTTTGGACATTTAAGAAATGTTGCCCCATTTCTGTCAATTTTAAGACCTTTCGTGGCATTAAGGTGTCGATTTTTTAATGGCGAGCGATAGCGAGCCTGTAATTTAAGAGCAACCGGCCTCCGGCCTAGACATTTTTCTACCGAAAAATGTACAAATTTATCTTGAAAGGGGGTCTAGGGGGTGTAATTTTAAGCTTGATGAAAACGTAGGGAACAAACTACATACCTCCCCTTAATAATAGGTCATCACGAGTGAATGGGAATAATAGAGAAGTGGCTAAGGGAAGGGGATGACATTTCTATGTTAGAGATGGCTATTATAGTATTCGGCGAACTTTTTATAATGTTTTGTACGTTGTTCTACTTGGCGCGACACATTGTTTTTCCACCCCCCCCCCCCCCTACCCCCACCCCACCCCACCTCTCTTTCTCTTTCTCTGGCCCCAGGACGCAATTTATCATAGGCCAATCAGGACGTGAACCCCAACGCCGCAAGTGTCAGGGTAAAAGAGAACACCTTTTGTGCGGCTGATGTGATCGACAAAGAGACAGTTTTTAGGGTGGAGAAGAGACAGTTTTTAGGGTGGAGCTCCGCCACAAGAGCGTCCCGTCAGCCGCCGTTTCAATATTCCCGTCATTTTACAGTTTACGCTCCTATAATGGCTTCTTGCTGACGTCATGGCGCTGGCCTGATGAGCTCCCGAGATTTTTGCAGCGGGAGCCAAAGGAATGTTTTGAGCCGCACACAAAGTTCCTGCCACCCACCATTAAGGGGGTAGTACTTGGGTTTTGGTCTATAAGTGTATTTATTAATTTATTTTTGAGTTTCCTTGCTAGACCTTCATCAAGCTTAGACGAAAAAAATAAAAATAAAACTCCTTTCCAGATAAATTTGTACATTTTTCGGTAGAAAATGTCCCGGCCGAAGGCCGATTCCTACTAGAGGTTCACTATCGCTCGCCCGGAAAAAAATCGACACCTAATGGGCACGAAAGGTTTTAATATTGATAACAAAATTAGGCGAGAGGTATCAAAATCGCCAAACTAACGGAACGAACGTCTTAAAACCTCAAATTAATATGCTAAACATGAGGGAGAAGGGGGTCCAGAAAATGCAAGCAGTACCCCCTTAAACCGTGATAAAACACACGGCTTTTTGTGACATCCTTGAGAGTGCCTGGAAAAGAAAAAGAAAAAGGCCTTACTCGAAGACTGTGGTGTATATATCGCCAATTTTGTTTCAGGAAAAGCAGAGATATAGTAGTTTAGATTATGGTGAAGATTAATGTATTATTGTCGTTGCAATGGTTGTATGTGGTGTAACTTTTAATTCAGTGAAGTATTCGGTCTGTAATCTCTTTGAAAGCATACATCATGCTTTCGGGTATCTTTAAGGGGAGATGGTTCAATTTTGGGCGATTTTTGCATGTATTCATTAGTTTTCTAGTTTCCTCCCTAGACCTCCATCAAATTTAAAAAAAACATCCATTAGATCCCCCTTCTAGATTAATTTGTACATTTTTCGGTACAAAGATGTCCCGGCCGAAGGCCGGTTCTTCCGACATTACAGGCTCACTATCGTTCGCCAGGGAAAAAATCGACACCTAAATAGCACAAAAGGTCGAAATATTGACGAAGAAATGGGGCGAAAGGTTAAAAATCGACTAACTAATGGGGCAAACATATTAACATCTGAAAACTAATGGGGCTAAACACGAGGAAGAAGGTGGTCCAGAAAAGCGGCCCATCCCCCCTTAACCGGGTCCTGTGGAGGCAGTCAATGTCCGACAACCAAATGTTCTTAGATTGACAGACTATCGTTCATTTCGTCCATAAGTATTTCACTGAAGATGTTCCCCTTGTCCATTAAAACAGATTGAGTTAGGTTAAATTAGGTGAGATTAGCTTTGGTTATGATAGATTAGCTTTGGTTATGATAGGTTAGCTTTGGTTATGATAGATTAGCTTTGGTTATGATAGGTTAGCTTTGGTTATGATAGATTAGCTTTGGTTATGATAGGTTAGCTTTGGTTATGATAGATTAGCTTTGGTTATGATAGGTTAGCTTTGGTTATGATAGGTTAGCTTTGGTTATGATAGGTTAGCTTTGGTTATGATAGGTTATAGTAGTATTGCTATGTTTAGGGTAGGTTATATTAGGTTTGGGGTAGGTGTAGGTATAATGACCCTGAACAGAAGCGAAACCTCTGTTGTGGAAAAAGACTAGCGAACGGAAAGGTTGTACACCGATCACTGGAATGAAAGAACGAAATTCACATTGTTAAAACAAGCCTTTATCGCTACACCGATCCCATCGCTCCACCGATCCCATCGCTCCATAGCCCATAGACCCATTGTTCCCTATCCCATTTAAAGCCGTTGAGGAGGTGAAGATGCCTGTACTAATCGCCATCAGGGCATTAAAGGAGACAATTACCTGTTCTCATTAGAAGGCAGAATCGGCGTAGCAGTTCGCTGAAAGAGGACCTATTTTCTCGGAAGCGGTTGAGTGGCGCCGCCGGTCAAGCCGAGGGGTCATCAGCTCCTCCCGCGAGACAACAGGGACCCTTTTTACCACCCATTGTTACCCACACATTTTTCTACCAGGGGTTTTTGTGGGTGTGGGAAGGCGGGGAGATCGTGGAAAGAGGCCTGAAATTCCGCGTATTTGAGACGAACCAGTCGATGTCCTCTAAAATTTAGCAGAGCTTCGTATGCAAAATCTTGTAATATAATTTGGTATCATGATAATGAAGTACCAAGTATTTTACAGACAGTCCTCCTACTAAGGGAGGGGTATTTATATATATATATATATATATATATATATATATATATATATATATATATATATATATACTGTATATAATATACTATATATATACATATATAAATAGATAGTTAGGTAGATATGGATGTAAAACAAATATTTTTAGTTCGTTCCTTAGACCACTAGTATGCTTTAAAACTCCCCCAAGACAAAAATATCACGGTCAAAGACCGATTCCTAGTAACTAATTGTGTATACAGAACAAATACAACAAATTATCTCGAAAAGGTGGGGCTGGGGGCGTGTTTGGGGTGGTTTTTTTTTAGTCTGAAGGTCGAGAGAAAAAAACAAAACAGGGACAAAGTTAAATTAATACAGATTTACATAATTCGAATTTCATCAAACTCGTCGTTTTAGTTGTAGCCTACTACACCAGTAAATAGGTGTGGCATTATAGACCTACAGCCCATTTCCTTCAGCCCTCACCAAGTTACAAAAGGCTAGTCACTATATCTAGACATGTCATAATGAATAGAGTCTACATTGTAAAAGATCAAGAGTATGCAAAAGATATGAGAAGTGTATATAAGATCATGTAGTTTGAGTCCTTAGAGTACCACATGTATTCTTTACTTGCATTGATTGAATTAGTTGGATTTATTTGTACATTAATTGGTGAGTTGGTGAAAACAAATATGAATATTGATAGTGATTTACCTTTGGATTTGGTATATGAAGGGATTATTTTCGGTAATAAACTTATATATGGGTAAATTATTATGGATAATTTATATAATCTTATCATACCCATTTATTATCTAGAATATAGGCTTACCCAACCACAAATCGATATGAAAGAGTCCGAAAACGCAAACACAGACGCGTGTAGTAAACTAAAGACACACACACACACACACACACACACACACACACACACACACACACACACACACACACACACACACACACGGCCACACACACACACAGCCACACACAGCCACACACACAGCCACACACACACACACACAGACACACACACACAGACACACACACACAGATACACACACACACACACAGCCACACACACACACAGCCACACACACACACACACACACACAGACAGACAGACACACACACACACACACACACACACAGTCACACACACACACACACACACAGCCACACACACACACAGCCACAAACACACACACACAGACACACACACACACCCACACAGATACACACACAGCCACACACACACATACACACACACACAGCCACACACACACACACACACAGCCACACACACACAGCCACACACACACACATACACACACACACACACAGACACACCCACACACACCCACACAGACACACACACACACGCACGCTACCGGTATCTATACACTCATCTAGTTTTCACCGTTAACCTAGAATAGCCCCTTTAAAGAGGTTTCCTGGACCCCCTTCTCCTTCATGTCTAGCCGCATTAGTTTTGAGACTATAAGGCATAATCCCCAATATTTTGTTGATTGTAAGACGTTTCGTGCTATTTAGGTGTCGATTTTTTTTCTCTGACGAAGGATAGCGGGCCTGCAATTTAGGAAGAACCCGGCCAAAAGCCAGGGAATATGTTTTACCGAGATGCACGAATTGATCTCGTAGGAGGGATCTTGAGGGTACATTTTACAGATTGATGAACGAATAGGGAGGAAGCTAAAACAAAACAAAAATCACAAACAAACTAATATTTAAACATTATGAATACATACATAGAAACGTCCCTTCAATGATGACGGTTATATAATTATAAGAGTTTTAAGGGAGACCACCATTTTTATTTTCTCTTTCTCTCTTTGGCTTGTATCCATTCGGCCCCATTCAACCTACTGTTTTAAGACGTTTACCCCTATCCCGGTGTCAATATTTTCCTGGTGAGCGGTAGCGAGCCTGCATATATATATATATTTTGTTTTGAGAGCAAGCTAAATTTGTACATTTTTCGATAGAAAATTTCTCCGGCGAAGCTGGATTTCTCCATACAAATGCTGGCTTGCTATTGCTCGCCAGGAAGAAATCGACACCTGGATGGGGATAAACGTCTTTAAACAGTTGTCTGAATGGAACCGAATGGATACAAGCCAGAGAATGAGAGAAAAGGAGAGAAAGAGAAATACAGCTTGTGGCCCCCCTTAACGAGTACAACTCCCGGTCCTTCTCAGGCGGTGGCCTTCTTGACACTACCTGCTCCGACGTCCTGGGTGTCATTACGATATTGGGTTGTATTATTAAGAAGAACTTTGATTGATCCAGCGATGTTTGACCAACGTAATTATATTAGTTTGCCCTCTAGACTAATAAGAAACACGCCTCCCCAGATACCCTTGAAATAAATAAGCATGCAACGACCCCCCCCTCCCCCCTCATTCACCACGTCCTGGCTTAATTAAGGGGAGGCAGAGCGTTTGTTTAGTCTATTAATTAATGTATTCATATATTTTTTTTAGTTTCCTCCCTAGACCTCCATCAAACTTAGAAAAACACACCCTAGACCCCCTTTCAAGATAAATTTGTAAATTTTTCGGTAGAAAAATTTCCCGGCCGAAGGCCGGTCCCTCTTAAGATTACAGGTTCGCTATCGCTCGCCAGGAAAACATCGAACCTAAATGGCACGAAAGGTCTTAAAATTGACAACGAAATGGAGAAAAAGGTGTTAAAATCGCCAAACTAATGGGGCGGACGTCTTATAATCTCAAAACTAGTGGAGCTAAACATTAGGGAGAAGGGGTTCCAGAATAAAGAGAAAGAGAAAAAAAGGTCTGCCTCACCGTAAGGTTGATTTCTTGTAAATCACAGGATCGCTTTCGTCGGTAATAATTTGCCATTGATATGTTGTATTGTTATTAAAATATGCTCATCTTCTACCAATTAGAATGATATTTCACTATCAATATACACAACTATATTATGTACCTTTTCGTACATACCCTTGTTATATCCCAGATTATGAGGTAAGGTAAGGTGATGTTGGGTCAGATCAGGTGAAGTTATTGAGAGATAGGCCTTTACAACAGAACCTCGTTAGGTTAGATTTCCTATAGTGCACACTGTGAAATAACAGGGTATCCTATGACTTAAATTGCTTCAAACTCCGTGTGTCCAGGTATTTTGGCTCGAACGTCCCTTGATTTTGGCCCTGTCACTCTTTCAACTATGGGGGAAGCACTCGCTATAGGCAGTTATGCCTTTTGCCTCCCTCAATCACATAGAAAAAAAAAAAAGTATACGCAAGGTATATAAGATAATTGGGCATATTGATAGTGATTTACCTTTCAGTTTTTATATTAGAAGGGTTTATTACTGCCAATATACCACTAAAACGGTACCGGTTCATTATTAGGCACGCTATATTATCCTTTTCATACCAATATTTTGTTACGGGCCAGAGTTAAAATCAGTACAATATTTGTGGAACAATATATCTTGATAGCCTAATGCATAGTGCGCGGAATTTCGATGTGAGTATCCTGGGTTCGAGTCCTCGGAGTGCCATATGTGTTTGTTGATTTCATTAATTGAATTTATATGTGAAATTGGTTGGTGTAAAAAACATAAAAAATAATGTACACCGCATTTTTTTCAATATATTGCAGTGGATGTGTAATTTCAAGCGAATAAACTTTATTATCCCTTACAGCATGGTGATGCAATTTGCGTCTTGTTCTGGTTACCATTATACGATTTTATTTACCTTTATTCTACTCTATGAATCAAAGAGATTAATACTAACTCAATATATCATCCGGATTACGTATCTCTTTCTTAAGGGAGCCCAACTCGCTTTTTTTTTACTTTCTCTCCCTCACTCTTTGGCTTGTATTCATTCAGCCCAATTCAGCCAAATGTTTTAAGACGTTTACCCCCATCCAGGTGTCAATATTTTCCTGGCGAGCGGTAGCGAGCCAGCATATATATTTGTTTGTTTTGACAGCAAGCTAAATTTGTACATTTTTCGATAGAACATTATTTCCGGCGAAGCCGGATTTCTTCATACGATGCTGGCTCGCTATCGCTCGCCAGGATGAAATCGACACCTGGATGGGGATAAACGTCTCAAAACAGTTGGCTGAATGGGGCCGAATGGATACAAGCCAGAGAAAGAGAGAAAAGGAGAGAGAGATACAAAACAGTAGGTGACCCCCCTTAAGCTGCATGAAATCGTACAATATTAGGTTAATGAGTATCTATATATATACAGTACCGTATGTGTGTTATATTCTTCAGTATCTATATATATACAGTATGTGTGTTATATTCTTCAGTATCCATATA
Source organism: Paralithodes platypus (assembly GCA_032716605.1). Classification (NCBI taxonomy): domain Eukaryota; kingdom Metazoa; phylum Arthropoda; class Malacostraca; order Decapoda; family Lithodidae; genus Paralithodes; species Paralithodes platypus. The sequence goes on along the minus strand of CM064525.1, from coordinate 50,196,471 downwards.
TATATACAGTATGTATGTTATATTCTTCAGTATCTATATATATACAGTATGTGTTATATTCTTCAGTATCTATATATATACAGTATGTGTGTTATATTCTTCAGTACCTATATATATATACAGTATGTGTGTTATATTCTTCAGTATCTATATATATACAGTATGTGTGTTATATTCTTCAGTATCTATATATATATACAGTATGTATGTTATATTCTTCAGTATCTATATATATACAGTATGTGTGTTATATCCCTCAGTATCTATATATATACAATATGTATGTTATATTCTTCAGTATCTATATATACACAGTATGTGTGTTATATTCTTCAGTATCTATATATATACAGTGTGTGTTATATTCTTCAGTATCTATATATACAGTATGTGTGTTATATTCTTCAGTATCTATATATATACAGTATGTGTGTTATATTCTTCAGTATCTATATATATACAGTATGTGTGTTATATTCTTCAGTATCTATATATATACAGTATGTGTGTTATATTCTTCAGTATCTATATATATATACAGTATGTGTGTTATATTCTTCAGTATCTATATATATACAGTATGTGTGTTATATTCTTCAGTATCTATATATATACAGTATGTGTGTTATATTCTTCAGTATCTATATATATACAGTATGTGTGTTATATTCTTCAGTATCTATATATATACAGTATGTGTGTTATATTCTTCAGTATCTATATATATACAGTATGTGTGTTATATTCTTCAGTATCTATATATATACAGTATGTGTGTTATATTCTTCAGTATCTATATATATACAGTATGTGTGTTATATTCTTCAGTATCTATATATATACAGTATGTGTGTTATATTCTTCAGTATCTATATATATACAGTATGTGTGTTATATTCTTCAGTATCTATATATATATATACAGTATGTGTGTTATATTCTTCAGTATCTATATATATATACAATATGTGTGTTATATTCTTCAGTATCTATATATATACAGTATGTGTGTTATATTCTTTAGTATCTATATATATACAGTATGTGTGTTATATTCTTCAGTATCTATATATATACAGTATGTGTATTATATTCTTCAGTATCTATATATATATACAGTATGTGTGTTATATTCTTCAGTATCTATATATATACAGTATGTGTGTTATATTCTTCAGTATCTATATATATATACAGTATGTGTGTTATATTCTTCAGTATCTATATATAGACAGTATGTGTGTTATATTCTTCAGTATCTATATATATACAGTATGTGTGTTATATTCTTCAGTATCTATATATATATACAGTATGTGTGTTATATTCTTCAGTATCTATATATATACAGTATGTGTGTTATATTCTTCAGTATCTATATATATACAGTATGTGTGTTATATTCTTCAGTATCTATATATATACAGTATGTGTTATATTCTTCAGTATCTATATATTTACAGTATGTGTTATATTCTTCAGTATCTATATATATATACAGTATGTATGTTATATTCTTCAGTATCTATATATATACAGTATGTGTGTTATATTCTTCAGTATCTATATATATACAGTATGTGTGTTATATTCTTTAGTATCTATATATATACAGTATGTGTGTTATATTCTTCAGTATCTATATATATACAGTATGTGTTATATTCTTCAGTATCTATATATATATACAGTATGTGTCTTATATTCTTCAGTATCTATATATATACAGTATGTGTGTTATATTCTTCAGTATCTATATATATACAGTATGTGTGTTATATTCTTCAGTATCTATATATATACAGTATGTGTGTTATATTCTTCAGTATCTATATATATACAGTATGTGTGTTATATTCTTCAGTATCTATATATATACAGTATGTGTGTTATATTCTTCAGTATCTATATATATACAGTATGTGTGTTATATTCTTCAGTATCTATATATATACAGTATGTGTGTTATATTCTTCAGTATCTATATATACAGTATGTGTGTTATATTCTTCAGTATCTATATATATATATACAGTATGTGTGTTATATTCTTCAGTATCTATATATATACAGTATGTGTGTTATATTCTTCAGTATCTATATATATACAGTATGTGTGTTATATTCTTCAGTATCTATATATATATATACAGTATGTGTGTTATATTCTTCAGTATCTATATATATATACAGTATGTGTGTTATATTCTTCAGTATCTATATATATACAGTGTGTGTGTTATATTCTTTAGTATCTATATATATACAGTATGTGTGTTATATTCTTCAGTATCTATATATATACAGTATGTGTATTATATTCTTCAGTATCTATATATATACAGTATGTGTGTTATATTCTTCAGTATCTATATATACAGTATGTGTGTTATATTCTTCAGTATCTATATATACAGTATGTGTGTTATATTCTTCAGTATCTATATATATACAGTATGTGTGTTATATTCTTCAGTATCTATATATATACAGTATGTGTGTTATATTCTTCAGTATCTATATATACAGTATGTGTGTTATATTCTTCAGTATCTATATATATACAGTATGTGTGTAATATTCTTCAGTATCTATATATACAGTATGTGTGTTATATTCTTCAGTATCTATATATATATACAGTATGTGTGTTATATTCTTCAGTATCTATATATATACAGTATGTGTGTTATATTCTTCAGTATCTATATATACAGTATGAGTGTAATATTCTTCAGTATCTATATATATACAGTATGTGTGTTATATTCTTCAGTATCTATATATATATACAGTATGTGTGTTATATTCTTCAGTATCTATATATATACAGTATGTGTGTTATATTCTTCAGTATCTATATATATACAGTATGTGTGTTATATTCTTCAGTATCTATATATATACAGTATGTGTGTTATATTCTTCAGTATCTATATATATACAGTATGTGTGTTATATTCTTCAGTATCTATATATATATACAGTATGTATGTTATATTCTTCAGTATCTATATATACAGTATGTGTGTTATATTCTTCAGTATCTATATATATACAGTATGTGTGTTATATTCTTCAGTATCTATATATATACAGTATGTGTGTTATATTCTTCAGTATCTATATATACAGTATGTGTGTTATATTCTTCAGTATCTATATATATACAGTATGTGTGTTATATTCTTCAGTATCTATATATATACAGTATGTGTGTTATATTCTTCAGTATCTATATATATACAGTATGTGTGTTATATTCTTCAGTATCTATATATATACAGTATGTGTGTTATATTCTTCAGTATCTATATATACAGTATGTGTGTTATATTCTTCAGTATCTATATATATACAGTATGTGTGTTATATTCTTCAGTATCTATATATATACAGTATGTGTGTTATATTCTTCAGTATCTATATATATATATAGTATGTGTGTTATAATCTTCAGTATCTATATATATACAGTATGTGTGTTATATTCTTCAGTATCTATATATACAGTATGTGTGTTATATTCTTCAGTATCTATATATATACAGTATGTGTGTTATATTCTTCAGTATCTATATATATACAGTATGTGTGTTATATTCTTCAGTATCTATATATATACAGTATGTGTGTTATATTCTTCAGTATCTATATATATACAGTATGTGTGTTATATTCTTCAGTATCTATATATATACAGTATGTGTGTTATATTCTTCAGTATCTATATATATACAGTATGTGTGTTATATTCTTCAGTATCTATATATATACAGTATGTGTGTTATATTCTTCAGTATCTATATATATACAGTATGTGTGTTATATTCTTCAGTATCTATATATATACAGTATGTGTGATATATTCTTCAGTATCTATATATATACAGTATGTGTATTATATTCTTCAGTATCTATATATATACAGTATGTGTGTTATATTCTTCAGTATCTATATATATACAGTATGTGTGTTATATTCTTCAGTATCTATATATATACAGTATGTGTGTTATATTCTTCAGTATCTATATATATACAGTATGTGTGTTATATTCTTCAGTATCTATATATATACAGTATGTGTGTTATATTCTTCAGTATCTATATATATACAGTATGTGTGTTATATTCTTCAGTATCTATATATAGACAGTATGTGTGTTATATTCTTCAGTATCTATATATACAGTATGTGTGTTATATTCTTCAGTATCTATATATATACAGTATGTGTATTATATTCTTCAGTATCTATATATATACAGTATGTGTGTTATATTCTTCAGTATCTATATATATACAGTATGTGTGTTATATTCTTCAGTATCTATATATATACAGTATGTGTGTTATATTCTTCAGTATCTATATATATACAGTATGTGTGTTATATTCTTCAGTATCTATATATAGACAGTATGTATTATATTCTTCAGTATCTATATATATACAGTATGTGTGTTATATTCTTCAATATCTATATATATACAGTATGTGTGTTATATTCTTCAGTATCTATATATACAGTATGTGTGTTATATTCTTCAGTATCTATATATATACAGTATGTGTGTGTAATATTCTTCAGTATCTATATATACAGTATGTGTGTTATATTCTTCAGTATCTATATATATACAGTATGTGTGTTATATTCTTCAGTATCTATATATATATACAGTATGTGTGTTATATTCTTCAGTATCTATATATATACAGTATGTGTGTTATATTCTTCAGTATCTATATATATACAGTATGTGTGTTATATTCTTCAGTATCTATATATATACAGTATGTGTGTTATATTCTTCAGTATCTATATATATACAGTATGTGTGTTATATTCTTCAGTAGCTATATATATATACAGTATATGTGTTATATTCTTCAGTATCTATATACTGTATATACAGTATGTGTGTTATATTCTTCAGTATCTATATATATACAGTATGTGTGTTATATTCTTCAGTATCTATATATATACAGTATGTGTGTTATATTCTTCAGTATCTATATATATATACAGTATGTGTGTTATATTCTTCAGTATCTATATATATACAGTATGTGTGTTATATTCTTCAGTATCTATATATACAGTATGTGTGTTATATTTTTCAGTATCTATATATATACAGTATGTGTGTTATATTCTTCAGTATCTATATATATATATACAGTATGTGTGTTATATTCTTCAGTATCTATATATATACAGTATGTGTGTTATATTCTTCAGTATCTATATATATACAGTATGTGTGTTATATTCTTCAGTATCTATATAATATACAGTATGTGTTATATTCTTCAGTATCTATATATATACAGTATGTGTGTTATATTCTTCAGTATCTATATATATACAGTATATGTGTTATATTCTTCAGTATCTATATATATATATACAGTATGTGTGTAATATTCTTCAGTATCTATATATACAGTATGTGTGTTATATTCTTCAGTATCTATATATATACAGTATGTGTGTTATATTATTTAGTATCTATATATATACAATATGTGTGTTATATTCTTTAGTATCTATATATATACAGTACCGTATGTGTTATATTCTTCAGTATCTATATATATACAGTATGTGTGTTATATTCTTCAGTATCTATATATATACAGTATATGTGTTATATTCTTCACTATCTATATATATATATATACAGTATGTGTGTTATATTCTTCAGTATCTATATATATACAGTATGTGTGTTATATTATTTAGTATCTATATGTATACAGTATGTGTGTTATATTCTTTAGTATCTATATATATACAGTACCGTATGTGTGTTATATTCTTCAGTATCTATATATATATATACAGTATGTGTGTTATATTCTTCAGTATCTATATATATACAGTATGTGTTATATTCTTCAGTATCTATATATATACAGTATGTGTGTTATATTCTTCAGTATCTATATATATACAGTATGTGTGTTATATTCTTCAGTATCTATATATATATACAGTATGTGTGTTATATTCTTCAGTATCTATATATATACAGTATGTGTGTTACATTCTTCAGTATCTATATATATATACAGTATGTGTGTTATATTCTTCAGTATCTATATATATACAGTATGTGTGTTATATTCTTCAGTATCTATATATATACAGTATGTGTGTTATATTCTTTAGTATCTATATATATATACAGTATGTGTTATATTCTTCAGTATCTATATATATATACAGTATGTGTTTTATATTCTTCAGTATCTATATATTTACAGTATGTGTGTTATATTCTTCAGTATCTATATATATACAGTATGTTATATTCTTTAGTATCTATATATATACAGTATGTGTGTTATATTCTTCAGTATCTATATATATACAGTATGTGTGTTATATTCTTTAGTATCTATATATATATACAGTATGTGTGTTATATTCTTTAGTATCTATATATATATATACAGTATGTGTGTTATATTCTTCAGTATCTATATATATACAGTATGTGTGTTATATTCTTTAGTATCTATATATATATACAGTATGTGTTATATTCTTCAGTATCTATATATATACAGTATGTGTGTTATATTCTTCAGTATCTATATATATACAGTATGTGTGTTATATTCTTTAGTATCTATATATATACAGTAGTACAAAGGAGTACAAAGGAAATCAAGCAACAACAGTTCTAGTGACCCTTCTAGGCTGCTTGTCTTCCAAAACACTGAGGATCAAGTGTCCAAACAGTGGTTTAGAGTGGGTAAGGGAACATTGGAAAGGGAACTACTGCCCTGTCACTAACGTGGCAAGACTAGGAAGTTAGTAGGGGACATATTGGTTAGTAACTGAGGGGAGGATAAAATAAAGTTATTCATTTACAAACGCAGTCAGTCGCGGGTTTGATGCGAGATATTTGTCTAGGCGGAATTTAAATGAATCAACGGTGCTGCAGTCTATAACGTCTCGGGGAAGCCCATTCCACAAGTTGACAACTCGATTGAAGAAGAAATTCTTAGATTCGTGTGAGTTAAAAGATTTACCAATAATTTTGCAACCGTTTCCCCGCGTGTAATTAGATTGGACGATGGTGAAGTACTTACTACAGTTCATATTGTCGATGCCTTTGATGATTTTGAACACTTGAATTAAGTCACCTCTTTATCTGCGCTGGGTTAAAGGAAATAGATTTAATTTTCCAAGACGCTCTTCGTATGGTTTGTTCTTTAGGCTAGGTATCATTTTGGTAACTCTACGTTGAACTCGTTCTAGCTTGTTTATGTCTTTTTGGTAATAAGGGCACCAGCATTGAACGCAGTATTCCAGAAGAGGGCGGACTAAGGAATTGTAAAGGGTTAGGATTACGTCTTTGGATTTATGCTCAAATGATCTGCCTATAAAGCCAATTATTTTGTTTGCCTTCTTAACAACTTCTGAACATTGTTGACTCGTGTTTTAGGTTACTCGATATTGTTACTCCCAGATCGGTTTCTCTGTTTACATTCTTAAGCTGAGTGCCATTCATCGAATAGTTTGCTTTCTCATTTAGGTATCCGATATGTAGTACTTTACATTTATCCGCATTGAAACTCATTTGCCAAATTTGGGCCCAATGTGACAATTTATCTAGATTGTGTTGCATTTCGTCAACTTGATCTTTTGAGAGTACGCTATTTGCAATTTTTGTATCGTCAGCAAATTTTGAGATTGTACAGGTGAGACCCTCATCTATGTCGTTGATGTAAATTAGAAAGAGAATTGGTCCTAGTACCGATCCCTAGGGTACCCCGCTACTTACATTGGTCCATTTAGATGCCTTACCGTTTATGACTACTCTTTGCTTTCTGTCGCTGAGCCAATTTTCTATCCATTTCAACACACCGTCTTGTATTCCATGCACTTTTAGTTTTAGCAGTAAACGTTTGTGGGTAACTTTGTCAAAGGCCTTTTGAAAATCAAGGTATATAATATCTACAGCTTTACTCTCATCGTAGAGGTTGAGGATATCGTGGAAGAAGTCTAAGAGGTTTGTTAAACAGGAACGTTTTTTACGAAAGCCGTGTTGAGTATCTTTAAGTATGTTATTTTCCTCTAAGTGATTTACGAGTGTCTCTTATGACCGTTTCTAGCATTTTACATACAACTGAGGTTAAGCTAATTGGACGATAGTTACTGGGTAGGGATTTGCTGCCTTTTTTGAATATCTGTGTTACGTTGGCTATCTTCCACTGATCAGGCATTGTTCCAGACTGCAAGGATTTATTGAATAGTAATGTCAGTGGTTTGGAGAGCTCAACCTTAGCTTCCTTTAGAACTCTAGGCGAGATTGTATCAGGTCCTGGCGTTTTATTTACCTTGAGTTTATCTAAACAATTCAATACTTCTCTCTCTGTAACGGTGATATTGCTTAGAACATCTCAATTATCAATCTGAATCGGCGATGGTGTAGGGATATCACTGAGGTCTTCTGTTGTAAAAACTGATGCAAAGAAGGTGTTGAGGGCATTACTTATTTGTACTTCGTCTTTGGTGTATTCTCCATTTTCATCGACTAACGGTCCAACAGTTGAAGTAACTACTTTTTTCTTTCTGATATAACTATAGAATTCTTTCGGGTTTGTTTTACTTTGATTTGCAATATGTAACTCTAGGGTCTTTTTACTTTGCTTAATTAACTTTTTGGCTTTGCGTCGTAGCTCTACAAATTTCACCCGTTCTTCGTCATTTTGTGTGTGTGTTATATTCTTCAGTATCTATATATATACAGTATGTGTGTTATATCCTTCAGTATGTATATATAATACAGTATGTGTGTTATATTCTTCAGTATCTATATATATACAGTATGTGTGTTATATTCTTCAGTATGTATATATAATACAGTATGTGTGTTAAATTCTTCAGTATCTATATATATACAGAATGTGTGTTATATTCTTCAGTATCTATAAATATACAGTATGTGTTATATTCTTCAGTATCTATATATATATACAGTATGTGTGTTATATTCTTTAGTATCTATATATATACAGTATGTGTGTTATATTCTTCAGTATCTATATATATACAGTATGTGTGTTATATTCTTCAGTATCTATATATATACAGTATGTGTGTTATATTCTTCAGTATGTATATATAATACAGTATGTGTGTTATATTCTTCAGTATCTATATATATACAGTATGTGTTATATTCTTCAGTATCTATATATATACAGTATGTGTGTTATATTCTTCAGTATCTATATATACAGTATGTGTGTTATATTCTTTAGTATCTATATATATACAGTATGTGTGTTATATTATTTAGTATCTAAATATATACAGTATGTGTATTATATTCTTCAGTATCTATATATATACAGTATGTGTTATATTCTTCAGTATCTATATATATACAGTATGTGTGTTATATTCTGTAGTATCTACATATATACAGTATGTGTGTTTTATTCTTCAGTATCTATATATATACAGTATGTGTTATATTCTTCAGTATCTATATATATACAGTATGTGTGTTATATTCTTTAGTATCTATATATACAGTATGTGTGTTATATTCTTTAGTATCTATATATATACAGTATGTGTGTTATATTCTTCAGTATCTATATATACAGTATGTGTGTTATATTCTTTAGTATCTATATATAATACAGTATGTGTGTTATATTCTTCAGTATCTATATATACAGTGTGTGTGTTATATTCTTCAGTATCTATATATATACAGTATGTGTTATATTCTTTAGCATCTATATATATACAGTATGTGTGTTATATTATTTAGTATCTATATATATACAGTATGTGTTATATTCTTTAGTATCTATATATATACAGTATGTGTTATATTCTTTAGTATCTATATATATATATACAGTATGTGTGTTATATTCTTTAGTATCTATATATATACAGTATGTGTTATATTCTTTAGTATCTATATATATATATACAGTATGTGTGTTATATTCTTTAGTATCTATATATATACAGTATGTGTGTTATATTCTTTAGTATCTAAACATATACAGTATGTGTGTTATATTCTTTAGTATCTATATATATACAGTATGTGTGTTATATTCTTTAGTATCTATATATATATATATATATACAGTATGTGTGTTATATTCTTCAGTATCTATATATATACAGTATGTATGTTATATTCTTCAGTATCTAAACATATACAGTATGTATGTTATATTCTTTAGTTTCCGTTTAGTATACATACTATCTATACAATAACTAAATGTGATTTTACTCTGCCAACAGTGAGGCTGGTTGACCTCTTCTGGTTTCGTCTCGGCACCACGACTAAGCACACTTAATATACATGTAAGTGATATTATGTTGTTGAAGTAATTGAGATTAGTTATATATATATATATATATATATATATATATATATATATATATATATACATATAAAGGACTGGCAAAGGGCTGCTCTCTGCCAGCCTTGTACACTTGGGTCATGTAGGGTAAGGAGAGGTTATAAGACAGGAGCCGAGCTAGGAACTAGATTTGTTGAAAGAGTATGTTTAATGTTTTTTTGTTTTTTTTAATTTGCTCCTTAGACCTCTATCAAGCTTTATGAAGAAACCATACACACTCACTCACATACACTCACCTCATACACACGCATAAATACGCACACACACACTCACTCATAGACACACTTACCTCACACACACACACACACACCTAGATAAACTAACACGCACACACACACGGTTCGCTGTGGTCCCGTGGTCTAAAGCTCTGTACTGTTGTCTCGCGCTTACCGCGGGGCGAGGCGTTGAGTCTCCATCTGAATCCTAAAAGTTTTTTCGGCCATTGCGACGGAGATAATTGTATCGTGGTTCCTCCCTAACCAAGCTGCCTGTGTTAGCCTACACATCTGCTCACCAACACAAAGTGCATCTGCGTATTACTTGGTGGGAAGCCAGGCACCTCACAGTTGTTACAGGTCGCATGTCGACTCGTAGTTAAGGTAGAATAAGTATTGTACTGTACCTAGGGTTAAGAAACAACTCTGTAGATGTTCAGCATCAGGGCTGCAATGAACAATAAACCGACAAATATAATTAATATTATTTTTACACACACATGCAGTAGAGACACACACACATAGAGACATACACACACATAGAGACATACACACACATAGAGACACATACACACACATAGAGACGCACATACACACACACAGACACACATAGAAACACACACACACACATAGAGACACACACATATAGACACACACACATAGAGACACAAACACACACACACATAGAGAGACACGCACAAATAGACACACACACACACATAGAGACACACACACACATAGAGACACACACACACATAGAGACACACACACACACATAGAGACACACACACACACATAGAGACACACACACACACATAGAGACACACACACGCACATAGAGACACACACACACACATAGAGACACACACACACACATAGAGACACACACACACATAGACACACACACACACATAGAGACACACTCACACACATAGAGACACACACACATATAGAGACACACACACACACATAGAGACACACACACAAAGAGAGAGACTCACATAGACGCACACACACATAGACAAAGGAGTACAAAGGAGTACAAAGGAAATCAAGCAACAACAGATCTAGTGACCCTTCTAGGCTGCTTGTCCTCCAAAACACTGAGGATCAAGTGTCCAAACAGTGGTTTAGAGTGGATAAGGGAACATTGGAAAGGGAACTACTGCCCTGCCACTAACGTGGCAGGACTAGGAAGTTAGTAGGGGACATATGGGTTAGTAACTGAGGGGAGGATAAAGTTATTCATTTACAAACGCAGTCAGTCGCGGGTTTGATGCGAGATATTTGTCTAGGCGGAATTTAAATGAATCAACGGTGCTGCAGTCTATAACGTCTCGGGGAAGCCCATTCCACAAGTTGACAACTCGATTGAAGAAGAAATTCTTAGATTCGTGCGAGTTAAAAGATTTACCAATAATTTTGCAACCGTTTCCCCGCGTGTAATTAGATTGATCGATAGTGAAGTACTTACTACAGTTCATATTGTCGATGCCTTTGATGATTTTGAACACTTGAATTAAGTCGCCTCTTAATCTGCGCTGGGTTAAAGGAAATAGATTTAATTCTCTAAGACGCTCTTCGTATGGTTTGTTCTTTAGGCTAGGTATCATTTTGGTAACTCTACTTGAACTCGTTCTAGCTTGTTTATATCTTTTTGGTAATAAGGGCACCAGGATTGAACGCAGTATTCCAGAAGAGGGCGGACTAAGGAATTGTAAAGGGTTAGGATAACTTCTTTGGATTTATGCTCAAATGACCTGCCTATAAAGCCAATTATTTTGTTTGCCTTCTTAACAACTTCTGAACATTGTTGACTCGGTTTTAGGTTACTCGATATTGTTACTCCCAGATCAGTTTCTCTGTTTACATTCTTAAGCTGAGTGCCATTCATCGAATAGTTTGCTTTCTCATTTAGGTATCCGACATGTAGTACTTTACATTTATCCGCATTGAAACTCATTTGCCAAATTTGGGCCCAACATGACAATTTATCTAGATTGTGTTGCATATCGTCAACTTGTTCTTTTGAGAGTACGCTATTTGCAATTTTTGTATCGTCAGCAAATTTTGAGATTGTGCAGGTGAGACCCTCATCTATGTCGTTGTTGTAAATTAGAAAGATAATTGGTCCTAGTACCGATCCCTGGGGTACCCCGCTACTTACATTGGTCCATTTAGATGCCTTACCGTTTATGACTACCCTTTGCTTTCTGTTGCTGAGCCAATTTTCTATCCATTTCAACACACCGTCTTGTATTCCATGCGCTTTTAGTTTTAGCAGTAAACGTTTGTGGGGAACTTTGTCAAAGGCCTTTTGAAAATCAAGGTATATAATATCTACAGCTTTACTCTCATCGTAGAGGTTGAGGATATCATGGAAGAAGTCTAAGAGGTTTGTTAAACAGGAACGTTTTTACGAAAGCCGTGTTGAGTATCTTTAAGTATGTTATTTTCCTCTAAGTGATTTACGAGTCTGTCTCGTATGACCGTTTCTAGCATTTTACATACAACTGAGGTTAAGCTAATTGGACGATAGTTACTGGGTAGGGATTTGCTGCCTTTTTTGAATATCTGTGTTACGTTGGCTAGCTTCCACTGATCAGGCATAGTTCCAGACTGCAAGGATTTATTGAATAGTAATGTCAGTGGTTTGGAGAGCTCATTCTTAGCTTCCTTTAGAACTCTAGGCGAGATTGTATCAGGTCCTGGCGTTTTATTTACCTTGAGTTTATCTAAACAATTCAATACTTCTCTCTCTGTAACGGTGATATTGCTTAGAACATCTGAATTATCAATCTGAATCGGCGATGGTGTAGGGATATCACTGAGGTCTTCTGTTGTAAAAACTGATGCAAAGAAGGTATTGAGGGCATTACTCATTTGTACTTCGTCTTTGGTGTATTCTCCTTTTTCATCGACTAACGGTCCAACAGTTGAAGTAACTACTTTTTTCTTTCTGATATAACTATAGAATTATTTCGGGTTTGTTTTACTTTGATTCGCAATATGTAACTCTAAGGTCTTTTTACTTTGCTTAATTAACTTTTTGGCTTTGCGTCGTAGCTCTACAAATTTCACCCGTTCTTCGTCATTTTGTGAGGATTTTAATCTATCATTAGCAAATTTTTTTAGCAAGCAGGCGGTTTGAAATATCTTTATTCCACCATTTGGGCTTATTATTATGGCCTGGACGCCGTATTTTCGATGGTATGCAGTCTTGCACTGCTTTTAGGTAAGTGGTTTCGAATAACTTCCAAGATGTATTTATGTCGTTATTGTTAATTAAAAAGCTCCAGTCAGTTTCTTTAAACATAGCTCTAAGTTTATGGAAGTTTGCTTTCTTGAAATTAGGGACTTTTTCGATGCTACTATTTGGTTCGTTACTAGTAAACTTTAAAGTGAAAGTTATCGTACGATGGTAGCTGTTACTGAATTCATCACCAACATTCAAATTCTCTATCAATTCTTCTTTTGTTGCAAGTACAATGTCAAGAACGTTATTACCACGGGTCGGCATTCGAACAAATTGATAAAGCGAACTCTCTTGCAAGTTCGTATACAAGTCATGTCCGGAGTGTGAAGTAAGAGTATCGCCCCACTTGGTCACAGGTAAATTAAAGTCGCCAAAATTACGGTATCTTGTGAGTTACTTACATCTGCAATTTGTTCGTAAATTTCTCGGTCAGTTTGCACTGATTGAGCTGGAGGTCTGTATATTAACGCAAGTATTATTTTTGTACCTTTATTATTCTTTATTAGCACAAAAGATGTGTCGACGTTCACAATTTGAGGTTTTGACACGAGGGTCGGGTTAAGACTTTCTTTGATATAAAATAAAACGTCACCTCCATTTTATTTTATTCGGCTGTTCTCAAACATTACATAACCGGGAAGTGAATACTCTGCTAAAAAGTCTCTATCTTGTGTATTGAGCCAAGATTCTGTTATGCCAATCACATCATAATTTTCTGTAAACACTAGTTCCTCTAAATCTGAAAATTTATTGCGTATGCTACGAGCGTTTGTATAGAAAACCTTTAAAGTTGCGGTTTTAGAACTCGCAGATCGTTCTTTCATCGAATTTTTGGTTCTGGTCGGATCTACATTTACATTCATGGCTGTCCTCGGTCCTCGGTCGTTATCCCTGACGGTTTTGAATTTGGGTCGTGTTGGTGGAGCTTTATCCAAATTCGCGGTTCTTGACGGATTAGTATTTAATTCCTTTGTAGATTGCCGTCCTCGCTGTCTTCGGTCCTCCTTCCTGGTTGTCCTGTGCTGAGTCGATTTCTTCTCTCCGAAAATCCTTCACCGCATCGTTGAGAAGACGCCCAAAACGTGCTGCTCCCACCTGGTTCAGATGAACTCCATCGTCCGAAAACAAATAGTCATCGTAGTAGAAATTGTCCCAGGTGTCGACGAATCCCACGTTCTCCTTCCTGCAGAGGTTTGCTAGACAACGATTTGTGCTGGTGGCTATGTTGTAAAATCGGCTCTCTACACCGAGCCGGGGGACGATTCCTGAGACGATGATCCTTGATGACTTCTCCTTAAACGACTTGATCAGCTGCTGGTACTTTAAAAGCAAATCTTCCGACCGGGTTCGCTGTACATCGTTTGATCCAACGTGGATGACGTACATTGTATTAGCAGGGGCCAGCTTTGATACTTCGTCAACTGCTGCAACTACGTCATCCACACCACCACCAGGGATACAAAAACGCTTCCTGGTCTTAGGTGCCCTGGCGCAAAACTCTGTGAGCTGACCACGTATCATCGAGTCTCCCACGAGCCGGACTTCTTCTATTTCCTCTTCGTCATCTGAGTCTGCGAGTATCTGGAAACGGTTTTGACACTCGGTAATCGGTATGTGTTTCCTGGTCTTGGGGCAAACGTTGTTCCTCACGACACGGAAGTTGTCTTGAGAGGGAAGAGGGTCACTATTTGTATCTTGAGTATCGGAACCATCAGCTGAAATGGCTACTGCAGGCGTTGAATTGTTGGCAGTTGACGTTGGGGCGTTGGTGGCTGCTGGAGTTGCGGTGACAATTGAAGTTTGTGGCACTCCAACGTTGAGTGTTACAAACTCTTGGAGTGATTCCAGCTTCATGGTGAGGACGTTGATCTTGTTGTAGGCTTCATCTAATTTCACTGTAAAATTCTCTCGTTGCTGGCAGACGACGCACACACACATAGAGACGCACATGCACACACACAGACACACACATAGACACACCCAAATAGACACACACACACACATAGAGAAACACACACAACGAGACACACACATAGAGACGCACATATAGACACACAGAGAGACACACACACACACACACACACACACACACACACACACACACACACACACACATAGAGACACACTCACATAGTCACATACACTCATAGAGATACACACATATCAACACACACACACACACACACACACACACATATTATAAGACAAGTCACAATTTTTATCCGCTCCACTTAGCCGTGAAGAGGGGAATTTCGCTGCGGCAATTTCCGAAGCGTAAATTTGTCGGTAATCTGCGGGGCGTTGGAGGAAAACTACGAATGTACAGTCACGGTATAAATTGGTGTTCTGTCTTCATAATTGCACTCAAGGTATCTCTAACTATAAGTAAATTAAGGGGAGACTGGCCGTTTGCTTGGTCTATTAATTAATTTATTCATATATGTTTTTAGTTTCCTCCCTAGACCTCCACCAAGCTTAGCAAAACAACCCCTAGACTCCGCTTCAAGATAAATGTGTACATTTTTCGGTAGAAAAATGTCCCGGCCAGTTCCTCTTAAAATTTAAGGCTCGCTATCGCTCGCCAGGAAAAAATCGACACCTTAACGGCACGAAAGGCCTTAAAATTGACAGAAATGGGGCAAAATGTCTTAAAATATCCAAACTACTAGGGCGAAGGTCTTAAAATCTCAAAAGCAATGGGGCTAAACATGAAGGAGAAAGGGGTCCAGAAAAAAATCCCTCAAGTGGAAATCTCCCCTTAATGATATAATCCTATTAATATACTTTTTGGTCGTTAAGGGGAGGTATTTAGTTTGTTCCCTAGACCTCCATCAAGCTTAAAATTTCACCCCCTTGAGTCCCTTTCAAGATATATTTGTACATTTTTCGGTAGAAAAATGTCCCGGCCGAAGGCCGGTTCCTCTTAAATTACAGGCTCGCTATCGCTCGCCAGGATAAAATTGACACCTGAATGGCACGAAAGGTCTTAATATGGGGTGAAAGTTCTTAAAATCGCTAAACTAATGGGGCAAACGTTTATTAATATCAAAAGCAATGGGGCTAAACATGAGGGAGAAAGGTGTCAAGAAAAAAATCCCTCAAGTGGAGATCTCCCCTTAAGCAGTCAAAATAGTTCATGAATGTATGATATCTGTGCTTCCAGAAATTTGCCAGACGTTCATGTTGACGAGTGTACATTTGCCAGACGTTCATGTTGACGAGTGTACATTTGCCAGACGTTCATGTTGACGAGTGTACATTTGTCAGACGTTAATGTTGACGAGTGTACATTTGCCAGACGTTCATGTTGACGAGTGTACATTTGCCAGACGTTCATGTTGACGAGTGTACATCGTTCATGTTGACGAGTGTACATTTGCCAGACGTTCATGTTGACGAGTGTACATTTGCCAGACGTTCATGTTGACGAGTGTACATTTGCCAGACGTTCATGTTGACGAGTGTACATTTGCCAGACGTTCATGTTGACGAGTGTACATTTGCCAGACGTTCATGTTGACGAGTGTACATTTGCCAGACGTTCATGTTGACGACTGTACATTTGTAGACAGATGAAGCAGCTACACGGGTTTTGGCTGAATATAATCCGGCCACCTCCTTCTCACCTTCTTCGGTACAGTCGCGCTAATAAGTGATGGCTCGGCACCAAGTATGTTTTGATCAATACTTGGTATCAGCAATATCTAAGCTTCATTTCTTCATATCGAGTGAAATATACAAACATGTGTCTACACTTACCCACCCTATTCAACATCTGAGAGACATTAATACAGCACAGAGCGAACCAAACGTAATGACAGCTGGGACATGACTTATTAGCGCGACTGTACGCCATTAGATGACTCGTAGGCCATTATATCGGTCCGTTTTTATTTTTACCGGTGAATAAATATGCCGAAATGGCGACGCTTCCTAATGACCGGTTATCACGACCGGAGACAATTGTTGGGGTGGCTGGGTTCGTGAAGAAAGTGATGGGCCAGAGTTCGATTATATTGTGTTGTTTCCTAGTTGGGGTGCTTTTTGTGTAAGTTAGCGCCGAAATACATCAGCCTAGCCTAACCTAATATAGTGTATAAGTATGGTCGTATACTACAATTTAGCTTTAGTAAACACAAAATATAATATTAATAAAACGCACATATTTCACTGTGGATGATATACTTTCCTAAATTATACGCATTAAGTAGAGGTATTTAGTTTGTTCCCTAGACCTCCATCAAGCTTAAAATTACACCCCCTTGAGTCCCCTTTCAAGATATATTTGTACATTTTTCGGTAGAAAAATGTCCCGGCCGAAGGCCGGTTCCTCTTAAATTACAGGCTCGCTATCGCTCGCCAGGATAAAATTGACACCTGAATGGCACGAAAGGTCTTAATATGGGGTGAAAGTTCTTAAAATCGCTAAACTAATGGGGCAAACGTTTTATAATATCAAAAGCAATGGGGCTAAACATGAGGGAGAAAGGGGTCAAGAAAAGAATCCCTCAAGTGGAGATCTCCCCTTAATTCATGTATACAAATTATTCTTATCGAAGTAGCCATATTTACTGTAAATCAGAGAAGTGACAATTACACAAATAAAACTATAATGTTAATACTTGTGTTCCTGTTGGTCATGTACAGTATATATAAACTATAATGTTAATACTTGTGTTCCTGTTGGTCATGTACAGTATATATAAACTATAATGTTAATACTTGTGTTCCTGTTGGTCATGTACAGTATATATAAACTACAATGTTAATACTTGTGTTCCTGTTGGTCATGTACAGTATATATACAGTAATATCGTTCTTAACACTAATAACTCCCAAGTTAAATTAATTAAAGTATGTTAATTAGTGATGTAGGGAAGCAGGGGTCTGCTTCGTATGGGCCAAAAGGCCTGCGGATTTTCATTTGTCTTATGTTCTTACGTTCCTATATGTTAATAAGAAATAATGGTTTATGTAGCAAATATCTGATTTATGAGTACATATATGAGTACATTTATGAGTACATTCATGAGTACATTCATTAGTAAAACCATTATCAATGTAACCGTTCAAAAAACTCCAATAACTTTACGTGTTGAGCAAAAGAGACACTACGAAACATACAAAAATACATATCTACAGTATATAGTATTACCAGCAAGTCCGGATCCTCTCCTTGGGAAATTGATACCAACCTGTTTCGCAGGGTTGATTAAAAATTAGTAACTGCAAACTTTATAGGAACATAAAAAAAGGTCAACACGAGAACAAACATTAACATAAAATAAAACGAGCAATAGAAAAACATATACATGTGAATGAACAAATCTCGGTTAGTGCTCAGATCGGATAGCATGTTATTATAGCTAATGATTGGCAAGATATTAAGGTTTCTATGCGGCTACAGTAGATATGGCATTATAACTAGCTCGTGATCATAATTAAAATAGGTAAGTTACTGAAATATTCATATGATTTACACGGTTGTAGGATCGATGTAAGAATAAGTACTATGCTAACTAAGGCTTTACTGATATGTATATATATATATATATATATATATATATATGTGTATTATCCTCCCCACACGCACCACGCACATATTACTGCTCAGAGATTACAGTAGCTTCAATTAATGTTGTTATACAAAGAACAAAGATTAATATAAAATGCGAGTTTATTGAAGAAGTAGGGAAGAAGAAAATAATGTGGGAGTTAAGATATAGAGAGAGAATGAAGTCAGACAGAACCACTGACAAATATAAAAGAGAGCCAGTCTAGTAAAGAAGTATGCGATGAAGAAAATGAAGGTAGCTGTTGAAAACTGCAATGATAACACCATCTGGAAAGGAACGAGGAAACATGACTATAGACATTGCTAAATACAACCACTAGTCAAGTTAGGGATCAGGGAATAAGATGATTACCAAAGCGAAGAAGGGAGAGAAACATATCAGTGTAAATACTCGGAAAGGAATGAACGAAGAAAGTAAATAGCGAAGATACCCAAGAAGGAAGATATGAAGAAAATACATAAATCAACAAAAAGACTCGGGAAAGAAGGAGCGAATGAGAAGACAAATAAGATAAGTAAATAAGCGAAATTACCCGATAGGAATGAACGAAGAAGTATAAAACAGCAAAAATACCCGGGAAGGAAGGAGGGAATAAGAAGATAAATAAGATAAATGTTAAAGTAAAATCACCTTAAAGGAAGGAACGAAGACAATCGATACCGTGAAGGAAAGAAGGAGCGACGAAGAAGAAGGAGTGAGTAAAGTGGGCGTTGAGAAACTTACTAAACAAATCTGGCCGATCCCCTCTCACAAACCACAGGTGGGTGTCAGGTGTTGGGCAGACCATCACCACTACACCACCTCCTTCCCCTCCCACCTAACGTGTTCCCTCCACCTGCAACCACTACGATATCTAATATGTGGAGGTGGAGGGGGGGGGGGGGGGGGGGGGGGGGGTGGGGGGGGGGGGGGGGGGGGGGGGGGGGGGGGGGGGTGGAGAGGGGAGCTGGCTAGGGGTAAAGGGGGACAGAGGCGTTTTATAGGGAGAATAGTGTCACTCCCTGGGCGTTCATGGTTTTCTGAGAGGTATGG
Source organism: Paralithodes platypus (assembly GCA_032716605.1). NCBI lineage: Eukaryota > Metazoa > Arthropoda > Malacostraca > Decapoda > Lithodidae > Paralithodes > Paralithodes platypus. The sequence continues at coordinate 50,175,967 of CM064525.1, read as the reverse complement.
CAAGTTTGTAATCGCTATAACCTAACCCAATTGGATTGGGTTCTAGTCATTTGGTGATGGGCTGGTCTATCAGAGTGAGAGCTGAGCAATCTCTGCCATACCCATAGCTTACTCTGACTGTTCCTTTAACTTATATATTTTCTAGATCTCAAGTGACTGCGTCTCTTCCGTGGATTGACCTCCCAATCTACCAAGATTGGAAGCCAAAGCGTCACATTTTTCCCTTGCCCCTCAACTTTCTCTTCATAATTGCTGAGGGGCACAGGGCCCTGGGTGGGGCTTTGGTTTCCCGGGCGTTTCCGCACCCTCCTCAGCTCCCCGCTATGGAGTGGCTTCGGTCACCCAGGCTTTATTGTGGTCGGCAGGGAGGGTTCTGTGGGGGCGTTCGGTTATGGCCTTGGAATTGCTCGGGGCCTTGGGTCTGTTCGGCCAGGCAGCTTGGGGAACAACAACAACAACAACAACAACCTAACCCAATTCATCAATAAGTAGGCCAAAAGTGTTCACCACTAACCTCTACAACTCTAAAATAAATACAGTAATCAAGGTAATATATCTACCGTTTGGGAAGAGTCGGCCAGGGAATAGGTGTGGACATTTGCATCTCAATTGTTTTAGCACTTTTTGAGTTACAGAGGTTAGGAGTTACGATATGTTTTTACCTAGTTTTAATGATTAGACTATTGTATCGGTGTTATCTAGCTGTACAGATAAGTAAATAATGATCGACTACAGTATATTATGTGATATATTATATTATATTGTATTATATGATGGTGGTTAAGAAGGAGTATGAGGGATCGTGGTGTTCTATTGGGAGAATCGTGTTGCCCTGGAAATTCTAAGTTAGCTGTTAGCTATAACTATTCGAGCTACAGGGACTTTCAAGACTACCTGTGTACCAAATATCTTATAATAGGCCATAAACGTGGATGTAGGAGGGACAGTTTAATTTTATTAATAGAGTAGAGTTCCTTTTAATGCACCGGGTTTGCTATAAGATCAGGAACTATAACTCGAATGTTAGAAACATTGTAGGCTAACTATATAATTCACATTAATGACAGGTTATAGGTGTGGATTGGTACCTCTTTATGGGGCGGTAGAGACGTTTCATTGGCTGAGTTATGTTACCCTGAATTTTCTGGATTAGCTTTGAGGACAAGTAAAACATAATAACTAACTTATGATAAGTAGAGTTTTACTTTTTGACAGGCTTAGGCTAATCCCTCATCCTATGGCTTAAATTGCTTCAAACTCCGTGTGTCCAGACACATTGGCTCGAACATTCTTATATTTTGGCCCTGTCACTCTTCCAACTTTGGGGAGGCACTTGTCACAGGCAGTTTTGCCTTTTGTCTCCCTCATCCACATAGAAAAGAAAACAAATCAATACGGATATCATCAACAGGCCAGTCAGGCTTGTTGTCACCTGTTGATAACATGTTGTAATTAAGCTCATGCCATGCTCCATATCCACTGTACGTCTACTCCCTTAAGGGGAGGTTTTTAGTTCGTTCCCTAGAATTCCATCAATCTTAAAATTACACCCCCTAGTCCCCCTTTCAAGATAAATTTGTACATTTTTCGGTAGAAAAATGTCTCGGCTGAAAGCCGGTTCCTCTTAAATTACAGGCTCGCTATCGCTCGCCAGGATAAAATCGACACCTGAATTGCACGAAAGGTCTTAATATGGGGTGAAAGTTCTTAAAATTGCTAAACTAATGGGGCAAACGTTTTATAATATCAAAAGCAATGGGGCTAAACATGAGGGAGAAAGGGGTCAAGAAAACAATCCCTCAAGTGGAGATCTCCCCTTAACTAGAGTCGTTTATTATATGCCTTATATCATTCATTTTAGAATAATTCCAATGCAATAATTTACATGTTTCAATATTTTTCGTGACTCATTTAAAGAGAAGTTGGCACTGCAATGATCCCATGTAACCCAAACTGTTTAAACGTAAAGCATATACTGTTTATCACTGCTGGATAAATATTGCCACGGGCCATTATAGTTATGTAATAATTGTTAGTGGCCCTACCATCCGAATAATAACATCTAGGCTACCATTAATCCTACCATAACGCGTTGTTAATTGTAAAGAACGGGTTTTTAGGGTCAGATGACGGTATTAAGGGGAGGTTTTCTATGTGTTTATAATTTTTATGTTTTCATTATCATGATTTAATAATTTTTACTTGCAATTGTTTTATTTATGTGTTGTTATAATTATTAATTGTTATTTAGTTTCCTCCTTAGACGTCTATCAAGCCTAGGAAAGGACCCCTAAGACACCCCTTCGAGATAAATTTGCAAATTTTCTGAAAGAGAAATGCACCGGCCTATGGATGGTTCCTCCTAAAGTGAAGGCTCACTATCACTCACCAGGAAAAAACAACACCTAAATGGCTTGAAAGGTTTTAAAGTTGCCAAAGTAACAGGGCGAATATAGTAAAATATCAAACCTATTGACAATAAACATTAGGGAGAAAGGGGGTACAAAGGAGTACAAAGGAGTACAAAGGAAATCAAACAACCAACAGGCCTAGTGACCCTTCTAGGCTGCTTGTCCTCCAAAACACTGACGATCAAGTGTCCAAACAGTGGTTTAAAGTGGGTAAGGGAACATTGGAAAGGGAACTACTGCCATGGAACTAATGTCCGTGGCAGATTAGGAAGTTAGTAGGGGACAGATGGGTTGGTAACTGAGAGAGGGATAAAATAAAGTTATTCATTTACAAACGCAGTCAGTCGCGGGTATGATGCGAGATATTTGTCTAGGCGAAGTTTAAATTAATCAACGGTGCTGCAGTCTATAACATCTCGGGGAAGCCCATTCCACAAGTTGACAACTCGATTGAAGAAGAAATTCTTAGATTCGTGTGAATTAAAAGATTTACCAATAATTTTGCAACCGCTTCCCCGCGTGTAATTAGACTAGTCGATAGTGAAGTACTAACTACAGTTCATATTGTCGATGCCTTTGATGATTTAGAACACCTTAATTAAGTCGCCTCTTAATCTGCGCTGGGTTTAATTAAAGGAAATAGATTTAATTCTCTAAGACGCTCCTCGTATGGTTTGTTCTTTAGGCTAGGTATCATTTTGGTAACTCTACGTTGAACTCGTTCTAGCTTGTCTATATCTTTTTGGTAATAAGGGCACCATGATTGAACGCCTTAGTCCAGAAGAGGGTGGACTAAGGAATTGTAAAGGGTTAGGATAACGTCCAGCAAAATACACCCTCTCAATGCTATGGACACTTTAGTGTGGCATAGGCCTACTGTATATAATGAAAAACGTGGGAAGATTACATTCACCAAATATCCCCTACTTTAAGGTGCACTATGGTTCACAACGTTAAAGGGGGGGAAGGGGGGGAGTTTGCTCCCTAGAACTCTATCAAGCTTAAAAACCACACACCCTATATATTACTATCGAAAAATATATGGGGCAAAAGGTCTTGACATCGCTAAACTAATATGGGTGAACATCTTGAAAGAAATCTCAAAAGTAAAGGGCAAATACATGAGGGAGAAGGGGGTCCAGAAAAAATACCAAACCTCCCCTTAATTAGTCGACAAAGGGGCTAGGGAAAATAGTTGAAGGAGTGTATCTACAAATGTTTCCGAGGCTAGGGGGTTGTGGTGGGGGGTGGGGGGGGGGGGGATTTTTAGCGGGTGGGTAGGGGATTGTGGGAGGGGAGAGCAGTCGAGTTAGAGGGGGGGGGGGGTGGGGATCACACTTCATGTTTCTGATTACAACTGGTGTAATTAAAAAGGAGTCAAACTAGAAGGAGTGTGGGATAGACGCCAGCCAGCCTACCTATATAATATGGTCACGGGGACGAGTGGTGTTAACGGGGCATGGGGGGCACACTACACGTTTCTAATTAAGGGGGGCAGGGTTTATTTATCGGTCGATTTTTGTATTTATTTATTTATTTTCAGTTTCCTCCATCAAGCTTAAAAAAACATCCCCAAGATCCACTCCTAGATAAATGTGTACATTTTTCGGTAGAAAAATTTCCCGGCCTAAGGCCGGTTCCTCCCAAACTACAGGCTCGCTATCGCTCGCCAGGAATAAATCGACACTTAAATGGAAAAAAAGGTCTTAATATTGACAAATAAATGGGGTTAAAAGTCTTAAAATCGCCAAACTAATGGGCCGAACGTCTTAAAATCTGAAAACTAAGGGGGCGAAACATGAGGGAGAAAGGGAACCACTAAAAACAACCATCCCCCCTTAAAGATAGCGTCCGGCTAACTCAGATGATAACGCCCCTGCCTGCTATCCCACAGACTCGGGTTCAATCCTCACTAAGGGCGATGCTCTATTTGTTCTGAGATACAAGCCAGAGAAAGAGAGAACAGGAGAGAAACATAGCAGGTCACCCACCCTTATATAATAGCAGGAGAGAAACATAGCAGGTCACCCCCCCTTATATAATAACAGAAGAGAAACATAGCAGGTCACCCCCCTTATATAATAACAGGAGAGGGAACATAGCAGGTCACCCCCCCTTATATAATAACAGGAGAGAAACATAGCAGGTCACCCCCCCTTATATAATAACAGGAGAGAAACATAGCAGGTCACCCCCCTTATATAATAACAGAAGAGAAACATAGCAGGTCACCCCCCCTTATATAATAACAGAAGAGAAACATAGCAGGTCACCCCCCCTTATATAATAACAGGAGAGAAACATAGCAGGACACTCCCCCTTATATAATAACAGAGAGAAACATAGCAGGTCACCCCCCCTTATATAATAACAGGAGAGAAACATAGCAGGTCACCCCCCCTTATATAATAACAGAAGAGAAACATAGCAGGTCACCCCCCTTATATAATAACAGGAGAGAAACATAGCAGGTCACCCCCCCTTATATAATAACAGGAGAGAAACATAGCAGGTCACCCCCCCTTATATAATAACAGAAGAGAAACATAGCAGGTCACCCCCCTTATATAATAACAGAAGAGAAACATAGCAGGTCACCCCCCCTTATATAATAACAGGAGAGAAACATAGCAGGTCACCCCCCCCCCCCTTATATAATAACAGAAGAGAAACATAGCAGGTCACCCCCCTTATATAATAACAGAAGAGAAACATAGCAGGTCACCCCCCCTTATATAATAACAGAGAGAAACATAGCAGGTCACCCCCCCTTATATAATAACAGGAGAGAAACATAGCAGGTCACCCCCCCTTATATAATAACAGAAGAGAAACATAGCAGGTCACCCCCCTTATATAATAACAGAAGAAAAACATAGCAGGTCACCCCCCCTTATATAATAACAGAGAAACATAGCAGGTCACCCCCCCTTATATAATAACAGAGAGAAACATAGCAGGTCACCCCCCCTTATATAATAACAGAAGAGAAACATAGCAGGTCACCCCCCTTATATAATAACAGAAGAGAAACATAGCAGGTCACCCCCCCTTATATAATAACAGGAGAGAAACATAGCAGGTCACCCCCCCTTATATAATAACAGGAGAGAAACATAGCAGGTCACCCCCCTTATATAATAACAGAAGAGAAACATAGCAGGTCACCCCCCCTTATATAATAACAGGAGAGAAACATAGCAGGTCACCCCCCCTTATATAATAACAGGAGAGAAACATAGCAGGTCACCCCCCCTTATATAATAACAGAAGAGAAACATAGCAGGTCACCCCCCTTATATAATAACAGGAGAGAAACATAGCAGGTCACCCCCCCCCCCTTATATAATAACAGGAGAGAAACATAGCAGGTCACCCCCCTTATATAATAACAGGAGAGAAACATAGCAGGTCACCCCCCCTTATATAATAACAGGAGAGCAACATAGCAGGTCACCCCCCTTATATAATAACAGGAGAGAAACATAGCAGGTCACCCCCCTTATATAATAACAGGCTTTTCACAATACGTAGACGAAGGCCTTTAACAGGGGGAAGAGGTTAATATGGGGGCGTGAAAAAGGGGTTGGCGGTGATATGGGGGGGGGGGGGGGGGGCGATGTTATCCCCGTTAAGCCGGTATCACACAAGCGCTTTTTCCCTCAACATTTATCCTCAACACTGGTCTGTCAGGTTAGGAGGTCAACATTTAAAATATTTCGATCACCTAAATTCATCTACCATCAGTCTAGTTTCCGATACTAGTGCATAATAATCAAGAAATGTTGCCAGATTTGTTTTTATAATTGAATGTTTATTATAAAAGCTCTCGTGTGATACCAGGTTAAGGGGAGACTGGCCGTTTGTTTGGTCTATTATTTAATTTGTTCATATATTTCTTTAGTTTCCTCCCTAGACCTCCAACAATCTTAGAAAAACACCCCCTAGACCCCCCTTCAATATAAATTTGTAGATTTTTCAGTAGAAAACTTTCCCGACCTAAGGCCGATTCCTCTTAAAATTACCGGCTCGCTATGGCTCGCCAGGAAATAATCGACACCTAAATGGCACGAAGGGTCTTAAAATTGATCACGAAATGGAGCGAAACGTATTAAAATCGCCAAACTAATTGGCCGAACGTCTTATAATGTCAAAGCTAGTGGGGCTAAATATTAGGGAGAAAGGGTGTCCAGAAAAAGGGTCTGCCTCGCCTTAATATGGTGTTTGGCGTTGATATAGGGGTCGATGTTATCCCAGTTAGGGTTTCCAAACTCTCCGTCTTGGGGGTTCTCCAGTTCCGCCTTCCCATCCCGAGAAACATGTGTTGTGGCGGGACTGTGGAAGGAGACACCCGGGCCTCAGGTTACCCAAGACACCAACATATACACACACCCGCCGCCATCTTGTAGACCTTTGTGTACAGCCAGAGTCAGAGCCGCGGTGGTCGAGTGGTGAGCACGCTCACATGTGAATCTGCAAGACCCGGGAACGAATCCCTGCCACGGCGGACATTTAGTGGGTGTGTTAGTACGTCCTAGCATGTTTCACATGTTCGCACCCAGTCAGGGGACACCCTGACGATGTATACAGACTAATCACATATAACAAAACCACTCCAACACCCCTTTTCCCCTCTCTACACTCTTCAGACAAAAATATGAATAGTAGAAAGTAGCTACGAGGTGCCGTTGTAAAGGATTATCCCTCAATACCTTCATCGGATCGGATCAATAGTTCGTCAATCCTCTCCTCAAGCTAGACATACCCGCCGCCATCTTGTTGACCTTTGTGTGCAGTCAGAGTAAATAGTTCGTCAATCCTCTCCTCAAGCTAGACATACCCTCCGCCATCTTGTTAACCTTTGTGTACAGTGAGTAAATAGTTCGTCAATCCTCTCCTCAAACTAGAAATACCCATCGCCATCTTGTTGACCTTTGTGTACAGTCAAAGTAAATAGTTCGTCAATCCTCTCCTCAAGCTAGACATACCCGCCGCCATCTTGTAAACAATTGTGTACAGTCACCATCAATAGTTCCCCAATGCCCTACTTTATACAATCCTTTCCTCCTCAACCTAGACACACTCACAGCAGTACACCTCTCCCTTATGGGGGGTGACCTGCTTTTAGTTATTGCTGTCCTTTTCTCTCTTACTCTGGCTTGTATCCATTCGGCCCCATTCGGCCAACTATTTTAAGACGTTTATCCCCATCTAGGTGTCGATTTCTTCCTGGCGAGCGATAGCGGGCCAGCATTATATAAAGAAATCCGGCTTCGCCGGAGACATTTTTCTATCGAAAAATTTACAAATTTAGCCTGCTGTCAAAAAAAAAAAAAAATGCTTGCTCGCTACCGCTCACCAGCAAAAAATTGACACCTGGATGAGGATAAACGTCTTAAAACAGTAGGCTGAATGGGGCCAAATGGATACAAGCCAGAGAAAAAGAGAAAAGGACAGAAAAAACCAGGTCACCCCCCTTAACATAGACACATCCGCCGCCATATTGTTACCCAATTTTTACCGTCAAGATTATGAATACAATTTATATATCGATTCATTATGGGAAGGTGTGTCGTTTTTCTGGACCCCCTTTTCCCTCATGTTAAGCCCCATCCGTGTTGATATTTTAAGATATTCGCCCCATTACTTTGTCGATTTTAAGAGATTTCGTCCCATTTCTTCGTCAATAATTCGCCGAAAACGTATAGTCTAGACTCTAGAGAGAGACACATTGCTTCGATACTTCTACAACTTGAGTCATATAATACTAACCACTGGTTGTTAGAAGCACAAGAGGGCGGGCAAATACTGTGGATAACAATATACAGTTAAGGGAAGGTTATTTAAGAAGGGTCACCTGGTTTTTTTCCTCGTGTTCTCTCTTGCTCTGGGTTGTATCCATTCAGCCTACTGTTTTGAGACTTTTACCCCCATCTAGGAGTAAACAAAATCCTGGCGAGCGGTAGCGAGCCAGCATATACATATTTTTGTTTTACAGCAAGCTAAATTTGTAAATTTTTCGATAGAAAAATGTCTCCGGCGAAGCCATATTTCTTCATACAATGCTGTCTCGCTATCGCTCGCCAGGAAAAAATCGACACCTGGATGGGGATAAACGTCTTAAAACAGTTGGCTGAATGAGGCCAAATGGATACAAGTCAGACAAGGAGAGAAAGGGAGAGAAAGATAGAAAAAGCAGGTGACTCCCCTTAATTAATATTCTAGAGTATCACCGCTGTGGTCATAAATACCTGAACACCTTTTAACGATATACACAAGACGGTGATAATTATCTAGAGAATCCTAGGGCTACACTCGTTAGGATTCTAGCGGGAATCAGTATTTCTTTTGTTTTCCAATTGACACATGCGCGATGTATCTTAATCTGTGTAGCATATATACAGCTTGTGTGACTCCTACATTCTTTCAATATAATTTTATGTCATTAAATTATATTATATTTTTTTGGATTGTGTAGGTTAATTAAATAAGGGAAAGGCGGCCATCTTGAATCAGTGGAGATCTAATGTGTTTCACTATTCCACCGTATTTTTAGCATGTTGTCATCATCTATAATGTCTATATCATTGCTAAGACCAGCAAGGGTCTGATGGGCGGGAGCCCCCAGGTTATGTTAGGTAAAGTTAATGACAGCAAATATGGATATTTCTGGGGAGATGGTGTATGGCCAAAGCGAGACATTCCCGCAAGAAATGGGTGATAAAATCGAATGAATCACATGAAAACAGTATTAAAAACCGTAGGGAACACTTTTTTGTTTGGAAAACTCAGGTATGTGTTAATCGTAAAATTTACCCGGGAATCAACATAGTTCGGCAGTGTAGCATAATTGTTTCTCTAAAACCTGTCAAAATAGTAGTTGCCCAGGACTGTACATTATTCGAAGGAAGAATTATAATGATACTCTGTCCGCCATCTTATGTGCCAATGTGTATACTCCGTTTATCTTGTACTGGCGAGAAAGTATGTTCGTATCAACATTACTGACCTGTAACAAGAGTTGGGCATTGACAATAACGTATATTGATAATTGAGAAGCTATATTGATAACCTGATAGTTGTAACGTGTTTTTGTTTTGCTTTTTGTTTTTTGTCATCTTTAACAAATGTAAATCTACATCGCAAATGGATGATACATTATAATAAACCGAGTATAGTAAGCATGATGAATGTGCGAAAGTGTGGGCCGAACAAAGCGTTAACGCAAGTGTGACTTTAATTATTTGTTTACAATTGTACAACACTCCAAGTCACACAATTGTACAACACTCCAAGTCACACAATTGTACAACACTCCAAGTCACACAATTGTACAACACTCCAAGTCACAATTGTACAACACTCCAAGTCACACAATTGTACAACACTCCAAGTCACACAATTGTACAACACTCCAAGTCACACAATTGTACAACACTCCAAGTCACACAATTGTACAACACTCCAAGTCACACAATTGTACAACACTCCAAGTCACACAATTGTACAACACTCCAAGTCACACAATTGTACAACACTCCAAGTCACAATTGTACAACACTCCAAGTCACACAATTGTACAACACTCCAAGTCACACAATTGTACAACACTCCAAGTCACAATTGTACAACACTCCAAGTCACACAATTGTACAACACTCCAAGTCACACAAAACACAGAATGAAATCAGTAACGTGGCTCCAGTAAAGAACAATTTCAAATGATAACAATTATAAATAAGTGCCAAACATTTCCCTTCACAAGACCAAGGTAATACAAGGCATAGACTATCCTCTGTAAACATATATTACCTTACTTAAGCATGGGAATGAGATGGGACCTTTTGTATTCTCATTCTTAAAAAAATGAAATATATAACTAAATAAATACAAAAATACATAAACCAAATACATAAAAAACAAAGCAAATCCGTCCTCAGCTTCCCCCCCCCCCTCCCCCCAATCACACACACCATTCGAGAGAAGGGAGGTTTTGTAGGTTTATTAATTTACCAGTTATTTTGTAGGCTTATTGATTTACCAGTTATTTTGTAGGCTTATTGATTTACCAGTTATTTTTGTGGCGTGTCCGGCTCAGAGTAAAACATGAAACCCCGAGTACAAGTTTGTTATGTGCAACCCTGTTCTGGCCATTCTTGGTTGGCGCGTTCAGTCTACCCTATCAGGCAATCCTGTTTCTGTTTGAGCAATCCTGTTTATGATCGCGCAGACTGAACGACATTGATAGCTAAACATTGATTCTCGTCGCTGATTGGTCAGTGGCTATGAACACGAAATTCAAATCTTGTTGGCGATGTCTGCGAAGGTTTTAGGCCTGTTACAGTGCTTCTTCGGTCTATTAATTTCAATCAAAGTCAAATGGTTTTGTCAAATCAATATAATTTTAATATTGGATATTATTATCCATCAATATAAACTATTGGCTAAGTCAGCTACAGTCGGCAGCCTTGTTCAAGCTCAAGACAGACGGTAGGCTAGGCTACCATGAGGCTATTATATCTTATAATCTTTTAAGGAAATTTTGACAAAGTTATTACGGTTCTTATCTGGCAAAGGTAGCTCTTTATTCCCCGTGTAATTTTCAAACAATTCTCCGTTAGTCTATTGGGGAAATAAAAAGTAGATGTTCTTTTCCTGGCGATGTAGGACTATGAATATGCTAAACTATAGGCCTATAGTTTATATATATTGGCTATGTAGCCAGGCTGAATTAAATAGTAGCCTATATAGGCTATATTATCTCTTCCTGGCAATGTATGTATAGGTATACTTTCTTTTTCTGACGATCTATGTGTATATAGGCTATTTGCAAGCCTATATTTATGGAAGGTTCATTAATATTATTTGTTAACCATTAGACTACATTTGAAAATTTAACTATAGCGTGGTTAGGCTACCCTACTAGACATAGCTTAACTGACCTAACATACTGCGATGCAATTATGCCTCAGAAATTGTTTTTAAAAAATGTAAATAGAGTAATCGATCAATAATAGACAAGCGCCGAAAAACCTGTACAGCAAGCTAGGCTATAACCCGTTAAAATATAACCCGTTAAAATATAGGCTATCATTCAATTGGCATAGTAACAACTGGAACATTACCGATATATAACTATAACAATGAAATACAAACCGCATAAAACACATAATAATCAATCAATAATATAGACAAACGCTCAAAAACCTGTACAGCAAGTTATAACCCTTTACAATACATCATTGACATAGTAACATTACCAATATATAACGATACAAATTAAATAACTGCAAAACAAAACAAAAAATTAGCTCATCGAGCCTTGAACCCTTGCGAGTAGGCTGACGGATTTAAAAGCGAAGTCGTTACCAACTAGGCTACGCTTACCGCACTGAAGGCCTGACGAAGTAGCTGTGAGACTTGCGCTCCAAGCTGCTTGTTTTATGTTATATATAGCAAAATGGTCATGATAACTATGATTTTTATAGGTGTGTCACCTTATAATTGAGATTGCGACACAAAAATAACATGGAGGGAGGCTAATTAACCTTAATTATGATAATATAATGTAGAGGTGAGATTTAGGCCTACTGTTATGATAGCTTCGCTAGTCACCTCCAGGGAGTGTTAGCGTGATCGCCGTCTGATTGCAAACAATCACAAACGTGATTCGTCGAATCAGAGGCGATCACGTTCAGTAGAGCTATCCCGTTTGCGTGTTTGGGTAGACTGAACGTGCTCGCCCGCGTCTAGGCCGATTGACCCTCTACGCTACAGGTATACAATGACTTGGCTCATCTGGAGTAATAATGTGTGGTAACTATTAAGGCGGGTTGGTTCTCTTTTTGGGCGATGTTTGCATGTATTCATTATTTTTCTAGTTTCCTCCCTAGACGTCCATCAAATTTAAAAAAAGCATCCATTAGATCCCCCTTCTAAATAATGTTTTACATTTTTCAGTAGAAAAATGTACCGGCCAAAGGCCGGTTCTTCCAACATTACAGGTTCACTATTGTTCGCCAGGGAAAAAATCGACACCTAAATAGCACGAAAGGTCTAAATATTGACGAAGAAATGGGGTAAAAGGTCTTAAAATCGACAAACTAATGAGGCAAATGTCTAAAAAATTCGAAACTAATAGAGTTAAACATGAGGGAGAAAGTGGGCCAGAAAACCGGCCCATCTCCCCCTTAAGGGGAGGTATTTAGTTTGTTCCCTAGACCTCCATCAAGCTTAAAATTACACCCCCTTGAGTCCCTTTCAAGATCAATTTGTACATTTTTCGATAGAAAAATGTCCCGGCCGAAGGCAGGTTCCTCTTAAATTGCAGGCTCGCTATCGCTCGCCAGGATAACATCGACACCTGAATGGCACGAAAGGTCTTAATATGGGGTGAAAGTTCTTAAAATCACTAAACTAATGGGGCAAACGTTTTATAATATCAAAAGCAATGGGGCTAAACGTGAGGGAGAAAGGTGTCAAGAAAAAAATCCCTCAAGTGCAGATCTCCCCTTAACTGTTCCGAACGCTAGTGAATGTCTGTGGAAGAGCGGAGGGTGCATAAATGACCTATTATTATTATGTGTTCTTTATTATTTTCATTATTATTTTTTTATTATTTTATTATTATTTTATTATTATTTTATTATTAGTATAGTTATAATTTTTACTATTAAGGGAGGTCACCGTTTTTTTTTTATCTTTCTCTCCTTTTCTCTTTTTCCTTGGCTTGTATCCATTCGGCCCCATTCAGCCAACTGTTTTAAGACGTTTATCTCCATCCCTGGCAGTGTTGATTATGTCCTGGCGAGCGATAGCGAGCCAGCATTGTATGGAGAAATCCGGCTTCGCCGGACAAATTTTTCTATCGAAAAATGTACAAATTTAGCTTGCTGTCAAAACAAAAATATATATATGCTGGCTCGCTACCGCTCGCCAGGAAAATATTAGCACCTTGATGGGGGTAAGCGTCTTAAAACAGTAGGCTGAATGGGGCCGAACGGATACAAGCCAAAGAGAGAGGGAGAGAAATAGAAAACAAGCGAGATGGGCTCCCTTAACTCTGCGTAAGCAAAGTGATATCGCCCCCACATACTGCTACACTGCGGCCCAAATGACGTCTATTGTCTGGCTACATGTCTGTCTGTCTGTCTGTCTGTCTGTTTGTAAACTCTTAGACCGTTCGATGGATTTTCACCTAACTTCGCACGAACATTTATTGGGTTTGGATGCTTACGTTCTAGGTGTGGTGTCCCGAGTTCGAATCCCGGTTGGACCATATACTTTCATTAGTTTATTCGAGTGCATTGGGGTTTGTAATTGATGATAAATGTTAAGAACGGGGTGTTACTTAATGCAACTGTCAGAAATTGTTTGTTGTTTTTAATGTGCTTAATATTCAAGGTCCAAGGTAAGTTATATGGACCCTAAACCTGGCCTGATATTCCCCAACTCCCAACCCCCAACTCTATCGGTGTGGTGTAGTATTGTAATCACTGTGCCTGTATGTCTGCGCCAGTATGGTTTCCTTAAGGGAGCCCACCTCGCTTTTTCTCTCTTTCTCTCCCTCACTCTTTGGCTTGTATCCATTCGGCCCCATTCAGCCTACTGTTTTTAAGGCGCTTAACCCCATCCAGGTGTCAATATTTTCCTGGCGAGCGGTAGCGACCCAGCATATATATATGTTTGTGTTGAAAGCAAGCTAAATTTGTACATTTATCGATAGAAAAATTTCTCCGGCGAAGCCGGATTTCTCCATACAATGCTGGCTCGCTATCGCTCGCCAGGAAGGAATCGATACACGTCTTAAAACAGTTGGCTGAATTGGGCCGAATGGATACAAGCCATGGAAAAAGAGAAAAGGAGAGAAAGATAAAAAAAGCAGGTGAACCCCCTTAAGGGCTGCTTTACTGATGACATCCCTGTTTATCTTGCAAACTCTTGGTCATCCTCCTTTCGGGACCTTGGTGAGACGTTTTATATTGCGGACGTATCGAAAGCCTTTGATAGAGTCTGGTACAGATTTCTGATTTCCAAACTACCCTCCTTCGCTTTCTATCACTGCTTCTGTGCCTGTATCTCTAATTTCCTCTCTGACCAATTCATTGCTGCTGTTGTGGAAGGCAATCGTTCACTTCCTTAACCTATCAACTCCGGTGTTCCTCACGGTTCTGTATTGTCTTCAGTCTCTTTCTATTATTCATCAATGATCTCAACTATACCTCTAGCCCTATCCATTCATATGCTGATGGGTCTACCTTACATTATTCAATTAGTTTTTCACAACCTAACATGCAATCACTAAAAAACTCACGAGATGGGTTTATGGCACATCTATCATCTGATTTATCAATTATTTCTGATTGGGGCAAGACAATTTTGTTACTTTCAATGCGTCTAAGACCCAATTTCTCCCACCATATACCCCTCGCAATCTTCCACAAAACCATCAATTATTCTTCAACAATACACAAATCAACGCTTTATCTTCACTTATTATTCTTGGTGTTTATTTTTCATCCGACCTTTCTTGGAAAAAAAAAACATATTAACACTCTTGCCATAACAGCTTCCCAGAAATAAGGTGTACTCAACCCTCTCTCTGGAATCTTTAGCTCCGCTCAGCTTCTTGCTCTGTATAAGGGCAGAGTGAACCCATGTGTCGAGTATTGTTCGCAAATGTGGGGAGGTTCCACCCATACCGCACTTCTTGAATGAATAGAGTCAAACGCTTTTCGCTTCATCAACTCACTTCCTGGTGCTAGTTCCCTACAATCTCTTGCTATGCGCCACAAGGTTGCATCTTTTTCACTCTTCTATCGCTATTATAACAATCAGTGTTCTTCAGAACTCTCTCAGTGCATACCCCTTCCCTTGCGGTGAGTGCATGGCACCCGCCTTACAACACAATCCCATTCCAATTATGTCCAGCTCTCCACCTCAAGAATTAGCAAATGTTCTCAGTCTTTCTTCTACTAAACAAGTAAACTCTGAAACTCTCTCTCTCTCAATCAGCCTTGCCTTCATTCTATGACTTAGACTGCTTTAAACTTTGATGTGTCAAGGTATTTTGACTCCGACGTCCCTTGTATTTGGCTCACTTTTGGCTTTGGTGGAAACACTCGTTGCCGGGAACCAAATTGGTCAACTTGGTCAAGAGAAGAGGATTAATATGTACTTTAGCAATGGTTCAGTTGATGCTGGTTGATTTGGCACTGGCTGAGATTTACTATTGCAAATGGTTGAATTGGCTGGGATCCAAATGTTCCACTACAATTGCTCTATATATGAATGAGAGGGAGCTAGCTATTTAATTTAGCTCTGGTTCAATTGGCTCTAGCTGATTTGGCACTGGCTGAGATCTACTATGGAAATGGTTAAGTTGTCCGGGAACCAAATTGTCCACCTGGGTTACGTTATATAAACACGAGAGTCTGGCACTTGGTATGCTTTTCTCTTCCGCCAGACAAGTATTTCGGGTTACCTGTGGTGCGGGAACTGGATCTCACTATTAGTTTAGATTTTATCCAAGACATTCCAACATGGAAGAGTTTTTCAATATCGATGTGAGAAGGAGTTAAGTATCATGTAGTCTTTTATTTTCTATAAATAACATATAGACTACATTTAAGTGCATCTGCAGGTATA
This sequence comes from Paralithodes platypus, assembly GCA_032716605.1. Classification (NCBI taxonomy): domain Eukaryota; kingdom Metazoa; phylum Arthropoda; class Malacostraca; order Decapoda; family Lithodidae; genus Paralithodes; species Paralithodes platypus. The sequence goes on along the minus strand of CM064525.1, from coordinate 50,159,909 downwards.
TGAGTAATGCATGTATAATAGTACAGTCGCGCTAATAAATGATGACGCAGCACCAATTATGTTTTGATCAATATTTGGTATCAGCAATATATACACATGATTTCTCCTTTTTGATTGAAATATACAACCATGTTCCTAGACTTACCCCCCCTATTCAACATCTGACAGACATTAATACAGCACAGAGCAAGCCAAACGTAATGACAACTGGGACATGACTTATTAGCGCGACTGTACATAGCTATATTGTTGTTATTAAATTATTATAAGGCTTGTGTATAGTGCATGCTCAGCTTTGATGACTCAAACAAATGGTAACATAGAATCAGAGATATACAATACGTTTTCCGAAGAAAGTTACTGTAAATATATTCAAACCCAAGTGCTTGGGGAGGGGCAGTCTAACCTTAACAAGTCATTAGCAAATCTAGGCTCTTGTTCAACGTTGCAATCTCCTATCTTCCATGACTGAGGGTTCAACAGAAGCTTACTTGAATGGGTAATATATTAGCAAAACTTAGCTCAGATTAATAAGATAATTAAAGTAGCTGTCGCCAAGCTTTCGGCTTCTCGAGTTCAAGGAACAGAGAGTTCTCTAACTATCTATGCTTCTAGATTCTAGCTTGGCAGGACCTCAAGTTCGCGGAAAAGTAGGGCATTTATCTATCTATATATTCACTTTTTAATAGATAAGCTAGAGTTTAATATGACGCAAGCTATAGGTATTTGAGCATTGACTACTGAGTTCACGGAATAGCAGAGAGTTTTATCAATGTCTCCCTAAAAGTACTTATAAGAGTACTTTATCGACCATCTGATGGTGCTACAGTTGTCTATTACAACTGGTCAGAAAGGTGATGGGGTTGGCCCCAATAATGTCAAATTTTCAATAAGAGTTAAACAGGTAATTTAGATTAAGTTACTAGTTTACAGTAGATTATTTTTACAATAATGAATCTTGCCGGAAAGGGATAGGCAATAATGTTATTAATATTACATTATTCAACATATTATTAAACGTCACTAAACGATAGACTGAGGTAATTAGGTTTTATATGATCGTCCAGCGGCGATGCCTGATTTTAGTATCGGAGTTGCTATCGGTATGAAAGATGTTATTACATTTAATAGAACCTTATGTTAACCACTGAAATACTTGATTTACTATTTTCTAATATTTAGCCCTCACAGTATTCGAGTACGTTTTCTCACCTTCTTCTGGTTAGCATTAGACGATTTTCTTCATCATCGGAAGGCCCTCTAAGAATTAATGGCATAAAGTATATACCCTTCCTAATCTGAATACAATCGTATAATAATAGTCATAAAACAGATAAGAAGTGCGTTATTGTATCTTCTAAAACTTAATTTGCCATACTAATATTTTTGATTGCTTGGCTCTTACGAGTGCGTTGAAATTTCTAAAATGCCGGTTCCTCCTATTGCAGGCTCGCTCTTACTCGCCAGGAAGAAAATATATACCTAAGTTGCACTGAAGGTCTTAAAATTGACCAAGAGTTGCGGCAAAGGGTCTTAATGGGCAGAACGTCTTAAAATCTCAAAATTAATGGGGCTAATAATGAGGGAGGAGAGGTTCAAGGAAAAATATTATCCCATTGAAATATTAGTTCAGCTTTTTCACGGTGATATATCTTGCCAGTATGAAAAAAAACGTCTTCTGGTAGCTGCAACATACAACGATACGTCCCCTTGTAGAGTGGGTTGTCATGGCCTACTGGGACTGCCAGCTCAATGTATTGTCACAGACATATGTACAATTCTCAACATACATGCTGTAATGTTACACCGATTTCATTTTTTGAACCTCTAAAGCCAAGTTATGAATCATCTTGTCTCGAATATAACATTGCATTATCTCAGTTAAGCCGCTGTCACACGAGCAATTTTTCCGTCAATTTTCAATGAGCAAGTTTTTTCTCGTATTATTCGAGGACTTTTTCGCACTGGTATCGGCAACTAAACGGCAGGTAGATGATGTTAGGCGGCTGAATTCTGATAAAGTGTCGATTTTTAAGCTTCCAGACCATAATTACCCGTAAAGATTGCTCGAAAATGGTCTCGTGTGACACCAGCTTTATGTTCAATACTGATTCACACGGATGCGTCCTCAGTTATGCTCCTGGTAGTACTCTTACGATAGTCTACACTGTAACAAACATCCTCTGTAATAAATTGCATATTTTGAAACAAAAATATTAAATGTTATTTCTTCATTGCTATATTTTGCCTTCGAATATATAATAACGAGACCGCCAGTAGCTAACACAATTGACTGTTAGTTGGTACTGCTAGTTCTACAACCGTATATATTAGGAAATTTAGGATTATTGTTAGCCAGTCTTTTCAAATCCATTTTGTTGACTAAATCTACACACATTTTGTTGATTAAATCTACACACATTTTGCCGCTGATTACATTTCATTGCTTAAAGTTAAAAATAAAAAGCTCAACAGTCACTAAGTGTCACAATGTTTCCAGTACAGTGGTGGTTATATTAACCCTTTCACACTTATGACGCAATGTTGAGCCTATTAGGGATACTTTAAAGCCTTTGTTACCATCAGGGATATTTAGAAACCTTTAGTTTAGTTACTTCAACCTCTGCAGTTGTCTTTGAGGTAGCTGTGGGCAGAAAACTAATTTTGGAGAGGTAATTATAAGAGTGAAAGAACTCTATTTCTTATTGCTAATCTGGCAACCTCTGCGTCATAAAAGCGTGAAAGAGTTAAGTTGCGTGTTTATGGCAGCCTGGAGTGCTCGCCCTTTCGGCAGTTAAATGGGGTACAGCCTTGTATAGCGCGAAGTAAGTCAACCTCGCCATTTACACTGCCACGTTGAATACCTAATGTTGCAATATATACAGTAATATACACCAAACAATCCATGTTTGGTCAAACTCTCTGATGCAAGTGACGTATTGTTTTTTCATAAATTGCGCAACTTAGCTCATGAGCCAAAGCCAAAATTTTGCAGATTAATATCATCCAAAGAGACACATTTTAAGCACAGTCTCTGTATACACAATATGAATATTTTCAAAGGCTCTCATCTCAAATTAACATCCAAACAACAATAAATAGGCCTTCTGCAGATTTCCATTTTTCTTATGTTCTTATAATAATAATATTATGTTCTCATCAAGAATGTCATATAGATAAATAAAATATATTTATTCCAGTTTTCGGTTGGTACCGATATTTACTCTTTCCCATTAACTAATAACAAATAGCAATCCTAAAAACTAACTTTCATGTTTTGCTGAACAAAACAACGGTGTGTTGCTATGGTTGTGTAAATTAGCAACAATCACGTACACCCGGCAACATTTCCAACTGGCTCAGCACTTCTTTTACCTATGCTATTCATGCCATTTAAGTACAGCTTCAGAAAATATACCACATCTACTTAATCTATCCATTGATTTATTGATGTCTGGGTTTGTGTTTTCATTAATGTATTCATTAATAGCCAAAAGAACATCAACTAAAGTTACCCAGGGCCAGGTTGAAATCTTGTCGACTTATAGATAACCTAAAACAAAACAAAATGGCAGGCACAGACACAGAGATGTATTGTGTGAGTGTGGGTAAGTCACGGGAGCAGCGGAAGTGTACCGAGATTGCTGGTGACGACTCGGGGGGGCTTTTCGCTAACAATCACCTCACTCATTTTCAGGCACTCAATCCTTCCATATTTTACCTTGTCTAATCTTTACCATTTCAATGAACCCAACCTATTCTAACTAACACCTATCGTATTTCAACCTTAGCTAACCTATCTTAATTTCAACGTAAGCAAACTTAACTTAGTTAATCTTTAACGTACAGTATGTAGCCTTATTTGTTCATAAATAAAACTTACTCTGTCAACCTTAGCCAAACGCAAACAAACCTAACCTTGCACCAAACTAATTTAACCTAGCATACTCGTACCCTTATCTAAATATACCTTTTTCCCAAGTTAAAATAATATTAACCTCTTCTTACTTTATTCTGGAGACACCTTATTTAAATAATTTTGTTCTGTCTATCTATTTATTGCCTGACGCCGTGATCCCCGAAGTGGTGGCCACGAACTAAACGCTCCCATGCACCTCTGTCCCCAGTCAGCCGACGCCCCTCCTCCCAATCAGCACTGCTTTCATTCATATACTTCTTCACTCCATCATTCCACCTCTCTTTCGGTTTACCTATCCCTCTCTGTCCTTCCACCTCTCTCTCGCACATTCTCTTAGTCATTCTCTCGCTTCCCATACGTTCCATATGGCCGAACCATCTCAAGGTGTTCCTCTTCACACTTTCCAGCACATCTACCTCCACACCACACCTCCTTCTTACTTTCTCATTCGTCTGTCTATCCCTCCATGTAACTCCGCACGCACTTCTCAAGTAACTCATTTCCACCCCTTTCACTTTTGGTCTGAATTTCTCCACCAACGTCCATGTTTCGCTTCCGTAAGTCAGTGTCGGGATTACCACACTGGAATGCTAGGACTTCTTCACTTCCATACTGACCACTCTATTTCTTGTTACTGCTTTCAGCGTTCCTACAACCCTCTTCCCCTGTTGCACCCTCTCCCGCACTTCTTCATCCATAGTCCCATCGTTACTCAACACACTGCCCAGATACTTAAATGAGCTGACAATCTCCATAGCCTGAACGTTCAACTTCACCTCACACTCTGTGGCTTTACCCCTTTCGAAGACCATAACCTTGCTCTACTCCGCATTTACCTTCAGATTTTAATCTAAGCTAACTTAATCTAACTGAACCACCTATAATTTAAAGATTATTTAGCTTATATGCGAGTGAATAGATTTATTGGCGAAAGTACTTAAGGACAAAGCAACCTGGAATTCTAATGTCAAGTGTGGCTGCTCTAGTGCCATTTATAGGTATTTCTCGCCTGTTTTACCACTTTTTTTTTCCGTTTTACAGGCCTTTTTCTGTCTTTTTACAGCCCTTCCCTCGTGAGGTTATGCCCCGGTAATCATCATCACTTGCTCCTACGTCTTTGTGTAAGGTTCGTATTGGCTTGACTTAAAGGGAGGCAGACCGTTTCTCTGGACCCCCTTCTCCCTAATGTCTAGCCCCACTAGTTTTGAGATTATAAGACGTTCAGCCCATTAGTTTGGCGATTTTAACACCTTTTGCCCCGTTTCGTTGTAAATTTTAAGACCTTTCGTGCCATTTAGGTGTCGATTATTTCCTGGCGAGCGATAGCGAGCCTGCAATTTTAAGAGGAACCGGCCTTCGGCCGGGAAATGTTTCTACCGAAAAATGTAAAAATGTATCTTGAACGGGGGTCTAGGGTTTTTTTTTCTAAGCTTGATGGAGGTCTTATGGGACGAAACTAAAAAAATATATAAATTAATTAATAGACCAAACAAACGGTCAGTCTCCCCTTAAGGGGGTAGTGGTTATTGTTTCCTTTATTCATGCATTCATTCATATATTTTTTTAGTTTTCTCGCTAGACCTCCATCAAGCTTGAAACAATACCCTCTAGACTCCCTTTCAAGATAAATGTGTACATTTTTCGGTAGAAAAATGTCCCGGCCGAAGGCCGATTCCTTCCAAAATTACAGGCTCGCTTTCGCTCGCCAGGAAAATATCGACAACTAAATGATGCGAAAAGTCTTAATAATGACAAAGAAATGGGGTGAAGGGTCTAAACATCGTCAAACTAACGGCACGAACGTTTAAAAATCTCAAAACTAGTATGCTAATCATGAGGGAGAAGGAGGTCCAGAAAAAGTGACTACCTCCCCCTTAAAGCCATATTGTTTTCCTCGTAATATGTCGACGCAACCCGAGTTTCTATTACTTCCTCTATGAAACTACTGGTCTCTGGGTCTTCTCCTGGGTGACCTAGATGTGTGTGAATTTGTGTTTTGCCTGGGTTTGTTCGTTGTTTTATGTTGTGTTTTGTGTTTTCCCTATTTTTGCTCTGTCTTGAGGCGGCCTAAGAAAAAACAAAAACTAATAAAATAGAATTAAATCGAAAATACAACATAAAAATATGAAAAGTGGGGATTAGGCCTGAGCATATAGATAGATAGATAGATAGATGATACTACTGGGCTATTTCGTAGTTCACTCTCGTGCCCATGTCTATACCGTCTAGACATACATTGACCACTTGATATTTACTTTATTTTATCTGTTACTCTCTGTTTGAAAAGTACACTACATAGCCTATGCATATTCATGTTCTTTATCGCATCCACTCTTAACCCGTTCAGTACCAGGGACCAACATTTCATCATATTCTGGAAACTATTAGACGATTTCATTCAGCTTAGGAAGGACCTCTAGCAAAACATAAGGCTTCCAACTATCTCAACCAACCCTTTTAACTACCACAGATCCTCGCTAAGCTGCATAATATCGTCTAAATATAGCTAGAGTAACATATAACACACGTCGCTGGTACTCAAAGGGTTAAACTGGTTATACAATGGTAGAGACACACGTTTGTTTATTTCCTTTTCAACTCTCAATGTTGTTAGCCTCATACAAAAAAATATCTCTATAACCAGAGTTGCTTGCGGTACTTGTAAAAATCCCAGTAAGTGCGAACAAATTAAACTTCTTGAGGATTATGGCGCATATTGGCAGTTTATTCTGGCTATCAGTAGAAGGTTTGATAAAGATTAGGAAGGGTATATGGAAGTCAGAGGGTAGGTGAGGTAGACTTTGCCCTTTTAATTCACACAGATCCTTCCGAAGTTGTATAAATTCGTCAAATGATAACCAAAACAAACTGTAAAAATGTATCCTGATCCTCAAGGGGTTAACTTCCTGAGGATCACTAAATGCCAATTATATACAGTATATATTTTGATTATGTGCAGTTTGGACAATTTATTTAAGTTAGTGGTCTAAAATCATTCGTTTTCTTTAGAGCAACAGCTTTAGAAAACTAAAGAATTCAGGGTTAACTACACTAATATTTTCAAGCTTTTTCTGGGGTAAAAAGGGGTTTTAGATATGCTACAAACCACGGGAATCGCTTTCTGAGCCTCAGGATAAGATAAAAAAAGCTCAATAACAGCTGGGCCCTTATCATGGGTGTTCCGGGTAGTGACTTTCCAAGGCCTAACCACCAGACAGATCGATGTTAACCCCTTTAGGAATATGACGCGTTTTAACAGTTTGTTCTGGCTACTATTAGAAATTTCTATGCATCTTAGAAATTATTTGTGGGAACCAAATAGGTAAAGACTGTCCCAATAAACCCTTTGACTTCCATACACCATTCCGGATCTAAATATAATCGTTTTCAAATAGCCAGAAAATAGAAAGTAATGCATCCTGAAATTCTGAGTGATTAATTTGATTTTCGGTAAAATTTCTTTCATCTAGTACATTGATATCGGAATATAATTTGAAGCTAGATAATTGAGGGAACTAAACTGCAATGCAACTCTATATTAGCGACGGCCAAACTAGAATTGCCGAAGAAAGTTGCAGACAAAAGTGGTCGCGTGATACTGAGTATAGTTAACGCCATAGACACAAGGAGGTACAGCCAAAATAAATAGTTTGCCAAAAATCTTGTCAAGTATATATATTTTTATTTTAAGTTTTCTCCCTAGACCTTTATTTAAAACGCCCACAATTCCCCCCTTCGAAATATAGGTTTACATATTATTGTAGAAAAATGTCCAAGCCCAAGGTCCTAAAATTGCCAAACTAATGAAGGGAACGTCTTAAAATCTCAAAACTAATGGGGCTGAGAAGGAGATACAGACACAACGCGCTTAATAACACTTGGAAGGCAAGAGAGGAAAATTGACACACCTTACGATTACACTGATTAGAGCCAGATTGTCTAGGAACAATTAATTGACCAGTTGCGAGTTTTGGTGTATAAGGAAGTTGGAGCTGTGGCCGACAATATTTAGCAGCATTATTAGCTAACAAACGGTCATTATACAAATATAAATACACAAAAACAAATATATCATACTTTTAATCCATCAGAAACCCAAATTGTTATTGCATTTTTCTATAATATCGATGATCACGGCTCCAACTTCCTTATTGCCTGAAACTGGCAAGTGGTCAATTCTGACTACAGTAGCCAAGGACACCCATCCCCCCCCCCCAACACACACACACACACACACACATACACACACACACACACACACACACACACACACACACACACACACACACACACACTTACACACTTACAGGACCAATATACTGTAATACATAGCATTATAAAACACAAATAATATCGTATTGGTTGTCATAACATTCTTGACCACCCTCTTCCAGGCTCTTTCCATGGACTTCAGCAGCGGTCGAAAATCGTGGTCCACCTTAACAGCTTGAGTTTCTCTCTCTCATTTCTCTCTCTCGCTCTCTCTCTCTCTCTCTCTCTCTCTCTCTCTCTCTCTCTCTCTCTCTCTCTCTCTCTCTCTCTCTCTCTCTCTCTCTCTCTCTCTCTCTCTCTCTCTCTCTCTCTCTCTCTCTCTCTCTCTCTCTCTCTCTCTCTCTCTCTCTCTCTCCACACGACACTGATCCCTACTATTACCGAGGCAATAATGAAACTATCCACTTCTGGCTCGATCCTATTACGCTGCGTCGATCATCACCCGCTGCCCCCATAATTAGCGCCTTGGTCAGTTTCGGGCTATAAGGATGCTCAAGTTGTACAGTCACGCTAATAAGTAATGTCTCGGCACCAAGTATGTTTTGATCAATAATTGGTATCAGCAATATCTAAGCTTCATTTCTTCATATCGAGTAAAATATACAATCATGTTCCTACACTTACCCACACTATTCAACGTTTGACAGACATTAATAGAGAACAGAGCAAGCCAAACGTAATGACAGCTGGGACATGACTTATTAGCGCGACCGTAGACATTGTTTCCTTTAGCCTAGACACGCTAAAATAGGTTTGTATAGTAAGCACACACGTATAAACAAACCATTTCAACTCTATTTTCATCAATCACAACCTACATATGTATTGTATTGTGGCTGATTATTGACGCTTATATCTTGATCGAGTAGATAGCCTGCAACTGGCAAGCGGTCCATTACCACCTCATAAAGCTGGTGTCACACGAGCGTTTTTTCCGGCAATTTTCGATGAGTCTTTTCTCGTAATATGTTGACGCTTTTTCCGCATTGGAATCGAGAACTAGATCGAAGGTAGATTATGTTAGATGGCTGAATTCAAATATAACTGAGATGTTAAAGCTGCCAGAATAAAATTGCTCGTAAACATTGACGGAAAAATCGCTTGTGTGACACCGGCTTTAAGGGGGTACTGCTTGGTTCTTGGTCTATATTTTTATCTATATATCAATTTTGTTAGCTAGACCTCCATCAAGCTTAAAAAAAAACACCCCCTAGACCCCCTTTCATGCTAAATAAGTACATTTTTCGACAGAAAATATCCCGGCCAAAGGCCGGTTCCTTCTAAAATTAAAGGCTAGCTATCGCTCACCACAAATAATCGACACCTAAATGGCACGAAAATCTTAATATTGGCAAAACAATGACGCGAAAGGTCTTAAAATCGCCAAACTAATGGAACGAACGTCATAAAATCTCATAACTAAAATGCTAAACATGGAGGAGAAAGGGGTCCAGGAAAAGCAAGCACCTCCCCCTTAAGGCCTGGGTGGGTGGGTGGGAGGACAGCCTGCACATACCCCTTCATTACCCAACCCTCCCTCCCTCCCAACCAGTAGTAGCAGCTCTCAAGGAGTCGACTCTTTCTGCTCATTGAAGTTGGGGAGGGGAATACTTTAAGGGGGGGGTCACCGTTTTGTTTTTGTTTTCTTTCTCTCCCTCTCTTTGACTTTTATCCATTCGGCCCAATTTAGTCTACTGTTTTTTACGTTTACCCCCATCCAGGTGTCAATATTTTCCTGGCGAGCGGTAGCGAGCCAGCATATATATTATTGTTTTGACAGCAAGCTAAATTTGTACATTTTTCGATAGAAAAATTTCTCCGGCGAAGCCGGATTTCTCCATACAATGCTGGCTCGCTATCGCTCGCCAGGAAGAAATCGACACCTGGATGGGGATAAACATCTTAAAACAGTTGGCTGAATGGGGCCGAATGGATACAAGCCAGGGAAAGATAGAAAAGGAGAGAAAGAGAAAAAAAAAATGTAACGCCCCCTTAGCTCTCCCAACCAGTAGCTTTCAAGGAGCTTCTTTCTGCTGATTGAAGTTGGGGAGGGGAATTCTTTAACAATTTCAATCAGAGGAATTCAATTTTGTCTGCGTCGAAGACGAAGGCCAATGGCTGATCGACTAAATTGTTGTTGTTATTGTTTTGGGGATACTTATTACTAACGCTACTGAATCGTCTTCTTCACACACACACACACACACACACACACACACACACACACACACACACACACACACACACACACACACACACACACACACGTATTATGAGAGATATGAATAAGAAATTACATTCATGAATCTATTTCAAAAAGTATTCCTGCAAATTTTGAAATATGAGAGTTCCACGATTTTGTTATAAGTGACGGCACAGTTGCTCTAGGAGTCTAGGTGATCGTTTCAAGATGTATACAACGCATATGAGTGTCCTGGGACTACTGAATCATGGAGAGTCTGGAGTACCAATGGCTTTACACCCATTTAAATCAGTATTGAGCCCAAACGAGACAGTACAGTTCTATTCCATAGATTATTTGTTGTATGTGTAACAAGTGCCCTCCGCCCCTCCAAGTTGAAAGAGGGAAAGAGAGCCAAATTCAAAGTACGTTTCTAGCTGTTTCAAACTTTGTAAAAGGCTGAAGTTGGTAATGGCTTATCGCTATGAATGCTCGCAATTAACCACATGCAAGTTTCAGGCTATAAGGAAGTTGGAGCTGTGGACATCGATACTAACGAGAAATTAAGTAATACAGTGGGTTTCTGATGGATACAAGAAATTATAAATTATTTTTGTTGTATATATAAATGTTTTATGACCATATTTTAGTTGCTAATTCTACTAACTATCGATATTCAGTGTACAGCTCCAACTTCCTTATAGAACAAAACTCGCAAGTCGGCAATTGTAACAGGTTCCCAAATCCGCGCCTCTTCCTTGAGTACAAGCTGCGAGTGTTATAATAACAGGTGTTTGGTGTAGCGTGCTGTACAGTCGCGCTAATAAGTCATGTTTCAGCTATCATTACGTTTGGCTCGCTCTTTGCTGCATTACTGTCTGTCAGATGTTGTCAAGGTTGGGGAAGTGTATGTATATCTCACTTGAAATGATGAAATTAAGCTTAGATGATGCCGATACCAGTTATTGATCAAACTATACTTGGTGCTGAGATTTCACTTATTAAGCCGACTGTACAGTCACGCTAATAAGTGATGTCTCGGCACCAAGTATGTTTTGATCAATAATTGGTATCAGCAATTCTTTATTCTTTTTTAGTGTAATACACCAACAAGTTCCAACACTTACCCACCCCATTCTAACATCTGACAGACATTAATACAGCACAGAGCAAGCCAAACGTAATGACAGCTTCAACATGACTTATTAGGCCGGCTGTACCCCATCGCGTGCCTCGTAGACGTCCACCCAATATTATCATGAGGGCCAATAATCTCACAGGCTACCATTAAGGGGAGCTAGATTTACACTTGAGGCATTTTTTTCTGGACCCCTTTCTCCCTCATGTGTAGCCCCATTGCTTTTGAGATTTTAAGACGTTCGCCCCATTAGTTTGGTGATATAAATGTTGTTGCCTCATTTTTGTAAATTTTAAGACCTTTAGTGGCACTTAGTGTAGGTGTCGATTTTTCTCTAGGGAGCGCTCCGTTAGCGAACCCGGCTTACGGCCGGGAAATTTTTCTACCGATTTTTTTTACAAATTTACCTTGAAAGAGGATCTATGGGATGTAGTTTTAAACTTGATGGAGGTCTAGGGAACACACTGAAAACCTCCCCTTAAGGCTATTGTGGGCTCCATCCTCCGCGCTCTCCGACACCCGGCTGCGATTTTATTAATCGTATGTTTCAGGGAAATTGCTATTACAAAATTAATTCGGGTATCACATAATTAGTACTTCTTTTATATGATTGTTTTAATACTTATGCCTGTACTTGATCTCTTATGGATAGCTAAAAAACTGCAAATCCAAGGAAATACCAAAGGCAAGAATATGTTTGGCTTGAAGTACATGTATTATTAGATACTAAGAGAGAATATTATTAATGACATGGCCCCTGGTCGTGTTATTGTTTTTTTTCTTTTCTGAAAGGAGGTTGTTCGTACAGTTGCCAGCCCAATTGCAATACTTGTAATAATTTGAGGTCGATGACGCAATTGTTAATGTATTCTCAGTAATATTTGAGGGCTCTTTGTCTATGATTCAGAAACTACCTCCACTCCATTACTCAGTACAAATATACCTTATAATTCTCAATATTATGTCTAGCACAAGATTATTTTAATAACGCTTTTGTGGCACCGTATGTTGAATTGGCCGTTTTGACCAACCTCATTGTAAATATTGTCGACCTCAATTACTTAATTTATACATTGTCATAATTAACTTCAGAGAAGATGGAAAGCATACGAACAAGTAATGTATACATGACTCATTGTTAGCTTTTCAGGAATATTTGTTGACTTTCAGTTTTATTTAAGTTGTCATATTATGGTATCATATGATTGACAACCACACTTTATGCTTAGCATGTTTTCCACTACTGCTTCGGGAAAACATTACTACTACTATTTAGTTTTAAAGCCAACTATTTTATGAATCACCTTCTATATGAATCACCAGGGGCCAGGGGGCTAGGAATCCTCCTCCCCTTGTATAATTATCCTACTTGACGAGACAGAGAAACGGGCGAGAGAACGCGAATGTGGTCCCTGACCCTGAGAATAGGAGATTTAAATGTTGTTTCTGTTCGGGATCTGCCTCGTGTCGGCCACCCCCGGCAATGGGGTATGTGCCTGAGTATATACATATACATACCTTCTATAAAAAAAATCACATCCACACTCGCTGCTTCCTTACAAGTTTATCTTGTCCTAAACTTTGATTGTGTTAAGCATAAATATATCATTGTGAATAATGTATCAAAAATAGGCATGATGGTGTAAGCAAATCAAAATAATGAGAAGTCCCTATGATATTAAGTCCAAATTTGCATAATTTATGTCTGATAAACATAACTTACTGCGAGACTAACTTTGCACAATTTATGAACGCTTAACCAATAAGATATCCGGTCTATATGTTTTTGTTTTTCTACATCAAAGACGCATCCGCTCTATGATTTAACGAATCGTAAATACATCAATAGTTTACAATCATCAAGAACGACTACCAAGGGATTTTGCAAATATTACTAACATCATGATAATTTAATACCTCCTAGCCCTAACAAGCGGCACAATTGTTATGTTTATGCGAAGTTATTTCCGTCTTAAGACATAAAACATACTTCAGGAGAAATGCAAGTATTTTATTTAAGGCGGATTTAGGGAATGAGAATAGGAAGTTATATTTATATACTTGGTAGAATAAAATATTAGAAATTATTGTATATCCAATTTATAAATTACCCATCATTATTATTATTATTATTATTATTAATATTATTATTATTATTATTTTATAATATTGGACTGAAATAGAAAACTGAACAATTGTGAATGGTATGAGTTTTACTAAGCAACATAAAATGACTTCGTGATTGACACAGTTTTTGTTCAATACTTTTCCTCTACAGTTGACACGTTACATTAAAAACTGATTAACCCTTTCAGCCCCATGACACCATTTTACCTTGGATTCTGGCTAAACTTAAATTATTTTATGCAGTTTAAGAAGGACCTATGTTACTAAGAGGGTTTGTCGACATTGTTGTGACCCATTTGAGTCGTATAGGTAGATTATAAACTAAATAAAACCGTGTAATGGTATCCAGAATATGACGAAGATTACGTCATGGATGTGAAGGGGTTATAATTGTCAGGCAGTAGCTACATTGGATCGGAAAAAGAGGTTGGTAGGAGAACATTTTGTTTTACGCTTTCGTATGTCTAGTTGCCCACACATCAGTCTGAGAACTGTGTTGTGAATGAGTGACCGGATTGAATGGGTGTTATTTTATTTGTATATATATATGTTGTATTATTACTGGTATTCATATTTGTTTTAGCTTGCTCCTTAGACCTCAGTCACCATCCCAAAGATCCCCCTTCGAAATACATTTGTAATTTTTTCGGTAGAAAAATAATCCCAGCCAAAGGCCGGTTCCTCCTAATTTTCAGGCTCGTTTTCGCTCGCCGGGAAAAAAATCAACGCCTAAATAGCACGAATGGTTTTAATATTGACAAAGAAATGGAGCGTCTGGTCTTAAAATCGCCTAACTAATGGGGCGAACGTCCTAAAGTCTTAAACACTAATGGGGTTAAGCATGAGGGAGAAGAACGTCTAGAAAAGCCAAAAACCTCCCAAGCACTAGGAATGACAACTAGGAAACAATGTGAACACTAAGCATTTACGTAGTGTACTATCACCATCATTATTTATTTCCTATCATTTTACTAATAACTGAACATTTTTCGGTACAAAAATGTCTATTATCCATACAACTGAGAACAATATTTTGTTCAATGTGATAAACTGATAACCAAAGGGTAAACAATAAAACTAATCATGATTGTATTTTGTTCACTATTGGCAAGCGAAGAATTAAGCCGCTTGAAACTTGAATGCTGCAAAACAATATTAAATAAAACACAATACTGATAATAGACAACATGATTCAATATGAAAGGATATCCAAATTGTCTTCGTCTGTCTTCATATGTCAGCAGCATAGGTAGGATAAATCTTAATCTACTCCTACTAAAGTGAGTAAAGTAAACGATCTGACATAAGTTGATATTTTTTAGTTTGTTCCCTAGACCTTTATCAAGTTTAAGAATCACCCTAAAGACCCCTCTTCGAGATAATTGTAAATTTGTTTTGTTTTTGTGTATCTTAGGAGGTCTTAAATTACAGACTAGCTAATGCTGGTACCGCACAGCGCGTTAACCCCTTAATTACCGGCGACGTATTATATATTTGATTGTAGCTATATTTAGACGATTATATGTAGCTTAAGAAGGATCTGTGGTAGTAAAAAGGGTTAAGTTCATTCGATACCTGTTATTTGCTGGAGACCCTTTTAAATATGGGGTTCAGAGGCGCTGCGCGACAATCCTGATAGAGCGAAATTGGACGGTGACCGGTCAACTCAACCAGTAGACCATTTCAATCAGTAGCTCTCAACCAGTGCCAAATCAACCAATACGGTTAGGTTAGGTTAGGTTAGGTTAGTACTATATTTGGCAACAGGCAGACAACCCCCCCCCCCCCTCCCCTCATCCCTCCAACATGCACGATTGATTCTCGACCACATAACGACTGGGCTTGTGAGTGTGTGTGTGTGGGTTAGTGTGTATGGGTTGGTGTAAGTGTGTTTGTGCGTGTGTCGGTGTGTTTGCGTGTGTCGGTGAATGCCTGTCTGTGTATATGTGATATGTGTCATTGTGTGTCGGGGTGGGGGGTGGAGCGATCAACGAGTATCTCTATGTGTATATGCGTGTGTGTATGTGTGTTGCTGTGTTTGTGGGTGTGGGTGTCAGTTAAGGGGAGGTTTTCAGTTTGTTTCCTACTCCTCCAGCAATCTAAAAATTTCACGTCCCTTGACCCCCTTTCCAGATAAATTTGTAAATTTTTCGGTAGAAAAATGTCCCGGCCGAAGGCCGGTTCACCTTAAATTACAGGCTCGCTATTGCTCGCCAGGAAAAAATCGACACCTAAATAGCACGAATGGTCTTAAAATTGACAGAAATGGGGCGAGGGTTCTTAAAATCACCAAACTAATGGGGCAAGCGTCTTTAAATCTCACAAGAAAGGGGGCTAAACATGAGGGAGAAAGAGGTCAAGAAAACAGTCCTTCAAGTGGAAATCTCCCCTTAATGCATGTCTGTGGAGCCTATATGTACAAAGGAGTACAAAGGAAATCAAGCAACAACAGCTCTAGTGACCCTTCTAGGCTGCTTGTCCTCCAAAACACTGAGGATCAAGTGTCCAAACAGTGGTTTAGAGTGGGTAAGGGAACATTGGAAAGGGAACTACTGCCCTGGAAATAATGTCCGTGGCAGGATTAGGAAGTTAGTAGGGGACAGATGGGTTAGTAACTGAGGGGAGGATAAAATAAAGTTATTCATTTACAAACGCAGTCAGTCGCGGGTTTGATGCGAGATATTTGTCTAGGCAAATTTAAATGAATCAACGGTGATGCAGTCTAATGTGTGTGTAGGGACTGTTGGGGGGGCAGTTGGGGGGTCAGTGAGTGAGTGTGTGTGTGTGTGTGTGTGTGTGTGTGTGTGTGTGTGTGTGTGTGTGTGTGTGTGTGTGTGTGTGTGTGTGTGTGTGTGTGTGTGTGTGTGTGTGTGCTTAAAGGTACAACATTGACTAAATATGTAGGTTTGCAGGTACATGAGGATTAGGGAGACAGTTTAAGTGTACACACCTCTTTAAAATACGTTGAAATTAAGTGTTTTCGGTTAGGTTAGGTAAGTTAGGTTAGATTACGTAGCTTAGGTTAGGTTAAGTTTAATCTAGATAGTTATATTTAGGTTTAAAAATCGAAAAATGTACTCGTAAGCATGCAAAGTTAACGTGTGTATCGATAAACACACCACCGCTAGTGTGTGTGTGTGTGTGTGTGTGTGTGTGTGTGTGTGTGTGTGTGTGTGTGTGTGTGTGTGTGAGTGTGTGTGTGTGTGTGTGTGTGAGTGAGAGAGAGATTGTGTGTGAAATTGTGAGTGTGTGTGTAGTTATATAATGTATGTTTATATGTTTATCTCCCGCTATATATGTGAATGATGTGGTTGTTTGCATGTGTAATAGCTTACAGTCGTGTGTTTTGAGTTGCATAAGCAAAATTTCTAATTGTTCTTTTTGTTGCACAATTTTATCTTATTTTGCTTCTGTGATATTTTGGCGGATGAATGTTGTTACGGATGTATGATAAATTGTGTTCGATATATCTCTTACTTTTTGATGACATATTGTTAGTTGAGCCTGGGAAACCCTCTATCCACAATAATAAGTCTCCTCATACGTTTCTCCGGACAATAGGATACAGCCAACCGACAATAGGATACAACCAACGGTCCGGACCGCCTCCCAAAAGAAAAACTGCCTCCCTACTTCCTTCTGATTGCCTCCCTCCCCATTCCCAAAGGATTGTCGAAGCAAACCTTCCAAACCTTCCTACATTGTTTAATATGTTCTATTATATTGGAAAGTTTATTTCACTAAATAACAACTATTTACGTCACTAGATAAAACTTAATGTAGTTAATAGGATTTCATATTTGCATAATCACTTATTTCCTTATTGTAAGAATCTCACACCTACAGTAGCTATCGCCAACAAACAACAAGCACCCATGTAGAATAAGGCCTAAGCCATAGACAAGTGAATTCCTTTATAAACCCTTTGTTATTATATGTAGTAATCCATCAAGGAGCGGAGCACATATTTGTAAAGGATAAGAACCAGGAAAATTATATCAAAATTATTGATGAAGACAAGATTTAATGTGCGTTATATATACATTTGATAGCGGACAGTTCCAACTGAATACTTGGTAGAGAACGCATGGTGAAAATAACACTAAAGAAAATGAAAGGAAATTTAATCAGCTAACATAATTATAAATTTAATCAGCTAACATAATTATAAATTTAATCAGCTAACATAATTATAAATTTAATCAGCTAACATAATTATAAATTTAATCAGCTAACATAATTATAAATTGAGGACAGTATATTACAACCTGGAAAGGTCTGATGTTCTCTGTGGTAATATGAGTGACGGCTTGGAAGTGGTGAGAATGGATGTGTAAGGAGACACCAGAGAGATACTTAAAATTTGAAATGAATACTGGTGCTACAAGGTTATGTTCATTATAACCAATGGAACAAGAATGGATATCTTTTGTATAAGGCTAGCTAATGTTTTTCTCATAAACTTAACAAAGAACTCTCCCTATTTGTTTTACCCATTGCAATAGGTAAGTGTAAGATGTTGAGAGAACATATTACAAGTTAATCAGGAGAAATCATCCAATCAAAAATTATTACGGTAAAGTGAATTTTGTATTTATTTGGTAATATATTTATTTATTGTTAGTAATTTCATCCCTAGACCTCCATTAAGCTTAACAAAATATAAAATAATAAATGAAGACACTCGGTCGAGAGAAATTTGTGCATTTGTCGGTAGAAAATGGCTTGGCCAAAGGCCAGTTCCTCTAAAATTGCAGGCTTCCTGTCGCTCGCAAGGAAAATATCGACACCTGAATGTCACAAAAGCTCTTAAGACCTCAAAATATTCTCTCTCTCTCTCTCTCTCTCTCTCTCTCTCTCTCTCTCTCTCTGTTTTTATATATACTGTGTGTGAATATATACTGTATATATATAATATATATATAATATATATACATATACATTTACATATATATATATATATACGGTTTATATGTATATATATACAATATGTATATATATTATATATAAATATACAATATATAATTATATATATATATATATATATATATATATATATATATATATATATATATATATATATTATTGTTGCGGTGGGTAGTGGTGTCAAACAGTAGCTCCAACCACAACTACCACATCCGATAATTCCTGGAGTGCCTCTTGAACTTTCAGCATTCGGGAATAGAGACCCTATAGTAACAGAGACTGGCCAACCTCCGCCATATTGCTGCGCTATAGTAACAGAGATCTGCCAACCTCCGCCATATTGCTGCCCTATAGTAACAGAGATTGGCCAACCTCCGCCATATTGCTGCCCTATAGTAACAGAGATTGGCCAACCTCCGCCATATTGCTGCCCTATAGTAACAGAGATCGGCCAACCTCTGCCATATTGCTGCCCTATAGTAACAGAGATCGGCCAACCTCCGCCATATTGCTGCGCTATAGTAACAGAGATCGGCCAACCTCCGCCATATTGCTGCCCTATAGTAACAGAGATTGGCCAACCTCCACCATATTGCTGCCCTATAGTAACAGATATCGGCCAACCTCTGCCATATTGCTGCCCTATAGTAACAGAGATCGGCCAACCTCCGCCATATTGCTGCGCTATAGTAACAGAGATCGGCCAACCTCCGCCATATTGCTGCCCTATAGTAACAGAGATTGGCCAACCTCCACCATATTGCTGCCCTATAGTAACATATATCGGCCAACCTCCGCCATAAAGGTGCCCTATAGTAACAGAGATCGGCCAACCTCCGCCATAATGCTGTCCTATAGTAACAGAGATCGGACAACTTACGCCATATTGCTGTCCTATAGTAACAGAGACCGGCCAACCTCCGCCATATTGCTGTCCTATAGTAACAGAGATCGGACAACTTCCGCCATATTGCTGCCCTAAAGTAACAGAGATCGGCCAACCTCCGCCATATTGGTGCCACTGGTGTCATTAGTCATTCTCTGTCCCCCCAAATTTGACCATGCCCATTATAACCATTCAGAAATACTGATGAAGAGTATGTGGCTTGGTCTTTGGGTATACATTCTTCACTATCAACATTAAGGGGGGTGACCTGTTTTTGTTCTGTCCTTTTCTATCTTTCTCTGGCTTGTATCCATTTTGCCCCATTCAGCCTACTGGTTTAAGACGTTTATCCCCATCCAGGTGTCAATTTCTTACTGGTGAGCGCTAGCGAGCCAGCATATTTTTTTTTAGACAGCAGGCTAAATTTGTACATTTTTTTATTGAAAAATGTCTCCGGCGAAGCCGTATTTCTAAATATAATGCTGGTTCGTTATCGCTCGCCAGGAAGAAATCGACACCTAGATGGGGATAAACGTCTTAAAATAGTTGGCTGAATGGGGCCGAAAGGATGCAAGCCTGAGAAAGAGAGAAAGGGACAGAAATAACAAAAAGCAGGTCACCCCCCTTAATATATCACACATTTAGTTTTTTTTTTAGTTTTTTTTTTTTTTCTATATTCCAACTACTCCCTCTCGGGCATAGGCTGAGAGCCTGTACATTCCACCGCTCAACACGGTGAAGCCCGTGAGGTCTTGTTCCAGCCTGGGGAGTGAGACATGTGAAGCATCCATCATGGCTCAAAGCAGCTCCATCTCTGAAGCGGCTGGTTGCTGCGCTCAAGTGCTTCACCGTCTCACCCTCCAGACTCAGACCCTCACTCTCAGAACGCCACGTATTGAGCAGTGAACTCACTAGGCATTGTCCCCCTGTAACATATTTTGAATATGGGAATATTCATACAGTGTTATTTAATCAGGGAACAATGAGGGTATTTTTTTGGCATTTCGGTGGGCTTTGTGGTAATGCACTGATACTAGGTACAACACAAATTCAATCCCAATAATATCTTCCCATTGACATATCGGGATTTGAACCCGGGTCCATTGGATTACCAATCCAGTGGCATGACCACTCCACCACACCTCACCTTGGATATTATCGTCTTAAAATTTCGATCATATAATACCTTAAAGTGTATAATTTGTGTTGTCCTGTACTATGTAATATAATTAATCATAATTGATTAATGTATATATGTTTTGTGACAATAAACTCTTTTAAAGCGACTTGAACTGAAACCAAAGACAACATAACATTATGGCCGGTCTCTCTTTCTAAAAGATCTCTACTCGGGACAAATTATGACAAATGCGCGAACGTCTTTGGATAATATATTGTACCGAGGCGCTTCCCACGGCTGTCCAATGTGTTCATACACACAATATATTGGTTACGGTGAGGCACTCAGACGTTAAGGGGAGGTATGACGTTTTTCTAGACCCTCTTCTCCCTCATGTTCAATCCTATTAGTTTGGTATCTTAAGACGTTTGCCCCATTTCTTTGTCAATATGTAGATCTTTTGTGCCACTTAGGTGTCGATTTGTTCCTGGCGAGCCATAGCAAGCCTTTAGTTTTGAAGGAATCGGCCTTCGGCCAAAATATTTACAAATTTATCTCGAACGGGGTTCATGAAGATGTTTCTTTTAAACTTGATCGAGACCTAGGGAGGAAACTAAAATAAAGATAATAATTTACTAAATAAATATCTATATATACAAATACATAACATCTACCCCCATAAGTTGACGCATGTTTCAATTTTGTGTTTGAAAGAAGATTTAACCTCCCAAATAACACTCCAACCCATACCCCGTCGTTAGAGTAATAATAGGATTGTGTTATAGCTTAGAACACAGACCCAGAGAATAATAGAAAACAAACACACTGATAAAATATAGAGTGATGAGAGCCAGATAATATGCGTGTTATCGGACCTAAAGTAAAAGATTATCATCAAGTTATTAGGAAGTGTTTCATTTTTGCATTTACTTATTTTCTCTTGAATTGACAACACAGATGAATATTAGTAGCTCATGGTATAATAAAGTACATATAGTTTTCAAATATTTGTTTTTCCTATCCCTATTATGTAATGTAAACAATAATGAAGAAGTTACGCTTTGGTGACTCTTATATATTTTATCTTCCACCTTCAGAACTTCTTAACCCTTTCAAGATCCAATGCGCGTTGTATTTTTGTATTCTGCTATGTTTAGACGATTTTAATGTGATTAAGAGGGATATATAAAAGTCAGAGGATTAATTGGGATAGTCTTTACCTTTTTCTTCCTCATAGATCCTTCCTAAGTTACATAAAATGGTCTACTGATAGCCAGAATAAGCTGTCAAAACGCGTCATGATCCTCTAAGGGTAATTGCTATAATATTGAAAGAACATCAGCTTCCATCCTTTTGTTCCCTAGTCTCACTCCTCCGGTAGTAGTAGTAGTAAATTGTAGTAGTAGTAGTAGCTAAAATTAGGATACAGAAGAAGTGGGTGAAGAGAGCATGAGTAGGGCGGGAGGGAGGTGGAGTGATGAAGAGGGTGGAAAGGTTATAAGAGGAGGAATTCAGCTAAGAATTCAAGAGATATTTCATGTGGCCAATAAGGCTCTTAATGAAGCAGAGAGGAGAGCCATTAGAAGACAAAATAATAACTCTCATGAAGCAGAGAGGAGAGACACTAATAACAAAATATGCCGGCACATTAACTAGCAAGCCGACATCGCTTTGTTTATATTATCATTATTATTTCCTAGGGATGAGTACAGGAAGTCTTGGAGGATTCTGGGAAGTGTTTATTTTGGTCTTTCATATACATTTCGTGAATACGAATCTAATCAATAGATTCATAGATCTGTTATTATATGGTTTGATCATGTCTCGGTTCATAGGAACCGAACCATAGTCCATTGATTTGCTTATATATAAAACAGTTGGCTTACTGACACCATACAAGCATGTTCTTGTCATATCACATTACGCAACAATATATTTATGAATTAGCCCCTACTCAAGTGTGAATTAGCCCCTACTCAAGTGTGAATTTCAAATGGTTTCGCGCATTTTCTGTCTTTTTTCGTTTGAAATTTAATGTAATTATATTTTGTTTTAAAGAGGGGTCGGTGGTATTTGGGATGAGCAATCCAGTCATCTTGGAAAATGTCTGCCCGTTGTTGGGGCTTGTTTCTATTGAACAATGCATGTGTATAGAGTTAAGAGGGCTTAGGGAACATTTTTAGGTAGTTGGGAGTCTGGACTGAAAAAACCTAGACACACTCACACACACACACACTTGAGAAGCATTGTTCCATGCCACAGCCTTTGTACGGTAGTTCCCTGCCTCTCTGGTAATACCTGTTATTACCCAAATGTAAAAAGACGTGCGAGGACCCCCCGATTATCTTGGGAGGCTTTCATTATGGGTATCTTTTGCACTGCGTCCCTTTGTATCCTTGTTGATTTATCCAAGTGACTCCTGCTTCCGCTCCTTTGGTTACACTTTATAAGAGTTCTGGAAGGCTTGTTGGACGACATCTTGGTCTTCCAGGCAGCCATGTTGCATTCCCATTATGTAATACTTGCGTGAGTAATATAAACATTGACCTTTCACTCCATTTCTTTGTCAATTTTCAGACATTTTGTGCAATTTAAGGTGACGATTTATTTCTGGCCAACGACAGCAAACCTGTAATTTAGGAGGAACCGGCCTTCGGCCGCGAAATTTATCTACCAAAAAAGCAAAACTTGATCTCGAAGGGGGGTCATTGGGATATTTTCTTAAGCTTGATGGAGGTCTAGGGAGGGAAAACAAATAAGATTAAAGATACATAAATACATCTCCCCTTAACAGTGTATATACAGTACAGCTATGTATGTTTTACGCTATCAGTAAGTTGACGCCATATCCTTTCTGTTTTGGACTATCATAAGGTATTTTATGTTCCTTTTGGGTGGATCGGTGGGATTTGGAAGGTTAAAGGTGGGGGTGCATGGGTTGAGGTAAACATGGAAAAATAATCGATAACCTGCATACAATTATCTTGTAAAATGCAATGTCACTGAAATAATTATTAACAATGGTATAAAGGATTTTGCAGATCGTCTATACCGGGCCTATGACGTCATAGTGACGTCAAGCCAGTATCCTCATCCTGGACTGGATGGTGGCCTTACACTCTTGTGACGTCACAGGCCCAGTATAGACGAACCACACAATTCTGTATACCGTTGTTAATAATTATTTCAGTGCCATTGCATTTTGCAAGATAATTATGTACAGCTTGGCGATTATCATTCCATGTTTATCTCAACCCATGCACCCCCACCTTTAAGTAAGATGGATGCACGTCTCTTATATGTAGACTTTCTTCCCTAACTGAGTAAGATCGTCGAATGTTTGACAAATACATATAAGTATGAAAATACATATAATGTTTGACAAATACATATAAGTATGAAAATACATATAATGTTTGACAAATACATATAAGTATGAAAATACATATAATGTTTGACAAATACATATAAGTATG
>CM064525.1:49998568-50135763 GCA_032716605.1 Paralithodes platypus | reverse complement strand
AGATATCACCAGGCCATCCATTGTTTACGTCATTAACCCTAATTGGTCCGAGAGTAGTACCGTACAGCTGTATGGTGGGAACAGCATCGAAGAAACTTAAACTGGGAAAAAAATGAAGTACGATGCTACAAAATACGTTTTAGAACCCTAAACCAGCCCAAGTTGAGTGTTTCTCCTGGTGTTCGCTGAAGAGGAACTCATATGAAGAAAAGAAGAAAGTGTCCCTTTCTAGCTTAATATAATTCCGTCTATTAGTAGTAGCCAGCCAGCAAATAGTGAACGAATACACCGTGGTGTACTGAATGCGTTTGTTGTTGTTAACCTTCAATACTACTATATAACAGTAAACCCAAAACTGAGCTGGGGCTAAACTAACTAAATAAAGCCTAACCTAGCCTAATCTAACCCCTAGGTTGTTTAGATTGTTGACCGTTTTGATGTGTGACCATTTTGGTATGTGACCGTTTGGGTTGTACCAACCGTGACCAGGGGGGAAAAAACGGGGGGGGAGAAAATGGCGGTGTTGTTGTAGGCATCGTTTTAGGGACTGCCGTTACAGTTAATAATAAATGTTCGGCGATTAATGCCTGTAAATTACAGTAAAACTGTTGACAACCTTTCCCCTTTCTTTAAGTATAAAGTATACTATAACATTTGTTTTGGTTTTACAATACCTAGTTGTTTTTTTCTTAACAAGTCCCAGTGGACTTTATATTTCAGCTAAAGATCATTGTAGTAAGTTAGTTAGAATAGTAGACATAATCGTAGGTAAGGTGTACGTGGTTGGAGCAGAGAGTGGTGGTGTGGGTAGGGGTGGGGGAGGTAGTTGAAACTTAGTAAATTGTCATCCTTTAAAAAATTGATTACATATATTTGCCTCTCAAGGTTTTTTAATGGTCGCTAAACGTCTAATTGGCTTTGTCCTTGTATAACCTCACATGATTCACCTAATCCAAAAACTCTTTATTTTTTTAGAATAATAGGTTTAATAATAATAAAAAAAATACTAGTCGATATTTAATAAAATAAATAAACACAGCAAATTATATATGTAATAGTACTGTATGACACAGGATTTATAATATTATTACTAACAGTCTGCCCCATTATATTCTATAGTCATGGATTTTCCCAGTTTTTGAAAGTCAAGCCTATTGGAAGCCTTTTTTTTTTAAAGTACTGCTGCAAAACACCAAAAAAACTGTAGGGTTAGTCGTTACGAGACCGACCGAGAGGCTGCAAAACCCCCAGGCTGGTCCTACTACTGAACTAGTAACTATAATATCCAGAGTTCAAATCCCAATGTGTCAATGGAATATATGTTTAATATTTTTCGGGGGTAACGGGTAACCTGACTTTTTCTAAAGGAAGACTTTGCAGGATACAGGATTTTTTTTATTTATTATTAACGCGTTCTTGTTTATTATCGTCTTGACCTTGATTTCACTTGGGTCAAAGGTGGAGGGCATTCTTTTATTTTGACTTTACCTTTGCGATATACAAGTATATGGTTATATGAATGTCTGTGTGTCAACAACAGCATGTGGTTAAGAGTTTCAATTCCACATATGTCTGGGACAGGTTGTGGACTCCTTTACGTGATGTCGTATATTCTTTTTTTTTGCCTCAGTAGGCGCCGACTAATGTTCGGTGTGGGGTGAGACTCGTTCCCGGGTCCCCGTTGGAAAGGATTAATTAACTCACATAATTGACCGTTTGCGAGTTTTTGGTTAGGAGGAAATGAACCCTTTGCGGTGCGGAAGTGTTTTTGAAACAGTGCATATTCGCACACTCAAAGATTCAAATTGTGTTGATCCCTCGCTTGACCAAATTTGGTCACATAAAGGGTAATAGTTGCAGATTTCGAGTTTAGCTAGAGATACAAACTAAAGTACGATTCTATTACACACAAAAACTCATTACATATAAATGCACACAATTCATTGAAATAATAAACCCACATACGTTTCAGTCTCTGCTAATAAGCGGTTTATACTGTATAGCTCAAACTTACCCATCAACTTGAAACACAACAATAACAACTGTAAAACACATACATTACCATTTGTTATAACTTCCTTCAACTGTATGGGCTCTTGTCTGCATTGATCTTGAATAATTCTATAATGAGGCAGTACAGACAACTGTTGTTAATCTAATGATGATGTCAAATAGGTTGGGAGAGAAGCATCTTGACCAGGATTCGAATCCATTCATTCCAGATACTTTTGTGAGAGTTGGACATCATATCCACTCGACCATGGTCGAGTGCATACGATGTCCAAGTATCACACAAAATATCTGGAATGAGTGTGTTTGAATCCTGGTCAGGATACGTCTCCCCCCAACTAATATTAACTGTTGATTGATTTGTGATTACTCAAATGTTTGCTGTATTATGTAGATCGACGTGCTACATAACATGTCAGCCATATTGACAATTGGGCTGCGTGGTAAATACAATAGAAGGAGGTACTGTATAAGGTGGTCAAGTTGCATGGCGCTTGGTAAATGTATGTGCTTTTATATTGTATATTAGGTATTTATTTCCTTCAGTGTAGGCCATACTGCAAGATGTGCTATTGAGCATTGTCCCACAACATCATTACACACACGCACACACACACACACACAATATATATATATATATATATATATATTTTGATATTAGTGTAGCCAGGGAGGATATTTTCTTTCAGGCAGGTGATGAGATATTTAATAAAATAATAGGAACAAGTTTGCATTATTGAGTTTTGTTTTTATTGAATAACTCTCAATTTTTTCGTATAGTTTTCTGGTATTTTCAGGCAAGTTGCGTTAAAGGAGCGTTTTGCAAATGGTTTCCGGACGGTTTCAATGGGCGCAGACATCATTATTCAAGGAGAAGTGAAGTTAGGGATAAGGTGATAAAGTCGAGTTTATATAGGCGATTACAAAGATCAAAGAAATGGATTATAGGATTGATTATTGTTGTGCTTAGCTGCACGCTGGTTGGGACTAACCTAAGACTAGCTCTGGTAGGTGATTAGGCTGGCCGGACGCAGGAAGGGTGGGCGCCAGGGCCTCTGCACTCGTTTCATCTGCGTTGTGTGGAGGGGGCACATCCTGGGGGGGCCGGCATCATGGGGGCCTCGCTGCGGAAGGGCGTCGTGCCGAGAGGTAGGCTTCTGGCTGTGATTCCGCTAGTGTGTTTAAAGTAGGGTTGAGTTTTTATTGTTTGTATAATATATAGCTTCAAAATGATGAATAGGCCCCCCCAGCATGAGGTCTATTTCTTTATCAAGAATTAGAGGTTGTGTTTATCTAAGGTCGGGTCTGGTGAGTTCCTGATGGTGCGTGTGGGGGGATTGTGTGGTAGGTGGTCCTTGATTAGCTCCGGGGGCTTGAAGGTTGGAAGGTATTATAGGCGACCGCACGTGACAAGGGGACGAAGTCCTTGTACAAACCCACATGAGTGTGAGGTCCACCAGTCCTCAATGTTACAGGTGTGTTGGTATAGACATGGTCCTCATTGTGACGGTTTCTTAGCGGTAGCAGGGCTGTGTGCGACTGACTAGGTTTGTCGATGTTTTCCTTCGATTTGTATAGTATATTGGGTGAGTTTAAGTGGTGTTGGTCAGGGTTCGTAGTTTTAACGTTGTTGTTGCTGTGATAATGTTCTCTCATTATGTTTTCGTCTGTTTTAATTCTGTTTTTGTGCATCTGAGGACATGTGGTTTTTATAGTAAATTTTATGTTATGTTATTCAGTGTTTGTGTTAGTAGGCATGTCGTTCTTTTGTGTACCATAGTTTCAAGGTGTTTGTTGATGGTGTGGGCCGATTGTCCGCAGGTTACTGTACCCAGTTGTTTACGAAGCATCATGGGTGAGCCTATAGAGTTCCTTGTGAGTGTTCTCGCCAGGAGGTGCCAGTAGGTGTTATAGGGCTTTCCTGACCCGTAGGGCGGCGATGGTGGATCGTAAAAATATCGATGGGGTCCTGGGGGCATCATTCTTTCACGTTTCGCCGTCCGTGAGCCGTTCCCCCCGCCGTTGAGACCGTCGTTCGTTGACCCGGTGAAGACATAATCCGTTGGTGGTGGGGTTGGTTGTAGGACAGTGGTGGTAAAGACTGAGTGTTTTGTTGGTTTGTTGTTTGTTTGTTGTGTATCGAGGACATCAAAGGAAGGGGGAGATGACCGTAAGGAGGGCTCCTCGAAGGTGAAGTTTAGACTGGTGGAAGAGGCGATGAATCGTTGTTGAACGGTCACGTTAGGCTCCTGTGGGTCCTTCACCCGCACGCAAATGTCGTCCACATACCTGCAGTAGACGGAGCGGCGGGCGGTTGGTTGGTAGTTCAGGAGCTCTTTCTTCTTCGATGGTTGCCCATGTAAAAAATGTAATAAAAATTGGCCCCCAAAAAAATTTGGCAATATTGGCGGGAATACAGCCAGATCCTACCCTCGGGCACAGCCCTTCCCACAGCTGACGGGCCACCCCATGATGCCCCAGGAATGCCCCCTCCACACACGCAGATGAACGATGCAGCGAGGCCCCGCCAGCCACTCACTGCGTCCGGCCAGCCTACCGACGAAGCTAGTCTTAGGTTAGCCAACCAGCGTGTGCAGCTAGCACACAATAATCCCTTTCTTGATCTTGTATCGCCTATATAAACTCGACTTATCACCTTATCTAACTTCACTTCTCCTTGATAATGATGGCTGCGCCCATTGAAACGTCGGAACCATTTGCAAACCTCCTTTACCAACTTCCTGAAAATACCAGAAAAAAACTATACGAAAAATTGAGAGTATCCAATAAAAAACTCAATAAATGCAAATCTGTTGCCTATTATTTTAATCTTACCTACCTGCCTGAAAATACTATATTATATATATATATATAATTTATCCCTTCTTTGCCCTCCCCTACTTATATATATTATATATATATAATTCATATATTTATTATAGTATATATATATATTTGTAATATATATATATATATATATATAATATATATATACTGTATATATATTTTTGTTTTCTTTCTATCTATCTCTCAGTTCTCATGTACAGACTACCCCCACTATCATCATGCATGTTAGGGTCTCGCCATTATTCCACAAACATCCTTGCTGATCCGTTCATTATGTCTGAGCTTCTACTGTTATTTATGAATTTTTCCCATTATATATTTTACTGTATATAGTTTGTCTTCAGTCGTGTTCCTGGAGCTTACCTTCCGTTGCTGACGTAGTGCGCCATTAATTTGTATAAGTACACACTATGCGTTTTCCAATTACTGTATATCTTACATTTTCTTCTTGATAGATATACTGTATATTGTATATATATATATCAACGCAACTTTGATTAGCTCTAGTTGCATTGATTTTCCATTGTTTAAATAAACCAAGTTCCTTCCAATGTATTCTCTTTTACCTGATCTATCAATGTTATGACAATTTTTTTTATTTTGTCCAGTGATCTATTTACTAAAATACTTGGAGTCCCGTGTTTTGTCATTTATTTATACCATTATAATTAATTTACTTAATATATACAATTCATTTAGATTCGTATTTGTTCCTGTTTCATATGTTAATGTTACCGTGGTTTAGCTGCCTCTTAACTTAAATTTACTATTTATGTTATCTTTTGAAAGTTGAATAGGGACACTTATAAGTAGCTTCATCTGCTATATAATTATTATGTATACCAGTATGTATAATGTATATATAATTATTTGGTGGTATTGGGTGTATAGCATTGTGAATTGCATTTTTTTTTTTTTTTTTTTGTATTATTATTATTTTCAACTGATTACTATATATTCATTAATCGAGTTAAATACTCTTGGGGCCTTTAAGAGATCTTTATCTCAAAAGGCTCAGCCACAGTATATTTGCAACTATAATATATTACATGTTGGTATTTTCTTCTGGCTAAATAAAACAAATATATTATCATTATTATTATCTGGTGGTGACATCAATGCAGTCATAAGTACTGAGCCTCAACCTTTGCTGACTCCTGATTATCTTTATTATACAATCATATTCTCTTAGTCACTATAGGAATGAACGAATGCAAACCCCTGAGAATAATACAGACATTGAAGGCACAATCGTTAAGCCGGTTTCACATGAGCGCATTTTCCGGCAATCTTCGATAAGCAATTTTTGTCTTGTGATATGTTGAGACTTTTTCACATTGGGCTCGGAAACTAGACTGAAGGTAGATTATGTTAGGTGGCAGATTTCTGATATAACTAAAATGTTACGTCTGCTACACTGCAATTGCTCGTAAAAATTGACGGAAAAATCGCTCGTGTGACACCGGCTTTACTCAGATGTTTCCCAGTACTGTCATCTTTATACTTGTGATAGATTGGTGGGGGCTAGATGCTCTCATAGTCTGCTTATTTTCATCTGACGGTAAACTGAAATGTCCTTTCCGTATTTATTGAGCTATTACGAAGATATTGTGGTGAAATATATTGCCAATTATGAAAACTTGGTATTTTTAGGATCCAGTAATTATCGACACACAAGCAACAAAGTGATTCAATTTACCGTCAGATGAAATGATACAGAGTATAGCTACGTCAATGTCCACTGCTATACCAGCTTGATTATTGACCGCTTGCGATGTTGAGGCTATTAAGGAAGTTGGAGTTATCTGTGCACTTTAGCTTTTTAGATTTATTTGGCGATCTTAGTTAAGGGGAGATTTCCACTTGAGGGACTTTTTACTGAACTCCTTTCTCATTCAGGTTTAGCCCCATTGATTTTGAGATTTTAAGACGTTCGCCCCATTAGTTTGGCGATTTTAGGAACTTTCGCCCCATGTCTGTCAATTTTAAGATCTTTCGTGTCATTTAGGGGTCAAATTTTTCCTGGCGAGCGATAGCGAGCCTGTAATTTAAGAGGAACCGGCCTTCAGCCGGGACATTTTTCTTCCGAAAAAATTACAAATTTAGCTTGAAAGAGGGTCTAGGACTCTAGAGGGTGTAATTTTAAGCTTGATGGAGGTCTAGGGAACACACTAGAAACCTCCCCTTAAGATAAATTTATTCCGCTTATGAAGGATCTGTGGGAATCAGTCATATTTGAGTTGGTTTTGTCACATTATATAATAGAGGTCTTCCTAAACTACATACAATCTTGTAATGAAATCCAAAATAAACTGCTGAAGCGCATCATAATCCTCAAGCTTTGGAACTCTCTCCTTCGATCTGTCTTTCCCTCATCCTATGACTTGAACTGCTTCTAGGTCCGTTTGTCCAGACGTTTAGACTCTAACTTACCATGAATTTGTCTCTCCGTCACTCTGTCAACTTTGGAGGAGGCACTTTGCCCTTTGTCTCCTTTATTCACATATAGATAACAAGAGGAGGGGGGGGGGGTAAGTGAAGATACACCTCATAAATTCGATTCATGGACAGTAATTATGATGTATGAAGAAATGTAGTTGCTAAGGTTTCTGTACTTCTATAACAAATATTACATCCACTAACATGTACAGTACAGTACAGTACCTCCTGCTACATTACTGATCAAACTTCATCTGCATAGTGGTTGTTGATTTAATGCGCCATATATTCTTTATCATTGTCCGTGCCCTCTTCAATTCTTCATTCTCTCTCTCTCTCTCTTTCTCTCTCTCTCTCTCTCCTTTAAAGATATGTTCCCATTAAATAATACTATGCATCAGCATTTAACCAGGCAGATACATAAGTTACATATTCCCATTGCCAGAACAAATTGATTATAAAACGCATTTATGCACAATAGTTATAATATGGAATAATATAATCGATAAAATAAATTTAGATTGTAATCTCTACATATTAAAAAAATAAATAATAATAGTGAAATAATCATATGATCTTTAAATTAGTGTTGAGTGTGAACAGATAATTATTCTAGACGAAATTTATTGTAATTGTGATTAGGTTCATTTTCTGTTCTTTTTAGCACTCTGTTTTGATGGCTAACATTATATTAGTGTAGCCAATTTAAAGGGGTCATATATACCGGATGGCATCAATTCCCTGTTATCATAGTGTTTTAGTAGGATATACTGTATGATATGATTGTAATATTGATATACTCTATAACAATACACTTTATGAAATCTAATCGCATCTAGTCTAATCTCTCTCTCTCTCTATCTATATATCTATCTATCTACATCTATCTATCTATCTATCTATCTAACTATCTACCTTTCTACCTACCTACCTAACTACAAAGGAGTACAAAGGAGTACAAAGGAGTACAAAGGAGTACAAAGGAAATCAAGCAACAACAGATCTAGTGACCCTCCTAGGTTGCTTGTCCTCCAAAACACTGAGGATCAAGTGTCCAAACAGTGGTTTAGAATGGGTAAGGGAACATTGGAAAGGGAATTACTGCCCTGGAACTAATGTCCGTGGCAGGATTAGGAAGTTAGTAGGGGACAGATGGGTTAGTAACTGAGGGGGGGATAAAATAAAGTTATTCATTTACAAACGCAGTCAGTCGGGGGTTTGATGCGAGATATTTGTCTAGGCGAAGTTTAAATGAATCAACGGTGATGCAGTCTATAATGTTTCGGGGAAGCCCATTCCACAAGTTTGACAACTCGATTGAAGAAGAAATTCTTAGATTCGTGTGAGTTAAAAGATTTACCAATAATTTTGCAACCGTTTCCCCGCGTGTAATTAGATTGGTCGATAGTGAAGTACTTACTACAGTTCATATTGTCGATGCCTTTGATGATTTTGAACACTTGAATTAAGTCACCTCTTAATCTGCGCTGGGTTAAAGGAAATAGATTTAATTCTCTAAGACGCTCTTCGTATTGTTCTTTAGGCTAGGTATCATTTTGGTAACTCTACGTTGAACTCGTTCTAGCTTGTTTATATCTTTTTGGTAATAAGGGCACCAGGATTGAACGCAGTATTCCAGAAGAGGGCGGACTAAGGAATTGTAAAGGGTTAGGATAACTTTTTTGGATTTATGCTCAAATGACCTACCTGCCTATAAAGCCAATTATTTTGTTTGCCTTCTTAACAACTTCTGAACATTGTTGACTCGGTTTTTAGGTTACTCGATATTGTTACTCCCAGATCGGTTTCTCTGTTTACATTCTTAAGCTGAGTGCCATTCATCGAATAGTTTGCTTTCTCATTTAGGTATCCGATATGTAGTACTTTACATTTATCCGCATTGAAACTCATTTGCCAAATTTGGGCCCAACATGACAATTTATCTAGATTGTGCTGCATATCGTCAACTTGTTCTTTTGAGAGTACGCTATTTGCAATTTGTGTATCGTCAGCAAATTTTGAGATTGTACAGGTGAGACCCTCATCTGTGTCGTTGATGTAAACTACCTAAACACCCACCCA
This sequence comes from Paralithodes platypus, assembly GCA_032716605.1. NCBI lineage: Eukaryota > Metazoa > Arthropoda > Malacostraca > Decapoda > Lithodidae > Paralithodes > Paralithodes platypus. The sequence goes on along the minus strand of CM064525.1, from coordinate 50,126,385 downwards.
CCTACCCACCTACCCGACCAGTCATCCACCCAATCACCTACCTTCCTTCCTACGAAACTACCTACCCACCCACTCACCTACCTACCTACCTACCTACCCACCCACCTACATACCAAACCTACATACCTACTCAGCTACCTACACACCCACCAACCCACCTACCCAACCACTTACCTATCTACCTACCTACGCACCTACCTGCACACCCACCCACCCACCCATCTACCTACCTACTTACCTACTTACCTACTTACCTACCTACCCACTTACCTACCTACCCACCCTTCCACCTACCTACCTACATACCCACCTACCTACCTACAAACCCACCCACCCACCTACATACCTACCCATCTACCCACCCACTCACCTACCTTCATACCTACCCATCTACCCACCCACTCACCTACCTACCTACGTACCCACACACTCACCTACCTACCTACGTACCCCCACACTCACCTACCTACACACCCACCCACCTACCCACACACCCAGCAACCCACTCACCTACCTACCCACCTCTCTACACACCCACCCACTAACCTACCTACCTATCTAACTACCGAACTACCCACCAACATACCCACCCCTCACTCACCTACCTACCTACCTAACCAGCTACCCACCTACCCACACACCAAGCCACCCACTCACCTACCTACCTACCCCTCCATCAACCTATCTACCTACCCATCCATCAACCTATCTACCTACCCAGCCACCCACTTACCTACCTACCCACCTACCTACCTACACACCCACCTACATACTTACCTACCAACCTACCAACACACCAAGCCACCCACTCACCTACCCACCCACCCATCAACCTATCTACCTACCCAGCCACCCACTTACCTACCTACCTACACACCCAAGAGACCCAACATACCCGTCCACCCACCTACCTACACACCCACCTGCATACCTACACACCCACCCAACTACCTACCAACCCACCTACCTACCTGTCATACCCCCACTGTTCTACCACCACTTCCTCCTTCTATTCACCCGGCGATCTTTTCAATTCCCAACACTCCCGAACCAGGAAATTCGACAAGCGATCGGCGGAAGGGGAACGTGGTTGACAACATCCCAAACATTAGAGGTGACAAATGGAGTGTGTAATGGTGGGAGTCACAGCATGGTATCCTCTCTCTCTCTCTCTCTCTCTCTCTCTCTCTCTCTCTCTCTCTCTCTCTCTCTCCTCTGTCTCTTCTCTCTCTCTCTCTCTCTCTCTCCTCTGTCTCTTCTGTCTCTCTCTTCTCTCTCTCTCACTCTCTCTCTATCTCTCTCTCTCTCTCCTCTCTCTCTCTCTCCTTCTCTCTCTCTCTCTCTCTCTCTCTCTCTCTCTCTCTCTCTCTCTCTCTCTCTCTCTCTCTCTCTCTCTCTCTCTCTCTCTCTCTCTCTCTCTCTCTCTCTCTTCTCTCTTTTCTCTCTCTCTCTCTCTCTCTCTCTCTCTCTCTCTCTCTCTATATATATATATATACATTATACTGTATATATAAGAAGCTGGCTGACAAACAGAAGGCAGAGAGTTGTGATAAATGGAGTAGAATCTTAGTGGGAGCCAGTTTATAGTGAAGTGCCTCATGGATCGGTCATAGGGCCAGTTTTGTTTCTAATCTATATAAATGACATCGATGTAGAACTAAATAATACTATTTCAAACTTTGCTGATGACACAGGTAGGAAATTCAGTATTAACCGAAAAAGACAGAAATAAACTGCAATCTGATTTAAATGGAATAGTAGAGTGGTCAGAAAATAACTGAAAATAACTGACATATTAAATGTGTATACATTAGAACGTGCTTATTGAATCTATTTATAGAGCTTCAAAACAAGGATTTTTTTTTTTTGCAACTTCGATTTCTCAACTAAAATTTGTTCTAGCAGCTGACCACCTGTAAAGCTAAAAAAGCTATTATTTGAATTGGACAAGCTGCGAACTAATAGCTGATTTAAGCACCCTGATCTCTATATATGCAAGAAGAATGATTAGGTAGTTTGTATGTGTGTATTTATTGTAAAGTCACACACACACATACACACACACAGAGACACACATACACACAGACAGAGAGAGAGAGAGAGAGAGAGAGAGAGAGAGAGAGAGAGAGAGAGAGAGAGAGAGAGAGAGAGAGAGAGAGAGAGAGAGAGAGAGATTCCATTAGTGACATTCAACTTATGATCGCTCCTGTTTTTTCTCACCCCAGCGAAGATATCGGTAAAATTTAGATTGAGAAAGTCCCATTTTCGGTCGAGCTGATAAACACTCGCATTATCAGACAACACCAAAACTAATGATCGTGCAGGAATGAGGGGAGCCGTTCAGAACAGTCACACCCCTAAACGGCCACTACTAGAACCAGCACGGCCACAACCAAAACGGCCATAGAACTAGCCCAAGTAATCTGTATTAGCTATAGGTAATTAAGGTTAGGTTAAATTATTAAGTTACGATTAGTTTGGATAGAGTTTGTTTTGGTGAGGTAATCTAGGTTTGCTATAGGTAAGGTAAGGTTAAGTTAAATTACAATTAGTTTGGATAGAGTTCGCTTAGGTCAGATCATTTAAGTTTGCTATAGGTAAGGTTAGGTTAAGTTAAATTACAATTAGTTTGGATAGAGTTGGCTTAGGTCAGATCATTTAAGTTTGCTATAGGTAAGGTAAGGTTAAGTTAAATTACAATTAGTTTGGATAGAGTTGGCTTAGGTCAGGTAATTTAAATTTGTTATAGGTAAGGTTAGGTTAAGTTAAAATATGCTTAGTTTGGATATGGTTCGTTTAGGTAAGGTAATGCAGGTTGACTATAGGTAAGTTTAGTTTAATTAAGTTAAACTACGATTAGTTAGGTTAGGATTCGTTTAGGTCAGGAAATGTAGGTTGACTATAGGTAAGGTTATGTTAAGTTAAATTACGATTAGTTTGGTTAGGGTTCGTTTAGGTCAGGAAATGTAGGTTGACTATAGGTAAGGTTATGTTAAGTTAAACTACGATTAGTTAGGTTAGGATTCGTTTAGGTCAGGAAATGTAGGTTGACTATAGGTAAGGTTATGTTAAGTTAAATTACGATTAGTTTGGTTAGGGTTCGTTTAGGTCAGGAAATGTAGGTTGACTATAGGTAAGGTTATGTTAAGTTAAACTACGATTAGTTAGGTTAGGATTCGTTTAGGTCAGGAAATGTAGGTTGACTATAGGTAAGGTTATGTTAAGTTAAATTACGATTAGTTGGTTAGGGTTCGTTTAGGTCAGGAAATGTAGGTTGACTATAGGTAAGGTTATGTTAAGTTAAATTACGATTAGTTTGGTTAGGATTCGTTTAGGTCAGGAAATGTAGGTTGACTATAGGTAAGGTTATGTTAAGTTAAACTACGATTAGTTAGGTTAGGATTCGTTTAGGTCAGGAAATGTAGGTTGACTATAGGTAAGGTTATGTTAAGTTAAACTACGATTAGTTAGGTTAGGATTCGTTTAGGTCAGGAAATGTAGGTTGACTATAGGTAAGGTTATGTTAAGTTAAACTACGATTAGTTAGGTTAGGATTCGTTTAGGTCAGGAAATGTAGGTTGACTATAGGTAAGGTTATGTTAAGTTAAATTACGATTAGTTTGGTTAGGATTCGTTTAGGTCAGGAAATGTAGGTTGACTATAGGTAAGGTTATGTTAAGTTAAACTACGATTAGTTAGGTTAGGATTCGTTTAGGTCAGGAAATGTAGGTTGACTATAGGTAAGGTTATGTTAAGTTAAATTACGATTAGTTTGGTTAGGATTCGTTTAGGTCAGGAAATGTAGGTTGACTATAGGTAAGGTTATGTTAAGTTAAACTACGATTAGTTTGCTTAGGGTTCGTTTAGGTCAGGAAATGTAGGTTGACTATAGGTAAGGTTATGTTAAGTTAAATTACGATTAGTTTGCTTAGGGTTCGTTTAGGTCAGGATAGATTGTTTGTCTGGTTGGAGTAGGAGAGTGCGGCCGATTTGGTTGCGGCCGTTTAGGAGAGTGGCTGTTGCGACTTGAGGGGGGAAATCCACTTGAGGGATTTTTTTAATTGCCCCTTTCTCCCTCATATTTAGCCCCATTGCTTTTGAGATTTTAAGACGTTCGCCCCATTAGTTAGGCGATTTTAAGAACTTTCGCCCCATTTATGTCACTATTAAGATCTTTCGTGCCATTTAGGTGTCGATTTGTTCCTGGCGAGCGATAGCGAGCCTGTAATATAAGAGGAACCGGCCTCCGGCTGGGACATTTTTCTACCGAAAAATGTACAAATTTATCTTGAAAGGGGGTCAAGGGGGTGCAATTTCAAGCTTGATGGAGGTCTAGGGAACAAACTAGAAACCTTCCCTTAAAACCGGAATGACAATCAAGTCCTAATGAGTTGGACTACTTCTCAGTCAGGCTCCGTTAGTGGTGATGCTTGTATGTATTGAATGACAATCAAGTCCTAATGAGTTGGACACCTTCTAAGTGAAGCTCTGTTAGTGGTGATACTTGTATGTATTGTATTTGTGTTCACTCTGTTTGGACAAATTTATGGTTATGGAGATGGTTCACTTTTTGGGCGATTTTTGAATGTATTCATTATGTTTCTAGTTTCCTCCCTAGACCTCCATCAAATATAAAAAGAAAAACATCTATTAGATCCCCCTTCTAGATTAATCTGTAAATTTTTCGGTAGAAAAATTTCCCGGCCGAAGGCCGGTTCTTCCAACATTACAGGTTCACTATCGTTCGCCAGAGAGAAAAAAGACACCTAAATAGCACGAAAGGTCTAAATATTGACGAAGAAATGGGGCGAAAGGTCTTAAAATCGACTAACTAATGGGGCAAACTCTTAACATCTGAAAACCAATGGGGCTAAAAATGAGGGAGAAAGTGGTCCAGAAAACCGGCTGTATGTGGATGTATGTACACGAACGCTTTTTCCGTAATTTTGCATCCACCAAATTTATTTCTGGTAACATTAGATTATTTTGCTCTTGTATCGAAAACTAGACTGAGGCTAGATCACTATAGGAACCATATTTCTTCCATAAGCTTAAGAGGAGAATTTAGGTATTTATCTTTATTTTTTATTGTGGTATACATCTAACAATTGTATAATAATAGGGTTTATGTAATTCAACAGTTTATCATAGACTTCACTTTGTTTAACAAACTATATTTATCAGGTATGCATCTCTGGTATATAAGTATTTTTCGTTCCAAACCAAGATCAGTTTAAACATAAACATCATTTTGAATATCACAACCCACAGTGTATGTATAACCAGCTCTTTGGAATTATAAATTCCCGTAGCAACTTACCACTTTGGGTACTATTCACTGATTGACTTATTTCAGCATTAAATTTTAAGCCATACAGATGTTTCAAACAAAATGAAAATGAAACTGGAGTAATAAAGTAACTTAAATAGGTACCGTATATATGATCCCACTAACGATACCATGGTAGAGTCTTTGATAAATATTTCCGTGATAATCAATTTCCTTATAACAAAAATTGGTTTCCAAATGTTCGGCCTCTCACCTTTAACCTGACTAAGTATTAGCTAAACTCACCTATCACAAGTATTCCTAGACTTCCGATAAAATATAGGAGCTACTCTATAATCTTCCGACATATATATAGTTGACTCTTCAGGTATAAATCCAGAAACGAACCGGGTAACTATCCCCCATTCATTCCAATAAAGTCTTAGGTCCTTACTTGCAAAACATTACCATCGATGATATATTTTATGAATATCTAATATTCTAACTAGCTATGAACGTTTTCCTTTTTCAACAATGAAGAACCATTATTTTAACTTTTCTTATTTTACTTGTAGGATATATATCATATGTTGTTTTAATCTTCATTCTCTTGAAATTACCTAATATAGGTGACGTCCGTTTACAAAGTGGCACAACCAGGTCTGTCACTCCTTCTATATTTGTATTTAGTCTGTGCGGGGCCAATCGGTCTGTGCGGGGCCAATCGGTCTGTGCGGGGCCAATCGGTCTGTGCGGGGCCAATCGGTCTGTGCGGGGCCAATCGGTCTGTGCGGGGCCAATCGGTCTGTGCGGGCCCAATCGGTCTGTGCGGGGTCAATCGGTCTGTGCGGGGCCAATTGGTCTCATATAATTATATGATATTATTGGCCGTCTGTCCGTATTCTTATAATCTTGGAATATGCCAATACACTCTGCTCAGCTCTTCTTTTTGTGGTTCTCCTGTCTCAGGCCCCTGCAATTGTCTTGATATGTGATGCAAGTAGGCAATGTAGGACCAAGCTCTCGGGTATTTCAAGTGTATTTTGTGCAAGTGGGACTCTTGATGCTTGATATTGCCACTGCAATTCACGCACAATCTGTCTCTCTGGTCTGCTACTATTCCCCAAATATGTGGTGTGAATATGCTGGAATGCTCTAAGAGTGTCAGCATCAGGGAAACTGTCTACTGATAATGTAATTATACAAGTTTGGTATAAATGGGCTAAGTGACCAACACAATAAACAAACTTGACCCAAACAATAAGCAAACTTCCAATTCTTGATAAAAGGAAAATTCGATATTTTTGTTTCATTATTGAAATTGAAGTCTTGATATAATTATATTCACTTAAGATATTAATACATTTATTGTATCATCATTCTGCATACATTGATGACCTCATAATGGGGTTGACAGATCAACTGGATTGATATCTTTAGCGTTGTAATAGTATCTAGCATATACAATAATTGTCTCAATTGTAAAAGTTAAACATAAATAATTAGTTTGGGAAATATATAATTCACATAGTCACGTAATTAGCTCACATACAAATTATGTGTATGCAATATAAAACAAATAGACTATGTTAGTTAATACTAGTAAATGCTTTTAGGCAAAGTGAACAAATTAACTATAAATGTGTTGCGTAGTGATTGCCAAATTAGTTAGTCTTTCCAAGACGTATTCACATTGACACACTTACAATTTATACCCAGCTTTGTTATCGACTACTATTGTGTACTATGTTCTATGTTGCATAAACACATTTTTGCAGATTCTATAGTTGGCAGTAACACAAGTTCGTCATGTTAAACTGAGAACACTGAAAATGTGTTTATTCAATTTAGCACTCATAAATTATAATAACACTATAAAGATATACTTCTTAAGAGTATTTATGTGATCATTATATAAGAAAGCTAATAACATAAACAAAATAGTGGTATTATTTACAGAGCGCATATATAAAATCAATATTAATGTTGGTTGAAATTAAAGGGTTGGAACTGTAACGGCAAAACGATCATCACACACTTATTAGGCGAGACAATTGTGTTGCGGTTTGTCTTGTATTATACAAATATTACCGTGTATTTCACAGTATCATAAATGGGTAATTGTCACCAAGTATGTAAGTATACTATACTCTGTTTCATTTAATTTGACGGTAAATTCAATCCCTCAGCAACTACTTTCTCGATACTTAATGGAAATATATAGAGCCACTATATCTCTGTATCATATTTAGACCAAGTTTATATACTTAACACCATATTTCACTACAAAATCTTCAACATTGCTGAAAAATCTTGATGGTAATTTTGCAATTTACCGTCAGTTGAAAAGAAACAGGGTACAGTAACCTTCACATGACCTTCCAATGATGCATACAATCGTCTGTAAGTAGCTAAAATAAACCAAAGGATGGCGTGATCTGGTTAGTAGTTTGTGGTAATGAGAGCTTCTGTATGTGTACGGGCTAATATTTGTACCGTGATGATGATGATGCTACTGTATCACTGTGTGTTGATAAGTGTAGGCTCAGGTGTGTGTATGTACAAAGGAGTACAAAGGAAATCAAGCAACAACAGGTATAGTGACCCTTCTAGGCTGCTTGTCCTCCAAAACACTGAGGATCAGGTGTCCAAACAGTGGTTTAGAGTGGTCTGTGTGTGTGTGTGCGTGTGTATGTGTGTGTGTGTGTGTGTGTTCGTTTGTGTGTGTGTGTTTGTGTATATGTGTGTGTGTGCTTGTGTGTGTGTATGTGTGGTGACTATAAGTGTGCATGTATCCTGCATGACTATGTTGATTTCCGTAAGATTAGCTGTGTTTTTGTTAATATCGGGAGTATAAACTACTTGCGTACGTGTGTGTGTGTGTGTGTGTGTGTGTACTGTCTGACTGTTTGATGTGATGCCTGTAGGCTCGGGTGTGTGAACGTAAATATCGAGGAGCATAAACTACGTTGTGTGTGTACATAATTATATATGTGTGTATGAGTGTGTGCGTGCCTGTGTGTGTGTGCGTGTGTGTATATTCGTGTGCGTTAGGTCAATCAATCCGAATGACACTGCCTTTTTTTTCTTTTCTTGTTTTACCTTTCATTTCAGACAAATGAGTAATGGAATTTTACAAACTTCACTAACCGTCAATATTATTATTTTTTTTTTCTCCCCTGCATCCCTTTCGCCCTCTTGCTTAGCCTCATTAGTTTTTGAGATTTTACGAAGTAATGCCGAAGAGCCTCCCAGTTGGCAGCGCCGAAATGCCACAAGCGACACCGGCTTGGGGGGACAGAAAGCCGTACTGGAGAGACAGGATTGGTAGCAGTGATAATGTTATGATAAAAAGGGAACCCAACGGAGGGAGAAGATTGACAGTGTAAGCAGAAGGATTAGAGGTTAGAAATAAGTTGAGGATGCTAGGCCAATCTACAAAGCGGTCCGTGAGATGGGTAGGATACTGAACTAACTGGTCTAGCTCATTGAGAATAGAAAAGATGTAAGTATGTTCACCAGGTTGGTCGGTGAAATGAGAGGAGCGCCATTAGTGGTGGTGAACATTGAAAACACTCAAGATGTAGTTTTCAGAGAAAGGAGAGATGGATACAGTGTGTTCCACTTTAGAAGTTAGAGTAATCAAAGATTTGTTTATGGTCAGTAGAATTAGGGAAGAAATAAACAGCACATATATATTTAGTGAGAGAGTGACAAGAACCCTTAAGGGGAGGTATTTAGTTTGTTCCCTAGACCTCCATCAAGCTTAAAATTACACTCCCTTGAGTCCCTTTCAAGATAAATGTGTACATTTTTCGGTAGAAAAATGTCCCGGCCGAAGGCCGCTTCCTCTTAAATTACAGGCTCGCTATCGCTCGCCAGGATAAAATCGACACCTGAATGGCATGAAAGGTCTTAATATGGGGTGAAAGTTCTTAAAATTGCTAAACTAATGGGGCAAACATTTTATAGTATCAAAAGCAATGGGGCTAAACATGAGGGAGAAAGGGGTCCAGAAAAAATCCCTCAAGTGGAGATCTCCCCTTAAGCCAGAGAGTTGAACATTCAGAACAGTGAAATTTGGGAACACGAAGTAACTGCAGACATGCTTTGCCTTCTTACGCATCAAATCAACCAAGCTACAGACCAACATGGTGAAACACATACAATAGCACTGGATATATCAAAGGCATTTGATAGAGTCTGGCATCAATCCTTATTGTCGAAGATGTCACACTACGGCCTTGCATCATTAGTTCCACTAATTTCTTCTTATCTTCATAACAGAAAAATACGTGTAATGGTAGATGGCCTTTATTCTCAATTTCACTCAATAAATGCTGGTGTTCCCCAGGGATCAGTTTTGGCCCCAATTCTGTTCCTCATTCATATCAATGATCTCATATCTACCACTCATAATCCAATACATTCCTACGCAGATGACTCAACACTCCACAGTTCCTTCACATTTACCAATTCTTTCACCCAACCCGATCTTATAAATTCAAAAATAAACACTGCAATTTCTCTGAACCAGGACCTTTCTAGAATTAATGGATGGGGACAAAAAATCTAGTTTCCTTTAATGCACAGAAAAGCAAAGTACATTCAATATTCTAACCGACAGAATCTCACTGACTCCCATATATTTTTTAATGATGTAAATATTCCCACTTCCCCTAGTATTGACATTCTTGGTGTAACATTAACTACTAACTTGAGCTGGACACATTATGTTAGAAGCATTGCTAAGAATGCCTCTAAAAAACTGGGACTCCTGTACAGAGTTCGAGAATTCTTCACTGACGAGCAGTAGGCCGTAATATATAAAAGTCATTTGCGTTCTCAGATGGATTACTGTTCACCTCTGTGGGGTGGAAGTGGAGTGGTTGCATTGAGGCAGTTGGACAAAATTCAAAATAAAGCTGTTAGATTAATCAATAACCCTGCAATCACACAGGACCTTCCTACATTATCCATACGAAGAAACGTTGCATCCCTTGCATTATTCTACAGATATTTTCACAGCAATTGTTCCGAGGAACTTGCTTCAATTGTGCCGCCTCTCCACATCTTTCCCCGTAGAACTAGGGCAGCTGAGAGCGCCCATGAATTTACACTTTCTCCTCCACAATGCAGAACTTCTGCTTATCAGAATTCATTTATCCCCAGAGCTACTACTCTTTGGAATTCACTTCCCTCGAATTGCTTTCCACAAACTTACAATCTACAAATGTTTAAATCCAGTTGTTACAAACATTTTATGAATGGAGGATGCCTTTAGGCACATGGACCTTTTTGTTTTATCTGTGTTTTTCCTTCCTTCATTCATTGTCTCTTAAAAAAAAAAAAAAAAAAAAAAGTAAGATTGTTGTGTATGTAAATGCAAAATACACCTTTGGCTTTGAATTGAGGATAGAGAGAGTAAGAGAATACAGTGAAGGGTTTGCCGTCTGTTGCGTTCCAGAAATGAGGGAAAACAGGGTCCAGAAACTCCCCCCCACCCCCATTATTCCTGCTCTATTTTATAGGGAAAATATTATTGGATATTGACAGAAAAAAGTATTAAATGTAGCATATTCTCAACATTATGTTCTCAGATGCCAGTACAAACGTATAATTTGTGTTAATAAATAATGCACCTGGTAACACAACTAACGTCTAACAACCCACAATGCGCCTCAAGAGAACATAATATCGGCACACTAATAAAATGTTACAATAATGGTGTGAACGAACTCTCGAATACTGCAAACTTTGTACATACATAGAGAAAAGGAAAATACATATATATATTGGGGATTGAGCTGGAGTATACAGATAGATAGATAGATAGATAGATAGAAAATATATATGGCGTGTCGACAAACAGGCTCTCAGATTGTTGTTATAATGGCTAATGTTTGCTTTTGTGTGGAGGTTATTATAATTAGACCATGGACTCCTGTCGTTATTAACGCTTGGGGTTGATAATATAAATCGGGTGAGGATAATAATACACAGACGTCGTTAAGGTTTGCAATCTTAAATGCTATCGTTCGTTCTTCAAATTTTCATATTGTCGAAAGAGGATATAATTACTGGTGATGTGGGTGGCAATAATGGAACGGGGTGAAGTATATATAACTTTTGTTTTTTATTGAAGGATCGTATCATAAAATTAGCCAGCTGTAACTGCGTGGAGTTGATACAAATGATTAGGTGTTAAGCTACCTGATGTTTGAGCTTCTGTGTGAGTTTTCTCCGAGTATTTTCTTTTCGAGACCTCCAGTCCCTTGTGTAATATGTATTTGTTTAAGGGGGTGACCCGCTTTTGTTATCTCCTTTTCTCTCTTTCTCTGGCTTGTATCCATTCGTGCCCATTCAGCCTACTGTTTTAAGACGTTTACCCCCATCCAGGTGTCAGTATTTTCCTGGCGAGCGGAGCGAACCAGCATATATATATTTTGGTTTTGACAGCAAGCTAAATTTGTAAATTTTTCGATAGAAAAATTTCTCTGGCTAAGCCGGATTTCTCCATACAATGCTGGCTCGTTATCACTCGCCAGGAAGAAATCGACACCTGGATGGGTATAAACGTCTTAAAACAGTTGGCTGAATGGGGCCGAATAGATACAAGCCAGAGAAAGAGAGAAAAGGTGAGAAAGATAAAAAAACAGGTGACTCCCCTTAACTCTACTTTTAATGTGTGGCTGCTAGTATATGTACAGTCGTGGTCAGGAAGATTGTGGATTTTTTTTCTCGCAAATTACAGTATATATGATACACAGGCGAACCTTGTTTTATTAAGTGCTAGAGCGTTGATGTTCAGCCATCGATATTAACTAATGAATACAATTTGTTTAATGACAAACGACATAATTATATGACTATTAGTATGCAAACCTAGACTCATAAATTGGTTGACTTGCACGATGATAAATATGCTACTTCCACGAAATATTATGAGTTACTTTACGACTAAAAGCCATGTTCAATTTCCTTTGTTATTTGCTAAGTGAGTTAAGTTTAAGACTATTGAAAACTTGTACTGGACACTGTAAGACGTGACCGGTAGTATCAAATGTTCGATATTGTCTCGGAATGAGTCGAATTCTCTTGTTAATTCCTTACCTAATATATATATATTTCATTTAGTTTTGTTTTTTAAGCTGTTCGAGGAATCGAAAAGAGCCATGAGTTATGTCCCAGAGTGTACGGCTAAACAGCTTAGCTCACCTGCCCTTGGTCTGCCCCGACTATTTAGATGTTACTGTTCAAGCGTTCAATATTTCAGTGGCCTTGGTATTGGCTTCTTCAAGAATAAGTAGGCAACTTTAGCTTTTCACAGTAAGTAGATACCAGTTTCTTTCTGTCAGAGTGTGGACTGGATCGGAACATATTTGTCTGTGTGCACCCGTGTGTGAATAATGTGTTTGTGATTGATAGCGACTGTCTGTGCGTGTTATTGTGTATGTGCTTACCGGCGGACAAAGGCCATCTTGTATACTTCGTGATTCACGTGTAGAACGCTTCATAAATCTTGGTACGGTCGCCTGCAGTGAAGGGTGATACAATTTACATTGAACAATCCTGATACCTGTACTCTGATGAAATATATTAACAACTACGACATAAACACCTGCTCGAGTGAGTTTTTTTCATCATTAAATGTTTCTAGTTTATCGACGGTTTTACTTTACCTTGGGGATCCGCAGAGGGCTGCACACGGGCATCAAGATATGCGGGGGTTGTGCGGGGAGTTAAGGGGCTAAATGGAAAGGATGAAGAATAGGAGACAAATGTTTGGTGATCCTGGCTTTAAAACTATGAAGAGTGAGACTGTTAACTATATGAGATGAAAGGTGATTCCACTCTTGGATGCTGCGGGGAAAACACGAGTACCCAAATATGTCGGTGCTTGCCTGGTGTGTGTGGTATTTTCTGTTGTGGCTGTCTCTTGTGGATCGTATGTTTTTAGGGTGTAAATATGTCTCTTTGTCTATGTCTACTAGATTGTTTGATTTTGTATAGCATATGTTGTGTGTATTTGTCTTCTTTTTGCAAGTGTGTCTAATTTAATGTTGTACAGCTTTTTCGGGTTGAACTGAAACTCTTTATAAATGTTGTGCCTGATATTTGTATTTCGGCGGGTCCTGTAAATGTTTCTAGGCTTCAAAATGTATGAGAATTAATGACGGCAACTGTACCTTCAGTTTGCAGCTAGAGGGTGGCACTTGATTCTTGCACGTCACAGCTTTGCATTTTTGCGTGTGTGTGTATATATATATATATATTTTTTTTTTTTTTTTTTTTTTTTTTTTTTTACTAGACGCCGTAATTCCCGATAAGGGGTGGCCATGAACATTAGGCGTTTGTCACGAATTGCTAGGTCAAGTTGCCCGGGCTTGACAGTGAGAATTCGATCTTCCTACCCTTTGATTAGCAGCCGAAGCTCTACTGACTATGCCACGTTGTTGCTTTCAAAAAATTCTACCATGTATTTCATGACAAAGCGGTTATGCTCCTTACCGAAGGTATTGGAATTCTCGAAAAGGGGTTCCAGTCCTGACGTTATTTTTTACTTAGTGTGCTGGCTTAATAATCCAGAAGGGTTGATACCCTCTGAAGTCCTATTTTAACTAACTAAGCTCCTAACTTCTTGGTTCACTTTTTGGGCATTTTTTGCATGTATTCATTATTTTTTCTAGTTTCCTCCCTAGACCTCCATCAAATAAAAAAAAAACACATCCATTAGATCCCCCTTCTATATTAATTTGTACATTTTTCGGTAGAAAAATATCCCGGCCGAAGGCCGGTTCTTCCAACATTACTATCGTTCGCCAGGGAAAAAATCGACACCTAAATAGCTCGAAAGGTTTAAATATTGACGAAAAAATGGGGTGAAAGGTCTTAAAATAGACCAACTAATTGGGCAAATATCTTAACATCTAAAAACTAATGGGGATAAACATGAGGGAGAAAGTGGTCCATAAAACCGGCCCATCCCTCCTTAAACGGTCACAGAAGGGCGCGCATGTCTGTAGTGTGATGTGGTGAGTGGCGCTTGTGCGCCAAAGTTCTTACCAACCATTGCTCTGAGGGAAGTCAAAGCCACGTCTATTTAAAGATTAACCCTTCAACACTATGACGACATTTGTTTTGTCTCATCCCGGTTACCATAAGAATTCTGTGTTATGTGTATGAGGGAGAAAACGGCAAAGCAGCCTGTAACCATCGTCTCCCCCAAAATTCGAAGAGTGACAGAGACAAATTTAGGGCGATTATTGGTCATCTTCAAAAATGTGTTTATTTGGTGTATTGGAAAGAAGTGTGGTGTGCTTGTTTAGTGTAGTGACATGAATAGGAGGAGGAGGAGGAGGTGTCTGTGAGAGCTAGCTGGATTACTCTCTGTGTAGGTGAGTCACAAACAGAAATAGTGAGGGAACCCAGTCAAATGAAACAGTGGTTCCAGCAATTCCCCCAGCTGGGTATTGTCATTGTGACGCCGCCCGGCGTTGGCAGAATGGTTGCGTGGGACATTGCAGCTCGCTAGCGCTCGCCAGGATGGGGGGATAGGCTACAGTTGTCCTAGAATGATCTGCTTTATTTCATTAGTGTCGTGTTGCCACAGACAGTCTAGAAATGATCTTTGTTTTGGTCTGTGACTGCGCCTTATATTTTATATTCGCTATAATATAAATGTTGCTTGTGTGGGAGGCGAGCGAGAGAGGGTGAGGGGGTACACCCGGCAGCGAGGTGAGCTATGACGCGGCTCGCTTGGGCGCTGACGGCGTTGGCGGACGGGTGGTCAACTAGTCCCTTCCCGTCGCTGCCTCATGTTCTTTACCAGCTCAGAGCTTGCCTGACACGCGTATCGTCTACATCCTTTGCAATTCTGTCCCCCATACTCGCCACTTTGCATACTATTTCTCTCTCTCGACTTCTCCTTTCTCATTCTCTAATCTTTATTAAACTCAACATCCCTTCTGGTTTCAGCATAGACGTTCACCGTCGGCCAGTCGTATTGTACGCGAAGCTCTCAGATATTTCTATGTATGAGGTTAGAGAGACGGACTTTTCCGTGTGTGTCCTCTCTCGGGAAGGTTGTAGACCGGTATATGTCTCCCTGGCAAGGTGTTGAGTGATTCTGCTTGGTTATCTAAAGCTAGACTGGGGGTAAGGCTACTGTGTCGTTGTCTCCGATGTGTGCAGTGTTAGCTAAGCCCTGCACGACATCGACAGGTACTGTGGGAGCCTAAGTTGTCTTCGGGTGGGTTTACTTTGCGAGCACAGAGCTGTGGTGTAAGAGGGCCATAGCCTATCCCTCACAACATAGTGCTGCCTCTTTGTGTTGACTTCTGAGGGATCGCCAGGATAGAACTAGGTACTAGAGACCTAGATTTATCAAGAGAGCATCCCCGTCATATAACGTAATCTTCATTATACCACCTTCGGACAACGTTAGGCTACGAGCCGCATGCTCGCCCATTGTTGCCCTGCCTTGATACCCCAGCTAGACTTTATTAACTGAGCAGACACTGGTTAGAGATAAGCTCCCATTATTATATGTATGCAGCATTATTATTCACTGCACTTTTGAGCCGAGGTTGTTGTTGAGTTGCACAACCCTAGTAGGGTGTTGCGTTGTGTCACGAAGCATTTCTTTAGTTGTCGAGCATTACTACCTTTGCGCAGTCTTTATTATTCGCCTGCCTATTATTACTATATGTCCTAGCATTTATTGTGACCCGTATTCTGCATTATAATTGTTCAAGATTCTTTACGAAGATCTTCCCAGCATCAGACTTATTTCAGAAGTTTCCAGTTGATGTTGCAGGACTAGCATTGCACTTTTTTAATACAGGAGTGCCAGTTATTTGAGTATCTACCGTAACGTTAATTAATCACGTTAACTATATTTTCTTTGTGTAACCTAATCGAGTAATCTTTTACTGTTTGAGAATAGGCTGTTTCATCGAGCGTCAGCCTAGTGTGTGTGCACCAGTTACCGAGTCATAGGATACCTCGTTGTCCAGGCACGACTCAGGGCGGTAATGGTGTTTTGTTTTCCAGTGTTTAAGGCAGGGGTTGGATCTAGTGTTACCGTTGTTGCATTTTGCCATTATATATTCCAATGTTGAAGAGCCCTGTGTCTTTGAGAACCTGGATCGTAACATCATGCTCGATTGGTTTTTACATTCTCCCTAACTGATGATTGTATTTAGCTTATAATCTACCTCTATAATTCAAAGGGGAAACTACTATCTCAATAAACCATCTCAATAACATAGGTACTTCTGAAACTGCATAAAATCATCCAATTTTAACAAGAATATATGTTTTAAAAAGGGTCACCGTACTGAAGGGGTTAACGACTCCATACAGACAGTGGGGGTTGGAAATAGGGTACAGTCTGTTTATTATCAGCTGAGGGTAAATTGCCATGTCCCCATCTTCATTATTCAGTAAAGGTATTACGAAGATTTTGTAACGAAATTAGTTGTTAATTGTGAAAACTTGGCATTAATATGACTTGGATAATATCCAATACATATTATATACTAGTTTCATATGCTTCCATTAACCCCTTCTTTACCGGGGACATCTTTCCATTCTATTCTAGCTATGTTTAGAGGGTTTTGTGCTGTTTTAAGAAAGATTTGTGGTAGTAAAAAGGGTTAAGTGAGATAGTTGGAAGCCTGTTAATTACTGGAGGCCCTTTTTAAACTGAATTAAATCATCTAATAGTAGCCAGAATAAAGTTAAAAGACGTCACCGGTACAGAAGGGGTTAAGTGTCGGGAAATTCGCTGCTAAAAGATTCAGTTTATCATCAGCTGGAGCAAAATAGACTATAGCACACTCTAATTAATATATAACTTAGAGAGGTAAATCACTATCAATGTACCCAATTGACCACTTGCGAGTTTCGTTCTATAAGGAAGTTGGAGGAGCTGTAGATATCGATATTCAGCAGAATTACCTGTTAAAATACGGTAGTAGTATATTTATAAATACATGAAACCCCATTCAACATACTCTTTAGCCATCAGAAACCTACATCATTATTGCATTTCTATTTACCACCGATGTCTACAGCTCCAACTTCCTTATAGCCTGAAACTCGCAAGTGGTCAATTATCGTGTATACCCTTTTCAACCCCTTTTATACCCTTGATTTCGAAGAGTGTTGGGTTACAGGAAGAAAGTGCTCAGTCCCGTGATAGGATACATGAATCTCTGGAATCCTCTTCACGTGACACCTGAAAAAGACTCCAGATAGGGTGGAAACTGTCGTGTCCTTACAATAAAACTTTGTCCGTCACATTGGTATATATAAAGCCGGTATCACATGAGAGCTTTTTCACTCAACATTTATACACAACACTGGTCTGGCAGCTTATGTGGTCAACATATATAATATGTTTGTTGCCTAAAGTCATCTATCATCAGTCTAGTTTCCGATACCGTTGCAAAATATTCAAGAAATATTGCCAGAAATTTTTTGAACATCGAATGTTGACTATAAAAGCTCTAGTGTGATACCGGCTTAACTGTGTTGTTGATATTATAATGGTTTAGATGCTTATGTTCTGGGTGTGGTGTCCCGAGTTGGAATCCCGGGAGGACCATATGCTTTCATTAGTATATTCAAGTACATTGGGGTTTGTAATTGATGATTGATGTTAAGAACGGGGTGTTACTTATATCCAGTATATTTTTTGTCAGAAAGGTTACATATTTGTCAGGTGTTCAGACTTTTATGTACCTTAGATTTTACTTCATTCAGAGCATATGGTAGGAAGTATCTTTGGTTATTGACTGTAAAAACGTCAGATCTTTGGCCATTGGCTGCAAAACCACATGTCGTAATAAATTATATAACTTTTACTTAATGGTTCGGACACGCCGATGTAGTATGTTAAAACCTCTCATTTATCAACAAACCCAAATCAGTATTTTCCTTATATCAATGCCCAATGTCTCAAGCTTATCAAAAGGTAGTGTCTCACGCACCTTTGCAGGAGTTATTCTAAAGCTTGGCGTTATGGTTCTTTAAACATTGCATAAAATAGAAAGAAAAATCTATTATTCTGTCAATGATACAAGTGATAAAACAAAAATGCCTCAACCGTCTAGATAAATATTTTCATCTTAAAATTAAAAGAGTTTTCTATATACATTTTCAGTACACGGTATTATATCCAGGTGATAAGAAGAGTGCAGGAGACTGAGGAGATGAATATTATGTTGAGGGCGATTTGTGCTTGTGGGTCAGTACATTTATGAAAATATATATGTGAATGTGCGTATGTACAGTATTACTCGTTGTTCATTTAAGGGGGTTACCGACTTTTTTGTATCTCTCTCTCCTTTTCTCTCTTTCCTTGGCTTGTATCCATTCGGCCCCATTCAGCCAACTGTTTTAAGATGTTTATCCCAATCCAGGTGTGGATTTCTTCCTGGCGAGCGATAGCAAGCCAGCATTGTATGGAGAAATCCGGCTTCGCCGGAGACATTTTTCTATCGAAAAATTTACAAATTTAGCTTGCTGTCAAAACAAAGATATATATATGCTGGCTCACTACCGCTCACCAGGCAAATTGACACCTGGATTAGGATAAACGTCTTAAAACAGTAGGTTGAATGGGGCCGAATGGAGGCAAGCCAAACAGAAAGGGAGAGAAAGAGAAAAAACAAAACTAAGTAGGGTCCCTTAAGTGCGCCAAACTTAAATTGGGTGTGTCGGTGAGCTTAAGTGTGCGTTCGTCTGTAAGTGTAGCTGTGAGTGTGTGTGTATTTATGATGTTCGTGAATGTGTGGTTGACCGTGTGGTTATGATTGGGTGTAGTCGTACTTGCGGTAAGTACATGTGTATGTCTGTGTGTTTGTGTAAGTATATGTAAGTGTGTGTTTCCTTGATTGTGTATACATGAATTCTGTTGATATATATATATATATATATATATATATATAATATATATACCGGTATATATATATATATATATACCGGTATATACAGTATATATATATATATATATATATATATATATATATATATATATATATATATATATATATATATATAACTCTTCACTAACTATTTCGCTAAAAACACCACTTTGACTGATTCCCGTGCTATTCCTCCCTCTCCTACTTATGTCTATAACATCATAATCTGTTCTATGGATGTACTTTCCAACCTCTTTGGGCTTAATACTAAGAAGGCGTACGGACCGGATGGAGTCCTCCTGTTGTACTAAACATTTTTGTTTCTTTGCTGACTCGCTGCCTAGGCAAACTCTTCTGTCTCTATCTCTTCTCTAACATCTTCCCTTCTAGCTTGGAGATTCGCTCTCATTCAACCTGTCCCAAAGGAGGGTGACCGCTTTCAACCCTCCAATTGTTGTCCATTGCTCTCATTTCTTGCATCTCAAAAGTATTTTAAACTGTTCTTACTTCCAAATTTCTCGAGCTTTATCTTCCCATAACGTACTCTCAGACCACCAGTATGGCTTCCTAAAGGTGCCCTCACACAGTCAGGAGTGCGAGCTAGTGGGAGTCTAACAGGAGTCATCAATTTTCACCGCGAGCGAGTGGGAGTCTAACAGAAATTGCTAGGAGTCGCTAGAGACACAAGGAGTCATCGATTTTCACCGCGAATAGGCCCGCGAGTCCGAATTTTCCCCTACTCCTAGTGACTCAAGCTCGCACTCCTGACTATGTGAGGGCTCCTATAAGGGCCGCTCTACTGGTGATCTTCTTTCTTATCTTACTAGCTCATGGTCATCCTCCATTCGGGAGTTCAGTGAGACTTTTTCTATTGCGCTAGACATATCGAAAGCCTTCGATAGAATCTGGCATAAATCCTTCATTTCCAGACTACCCTCCTTCGGTTTCTATCCCTCCATCTGTGCTCATATTTCAAATTCCCTTTCCGGCCGTTCCAAAGCTGCGGTTGTCACTGTTCCCTTCCTCAACCTATCAACTCCGGTGTTCCTCAGGGTTCTGTCCGATCTCCAATTGTCTTCCTATTATTCATTGATGACCTTCTCAACTGCACCTCCAGCCCCATTCAATAATATGCTGACGAATATGCATTACACTATTCAACTAGCTTTCCACAACACCATTCACAGCAGGAACTCCAGAACTTACGTAAGGAGGCCATAAAACACCTATCTTCTGATCTAATATCTAATATTTAATTGGGGCAGAGAAAACCTTGTTACTTTCATTGCTTCCAAAACTAAATTTCTCCATCTGTCTACTCGTCGCCCCCTTCCAGAAAACTATGACTTACTCTTCAAAACCATACAAATTAACACTTCATCTTCACCAAATATTCACAATGAATCTTTTTCTTCTGATCTCTTTTGGAAAGATCATACTACTACTCTTGCTAAAGTAGCCTCCCAGAAGCTGGGTGTGCTCAACTGCCTCCAGGGGTTCTTTACCCCTCCGCTCCTTCTTGCTCTGTACAGAGGCACAGTACATCCATGTATTGAATATTATTCACACGTGTAGGGAGGACCCTCTCACACAGCACTTCTAGACAAAGTAGAAAAGAAGCCTTCCGTCTCATTAACTCACGTCCACTCACCAATTTTCTGCAGTCTCTTTCTCTCTTCGCCACAATATTGCATCTACCTCACTATTCTACCACTATTACAATAATCAGTGTTCCTCAGAGCTCTCTTAGTGTTTACCACCCCCTCTTCGTAGAGCATGTAGCACCTGTCTTGCAACACAATCCCACCCCTACTCTGTGAAACTCTCCAACCCAAGAGTACAACGTTATTTACTATGTTTCTCCTATTCAACAGCTGAGCTCTGGAACTCTCTCCCAGAATCAGTCTTTCCCACATCCTATGACTTAAATTGCTTTAAACTCCGTGTCTCCAGGCATTTTAGCTCAAACTTCCCTTGATCTTGGCCCTGTCACTCTTTCAAGTCTGGGGGAGGCACTCGGCACAGGCAGTTCTGCCTTTTGTCTCTTTCACTCATATATATATATATGTATATGCGTAATTGTGTGTGTTTGCATGTACTGTATATATGAGTACGTGTGTGTATGTATGAGTCCGTGTATGATTGTGTGTACATGAGGCAGTGTACACAGACGGCAGGTGAGGCAGTGATCGACCAAGCGAGAGAGAGAAGGATGAAGGTAGTAATTAGTCTCCTACAGGTATCTATAAGGAACGTACCTGCCATCCTAGTTTTATATCGGCACCATCGTGTATACCTAATAACGTATTCCTGCCACAGATTCTTGTTCCAACTCTCTCTCTCGCTCTCGCTCTCGCTCTCACTCGCTCTCTTTCTCTCTCTCTTTCTCTTAGCTAAAAGAATGACTCACTTGCAAGCCATACATATTCAGCGGAAATGCCCTACCGTAGCGCGAGACAAACCATTATGTTTGGAAAATTCAAGGTTGGGACATTTGGGTAGATACAAAAAAAAAAAAAAAAAAAAAAAACACAAAAAAAACACACAATATCGAAGAGGTTTTAATATTTAATGGAAGAATGGTCAGAAAGGCCGAGATAACGAAACCAAGTTCAATGCTAAGACATTCGGTTCTTTAGTTAGACAATTATTAGACCCATTTATTTGTCAATATGAAAACCTTTCGTGGCATACAGATGTCTATTTTTGTCTGGCGAGCGACAGCCCAAAATATAATGAAAGGAATGTCACTGGTACTGTACGGGTTAATTAATGGACGAATTTTAAAAGAGACCGAGATAAACGGAGCGGAGTCAGTGTTGCCAATTTAGCTACTTTCCCGCTAGATGTAGAGGTATTTACTTTGCTCTAGAAGCAAATTTGTACATATAGCGGCATGAATTCTACCGATATATTGTAGATTGAGCCATTTTAAGGGGGGATGGGCCGGTTTTCTGGACCACTTTCTCCCTCACGTTTAGCCCCATTAGTTTTCAGATGTTAAGATGTTTGCCACATTAGTTAGTCGATTTAAGACCTTTCGCCCCATTTCTTCGTCAATATTTAGACCTTTCGTGCTATTTAGGTGTAATTATTTCCCCTGGCGAACGATAGTGAGCCTGTAATGTTGGAAGAACCGGCCTTTGGCCGGGAAAATTCTCTACCAAAAAATTGATAAATTAATCTAGAAGGGGGATCTAATGGATGTGTGTTTGTTTTTTTAATTTGGTGGAGATCTAGGGAGAAAACTAGAAAAATAATGAATACATGCAAAAATCGCCCAAAAGGCGAACTATCCCCCCTTAATTCGGTTATTTCGTTAATATGTAAGGCTTCACAATGACAGGACTTAAAGGGGAAGGGAAGGGGGATCTGCTGGCCTACCTTCTCCCTCATGCTTAGCCCAATTAGTTTTAAAATTTAAAGAGTTATATCCCATTCGTTTGGCGATTTCAAGACCTGTAGCCCCATTTTGTTGTCTACTTTAAGACCTTTCCTGCCATTGAGGTGTCGATTTTCTCCTAGCGAGCAATAGCGGCCTTTGGCCAGGCCAGTTTCCTACCCCAACATGTATAACATTATCTCGATTAGGGGCCTTAGCTATTATATATATATACTGTATATATATATATATATATATATATACCGGTATAAATATATATATATATATATTTTTTTTTTTGTCAAGCTTGTTGGAGGCCTAATTCCTCTCCTTCAGACTAGCTACATCAGCTATCCTCCAACCTGCCTACGTATCAGGAAACACGACCCCCTATCACCCGCCTCTCAACACTACACACTCTATAGTAACAGTGATCGGCCAACCCTCCGCCATATTGGTGCCCTTAGCCTCTCTTTACACCCAAATATGTCCATACCTTTAAAAAAACTCATAGAATACCCTTAATTAACCCCTTCTGTACCGGCGACGACTTTTTAATTTTATTTGATCTACATTTAGACGATTTAATGAAGCTTAGGAAGGATGCATGGCAACTAAAATAATTAATAAAACAGTTCGTAGCCTGTTAATTGGTAGATATCCTTCCTAAGCTGAAAGGAGTCATCTAATAGTTACCAGCAGCATATAACGAAAAAGAAGACTCCGGTACAGAAGGGGTTAACATTCGGAAACACTGGTCAAGGATATATGCTTAGTGTACTTTTAATGTGTTCTAACCCCTTCTGTACCGGCCACGTCTTTTGTTGAATTTTTCTCTAGCTATATTTATATGATTTTTACGCAGTTTAAGAAGGATCTGTGGTAGTAAAAACGGGTTAAGTGAGATAGTTCGAAGCCTGTTACTTGCTGGAGACCCTTATAAACTGAATACAATCGTCTAATAGTAGTCAAAATAACGTTAAGGGAGTCCACCTCGCTTTTTTTCTCTTTCTCTCCCTCTCTCTTTGGCTTGTATCTATTCGGCCCCATTCTGTTTTAAGACGTTTACCCCCATCCAGGTGTCAATATTTTCCTGGCGAGCGGTAGCGAGCCGGCATATATATATTTTGTTTTGACAGCAAGCTAAATTTGTACATTTTTCGATAGAAAAGTTTCTCTGGCGAAGCCGGATTTCTCCATATAATGATGGCTCGCTATCGCTCGCCAGGAAGAAATCGACACCTGGATGGGGATAAACGTCTTAACACAGTTGGCTGAATGGGGCCAAATGGATACAAGCCAGAGAAAGAGAGAAAATGAGAGAAAGATAAAAACAGCAAGTGACCCCCCTTAATTAAAAAGACGGCACCGGTACTAAATGGCTTAAGCTGTACACAATCACAAATATAATATCCACCCACTTTTGGAGAAAGCGCTCCAGAAAACCGGCCCTTCTCCCCTTAAACTAAACTGTACCTCTAAGAAACTGCTTGATATAATTATACCATATTTATACATGATTTGTGTAATGATCGTTAGACAAGGTATGCACAACGCTCTTTTCCATGTTCTAACAATATGGTTAACCGTAGCTAGGCAAAACTTTATTTTATTTTCGATGTTCTAACAAAATTTATTATATTTTCGATGTTCTAACAATATGGTTATCCGTAGGTAGGCGAAACTTTATTTTATTTGACATGATGAATTAGAATACTATACTCTGTTTCTTTTCAACTGACGGTAAATTGCAAAGTTCCCAACTAGATTTCTCAGTGTTTTGAAGATTGTGTAGTGAATTATGGTGCTGATGATATACAGTATACTTGGTCTTAATATGATGCAGAGTGGTTTCATATTTCTCCATTAAGTATCGAGAAATTAGCTGCTAAGGGAGGTTTTTAGTTGATTCCCTAGACTTCCATCAAGCTTAAAATTACTCCCCCTAGACCCCCTTTCAAGATAAACTTGTACATTTTTCGGTAGAAAAATTTCCCGGCCGAAGGCCGGTTCCCCTTAAATTACAGGCTCGCTATCGCTCGCCAGGAAAAAATCGACACCTAAATGTCACGAATGGTCTTAAAATTGACAGACATGGGGCGAGGGTTCTTAAAATCGCCAAACTAATGGAGCGAACGTCTTAGAATCTAAAAAAAAATGGGGCTAAACATGAGGGAGAAAGGGGTCCAGAGAAAAATCATCCAGATGGAAATCTCCCCTTAACATTGATTTACCGTCAGACGAAATTAAACACAGTATAGTTGTTATAAGTAAATGAAACCGAGTATAGTTGTTATAAGTAAATGAAACACAGTATAGTTGTTATAAGTAAATGAAACAGAGTATAGTTGTTATAAGTAAATGAAACAGAGTATAGTTGTTATAAGTAAATGAAACAGTATAATTGTTATAAGTAAATGAAACAGTATAGTTGTTATAAGTAAATGAAACAGTATAGTTGTTATAAGTAAATGAAACAGAGTATAGTTGTTATAAGTAAATGAAACAGTATAGTTGTTATAAGTAAATGAAACAGAGTATAGTTGTTATAAGTAAATGAAACAGAGTATAGTTGTTATAAGTAAATGAAACAGAGTATAGTTGTTATAAGTAAATGAAACAGAGTATAGTTGTTATAAGTAAATGAAACAGTATAGTTGTTATAAGTAAATGAAACAGAGTATAGTTGTTATAAGTAAATGAAACACAGTATAGTTGTTATAAGTAAATGAAACAGTATAGTTGTTATAAGTAAATGAAACAGTATAGTTGTTATAAGTAAATGAAACAGAGTATAGTTGTTATAAGTAAATGAAACACAGTATAGTTGTGATAAATAAATGAAACAGAGTATAGTTGTTATAAGTAAATGAAACAGAGTATAGTTGTTATAAGTAAATGAAACAGAGTATAGTTGTTATAAGTAAATGAAACAGAGTATAGTTGTTATAAGTAAATGAAACAGAGTATACTGTAGTTGTTATAAGTGAATATACGTCGATCAGTCACACACAAACACTTGGCGACGCCTAAATGGTACGAAATGTCTAAAAATTGACAAATGGGGCGAAAGTTCTTAAAATCGCCAATCAAATGGGGCGAACGTCTTAAAATCTCAATAGCAGTGGAGTTAAACATGAGGGAGAAAAAGGTTAAGAAAATAATCCCTCAAGTGGAAATCTCTCCTTAAAAACATATTGAACAATAGTCATTTTCAATTCATTATGCTTCCACTATTTCGTCATTCTTAGTTTTAAAAATATACTTCATAATTTGGAATGCTCTATATTAACTAGAATTACAACATTAACTCCCCCCAAAAAAAAATAAACAAAAATAAAAAATAAAATAAACAATATATAACGCTGCTTTAGTTGCTCGTACAGGATTAGCTCCTTCAGGATTATTCCGAGTTTTGACAGTTTATTCTGTCTATCATTAGACTATTTTATACAGCTTCGGAAGGTATGTGGGATTTAAATTACTTAAATTACTTAAATTAGCCCTCTGACTTCCATATGCGTTTCCTAATCTAAATACAATCATCTAGTAATAATCATAAAACAGAATAGTAATGCGTAACCAGATCCTGAAAGGGTTAACTCAAGAATGTTTAATATACAGAATATGTAGAAATCATAAACTATAAAGCATAAGTAGGTGAGCAACACTATAATTTATTTGGCAAGATGAATTCATTTGATATTTGCTATAGGTAAGTATTAATAGATAGGTGTACGGTAAATCTACGAAAACTACATTTTGTATTCTTATTTATCAATTTAGAACTGCAATTTTAATAGTTAAATTTCATCAGTTACCTTTTCGCTTGAATAATTTATTCGCGCTCAGGAATATTCTTATTGTAATAACCTCTTCTGTACCGGTGATGTACTTTTCCTTATATTTTGGCAACTTTAAGACGATTTTGTTCAAGTTAGGAAGGACGTCTATTCATTAAAAGGCTGCAACTATCTCAATTAATCCTTTTAGCTACCATAAATCCTTCCTAAGCTTCATAAAATCGTCTAAATGTAGCTGAAATCAAATTAATAAGCCGTCGCCGGTACAGAAGGGGTTAAGCATCTGTATATGCATATGTAACTAATCATGCACTAAGTAAAGCATGTGGTATCCGAATTGGTAGTAGGTGCTAACTCCAATACTCGATATACCGGTAGAGGCCACCTTTGGGCCAACAAGAGTACTTAGCAAGGTTATGCATCATTACGACGATATCAGAGCCACCACACAAATGACATGTTAGCAATCCATCACCTGGCGAACACTACGAACCCTAAGGAGGGATTCACACGAGCGATTTTTGCGATTTTTCCGTCAATTTTCGATGAGCAAGTTTGTTCTCGTACTATTTTGAGGCATTTTCGCATTGGAATAGAAAACTAGATCGAAGGCTGATTGTGTTAGGTAGTTTAATTCTTCTGAGACTTAAATTTTGAAGCTGTCAGATTACAATTTCCCGTAAAAATTGAAGGAAAATTCGCTCGTGTGATACTGCCTTAAGGAGGGATTCACACGGACACTTTCCCGGCCACTATCCTTGAAAACCCCGTCTCCTATCCAATTAATTTATTATTTGTATGAATGATGTTAACGGAGACGATCTACCTTCAGCTTTGTTGCCCATACCAAGGAAATTGAGCCACAACATATTGCTAGAAATTAAAATACCGAGCAAAAGTTGCCGGAAACAGCACTTGCAAGACTCGGCCCTATCCCTGCGATCCAAAACACGCTAAAATCGCTTCAAAACTCCAGGACCGTAAAGGCTAGATTTGTTATGTTCAGGTTGAGCTAAAGGAGAGGTGGCGTTGATGGTTGTCTATTAATTGATGTATTGCGTGAGATCTAGGGGTTCTCTGGTGGAGACATTGTGACCGCTGGATAGTTGACGCACATTAGCAGTTTTTGTTCGTGTGTGTGTGTGGGTTTTATTTTTATTTTTTTCCTGTTGGAATATTAATGTGAGTCTTGCAAGTTGCCAGCGAATTAATGGTGCAAATTGTAGAACATTCGGCAAATGATCTGCAAATATCAAGCTTTTACATATTGTTGTTTGGGTGTAAATGATCAAAATATGATAATGAAGAAGAAATTATTAATAGCTTACCATATGGACATTTAAAAGACAATTATTTCAATTATTCAACTATATCGCATCTATATACGTGTTGGAATGATATAGGGGAAGAATTATAAGTAGGAATAGTAGAAGTATATACATAAGACACACTATTTACCTGTTTATCATAACTTGTTTAGAAACAGTGTAGTTAGGTAGCAAAGACTTTGATTGAACATTCCGTTCAATATATAAACAACATTTAAGGGGGGATGGGATGGTTTTCTGACCACTTTCTCCCTCATGTTTAGCCCCATTAGTTTTCAGATGTTAAGATGTTTGCCCCATTAGTTAGTCGATTTTAAGACCTTTCGCTTCATTTCTTCGTCAATATTTAGACCTGTCGTGCTATTTAGGTGTCAATTTTTTCCCTGGCGAACTACAGCGAGCCTGTAAAGTAGGAAGAACCGGCCTTTGGCCGGGAATTTTGTCTACCGAAATAAGTACAAACTAATCTAGAAGGGGGATCTAATAGATGTTTTTTCAACATTTGATGGAAGACTAGGGAGGAAACTAGAAAAATAATGAATACATGCAAAAATCGCCCACAAACTGAACCAAAAAAAACGGAAAATTATTGTAGCACATTCAGTTCCTCCGTGGATTGGAAACAACAAACAATAATGAGAAGAAACATCCTGCAATTGATTGAAAACTAATGAAATATATTAACGAACAATGTGTGCCAACGTTAACCATTTGTTTTTTATGTTTTCTAATATGGTAAATTTTAGTGAATTTGTTTGAACTAGAGAAAATGATAAGTAATGCAGATGGAGACATAAACGGAAGGATGGGAAAGAACAATCAATTTCAATCGTGTAATAGATAATTACCATTATGTTTTAAGGGGGGTCACCGGCTTTTTTTTTATCTTTTCTCTCTTTCCCTGAGTTGTATCCATTCGGCCCCAGTCAGCCAACTGTTTTAAGAAGTGTATCTCCATCCAGGTGTCGATTTCGTCCTGGCGAGCGATAGCGAACCATCATTTTATGGAGAAATCCGGCTTCGCCGGAGACATTTGTCTATCGAAAAATTTACAAATTTAGCTTGCTGTCAAAAACAAAAATATATATATGCTGGCTCGCTAGCGCTCGCCAGGAAAATATTGACATCTGAATGGGGTAAACGTCTTAAAACAGTAGGCTGAATGGGACCGAATGGATACAAGCCAAAGAGAGAGGGGGGAGCAACAAAGAAAACAAAAGTGAGGTGGGCTCCCTTAACATGATATATACATATTTAATGACATTTTATAAAAGTATACCATAGTAAATGTGGTCATAGTAAATAATATAGTCAAGACTTCCGGTGAAAAATGACATAATCGAAGAGCATATAATAGACAGTGATCGCAGGAAGTAGAGTATCAAAGCCTCATTATAATATTCTTAACCCGTTCAATTAGATGACTTCCTCGTGTACTCAACTTAAGAAAGACTTGACCGAGTTACAGGGTTAATCGTGATGGTACTTATCCCACTGACTCCTATTGCTCTTTACTAAGCTTAATAGAATAATCGTGATGGTACTTATCCCACTGACTCCTATTGCTCTTTACTAAGCTTAATACAATAATCAGAGAGGCTCATTACTAAAAACAAAACAAATAATTATAATAATATTAATAATACTATCCTACTCTGATTGAGAAAACAAATAATGGTCAATGGTATTAAAATCATGCACTGAACTCCATCAAATAAAAATATATATACAAATGCAATGCAAATTACGACACTTTGGGCCATACCCTGAGACAGTTATCTTCGGATTTGGTCCTTGACAACATATACAGCTAATCTCTATACCATTAACCCCTTCGGTACCGGAGACGTCTTTTGAGTTCCTTCTAGCCATATTTGGACGATTTTGTGCAGTTTGAGAAGGATCTGTGGTAGCAAAAAGGGTTAAGTGGGAGTTCGAAGCCTTATAATTGCTGGAAGAACTTGTTTTAAACTTAATAAATGTGTCTAATAATAGCTAGAATAAAGTTAAAAGGACGACACCGGTAATTAACGGGTTAATTGAATTGCATTATTTGTTTCATATGCACATAAAATACCTCCCGTTGAATGTTTCGAAACACTAATGACGCTTCCGTATGTCTACAATATGTCTAAAGCATGTTTATAATATACTCATGCTTTTGGCATACATTATATAGCTTGATATTTGTATAAAAATGGCGAATGGATTAACCTCTGACACGTTCGCAGAAAGTCATGTTCAATTTCCAAGGCTTTGTCCGGTAATGTCTAGTAATTACCCTCCCCTGCAGTTTAAATAACAGGGTTCTTTTAAGGGAGCCCACCTCGCTTTTTTTATCTTTCTCTCCCTCTCTCTCTCTGGTTTGTATCCATTCAGCCCCATTCAACCAACTGTTTTAAGACGTTTATCCCGATCCAGGTGTTAATTTCTTCCTGGCGAGCGATAGCGAGCCAGCATTGTATGGAGATATCCGGCTTCGCCGGAGACATTTTTCTATCGAAAAATGTACAAATTTAGCTTGCTGTCAAAATGAAAATATATATATGCTGGCTCGCTACCGCTCGCCAGGAAAATATTGGCACCTGGATGGGGATAAACGTCTTATAACAGTAGGCTGAATGGGGCCGAATGGATACAAGCCAAAGAGAGAGGGAGAGAAAGATAAAAGAAGCGAGGTGGGCGCCCTTAAATAACAGGGTTCTTTTAACCTGTGTATATACTGCACACTAAATCATATGTCTCATTATTTGTTTTATGTTGACTAGGTTTTGCTGAATTATATATTATCTCTTCAATCTTAGCATTATGGTACAGTCTCTCTTAAAAGTTTGAAGACTGCTCTATTATTTATTTGTGATATATGACTATTATTTAATCCCGGGAGGATCATATGATTGCATTAGTTTATTCTACGGCATTGGGGTTTGTAATAGAGGATTGATGTTAAGAATGGGGCGTTCCTTAAGGGGAGGTTTTTAGTTTGTTTCCTACTCCTTCACCAATCTTAAAATGTCACCCCCTTGACCCCCTTTCAAGATAAATTTGTACATTTTTCGGTATAAAAATGTCCCGGCCAAAGGCCTGTTACTCTTAAAATACAGGCTCGTTATCGCTCGCCAGGATAAAATCGACACCTAAATGGCACGAAAGGTCTTTACTTTGACAGAATGGGGCGGAAATTCTTAAAATCACCAAACTAATGGGGCAAACGTCTTAAGATCTCAAAAGCAATGGGGCTAGACATGAGATTGAAAGGGGTCAAGAAAAAAGTCCCTCAAGTGGAAATCTCCCCTTAATTTATATGCGATAAACTTAATGTATAACACATTTTAACTATACACTGACCTCCACGATAATTAAATATATGTCTTAGTAGATTATAAATGTTTATGACTTAATACTGTTTTGAAGTGAGTTTTCTTCTCTTGTTACGATCGGGTCTCGTATAAATCAGTGGCTCTTATACATTGGACTAGACTGGCATAAATGCAACAACGGAAACGCTAGATCCAACCCCTGATATATAATCCCGTCGAACAAAGAACACATATACCCTCCAGAGTTATATCTGCGATAGCGGGGTATCTTAACTCTCAGTATCTATGTGCTTCTACTATAGGTTGATGTTCTCTGAAACAGCCTATTACCTATAACATATGGTTGCTTAGTTATGGTACACAAGGAAAAGATAGTTAACTTAATTAAATCACAAGAGTGATCTATTGCAAACAAGAAGAAGGTTTACTTAACGTTACTTTAATCAATAATATGTCACTCTTTTATGAAAGAAAGTGTTGTAAAGTCCTCAAGCACCGAACAAGGAATCTTCTGAATAATATCGGATGCTACTAAGAAGAACGTATCGGAAATGGAACCACAAAATAGCAGGAGGCAGGACAATGCACATGTAGGCTAAATACACAAAAAGGCTGGACATATAATGTTATTGGACACAAGAATATTATAAGCGGTGCAACTGTAATAATGCTCGCCACGAAAAAGGAGTATTCCTATTAACAAAACCGGTCTATGCTGGTTGTGTCTCTCTACAGCAACCTAGACCTCAAAATGTTTGTGTAAAAATAATGGGTATGCATACAAGAGTATATGATCTAATCCAGCTAATGTCTACCCGGGTTAATAAAGTCTAGCTGGGATGCGCAAAGGTACAGAATTCTGGTGGAGCAAGGCAGCTCCTAGCCTAGTGTGGACCTTGGGTCTGTGCGGCCTGATTACGTTAATATGAAGGGGTGCTCTCTTGGGAATTCTCGATCACAAGTATCGAGTATCCTCCTGGAGACCCTCAAAAGTAAAAGCAAATAGAGTTAGAACAGTGTTGGGTGGATTAGGCAAGCAGCCCTCACGCACTACACAGTCTAAACTCCAAGGTACACAGACAAAAGATCCACCCAGGTAACCCACAGAATTCGTAGTGTCGTGTAGTTCAAAAGTAGCCTACACACATTGAAAACACCAACAGCAAGGTACCTGATCCCTAGTCTAGCATTATTTAACCCTGTAGAAACATTAGTGATTGATGGAGACAGTCTGAGCAATACAATCTCCCAAAAAGTCAATGACTATCTTCAACCTTAATCTAGTACATAAGGAATGTGAGATCCAGCATATAATACAGTCTGGCCACCAATTCAAGGTGTGGATGCAGAGAACCAGAAGGGAATTGATATTAATAAAAGGTGAGGAAGTAGTGGAAATGATAGAGGCAGTAGGAGAGAAAGATTCTAAGACAAGAGTGTGGGACAGTTCAAGGGAGATGCTTAGAGTATGCTGTCTGGGAAGGATCTGACAAGGATATTCCCATGGATCTCCTGGCTGGAGTCCCAGTTCGCAAGAATGGCACGAGGGCACGCGACAGTCGCCCAGTAAGCAGCCGCGTAGTAGGCAGTGTTAGGCAGGAGGCAACGAATCCCGCGAGGCCTATGTAAGGAGGCCAGCCACGCGCCGCACTCACTACCAAGTCACACCACCTTGTCTCTCTCTCCCTCCCTCTCCCGCTCGCCTTCCCATCATTCAACTACTTAACACAATACTTTCAATTGACTAAATAAAATAGAAAGGATTGTGACAGACGAAAATAAAGAACAGTTCTGAACTGTCTGCAACACAAGCTTTCTCGAGAAGGAAAGTACACAATGATAGGTAGACTGTAGCTATATTATCTGCCCTGGCGAGTCCTAGCGAGTAAGCCATGCGGTTCTGGGGGAAGCGGTGAGCGTCACACCCCACCCAAGATTTTTAAGAGGCTCCAACTATGAGCTCTAAATCTGACACGCAGAACCCATACAAAATTCGCCACTCCTAGCCACCCAGCGACAATGAAATGTAAAGCACAGTTCTCATCAAAATAACACATTATAAAAATTAACAACCCTTCCCAACACAATAGATTAAATTACATAGTTATGCTCATAAGAGCGAGCTTCACTAGCCCAGCCTTCTGAGAGGAGTACAACTCAGAATTTCTGCTATAACATACTTAACAAAAATTTAACTATCAAAGAAAGAGTTTTTATAGGATTTTTAAATTTTTTAATATGTTTATGGCGGCTGCACTACAGGGGCAAGCCTAGTTTTTACTTCTATACCAACACAGCAACTCCTACTTTACGACCCAATACGCTGGGCTACACACGCCAGCCAACAAGCACCAGACGTAAACATACTAATCAAACCAAAGTAGGAGGCTACCCTTGTGATGATCTACCCCAGGTCTTCCACCCTCGATAAGCAATCTGCAATCTCATTCTCAGAACCGGCAATATGGCGTATGTCTAGGTTGTATTCCTGCAACATTAATGACCACCTGGTCAGCCTCATATTCCGGTTATGGAATTGATTCAGGAACTTGAGGGGGTGATGGTCGGTGTAGATCACCACAACTGGTCCATAGGCTGGAACATACACCTCAAAGTGCCTGAGCGCTAGCACAATCGCCAGCAGTTCCTTCTCAACTACTGAATAGTTCTTCTGCGCCGAGTTGAACTTTTTTGAGAAGAAACTGACTAGGTGCTCCAGCCCATCTTCGTCTGATTGCACCAGAACGGCACCAGCCCCCACACCACTGGCATCAGTTGCCAGCTGGAATGGTCGGCTAAAGTCCGGGGCCCTGAGGATTGGGTGAGTACACAACAAGTGTTTTACTAGCAAAAAAGCCCTCTCACACTCAGGCGCCCACTTAAACTTTCTATCTTTGGCCAATAGGTCCGTCAGAGGAGCCAGCACAGTAGAATAGCCCTTTATAAAGCGGCGGTAGTAACCAATCATGCCCAAAAACCTCATGATCTGCTTCTTGGTGGACGGCCTGGGGAAGTGTTTAATAGCCAATATCTTGTTCTGTGGGGGGCACACCTCGCCCAAACCCACCATGAACCCCAGATACTGCACGGTAGCCCGCACAAAATCACACTTTCCCAGGTTGACCACCAAGTTTGCCTCGCTTAATTTCTTAAATAGGGATTCTACATGTTCACAGTGGCTCTTGAAATCGTCATCGTAGATAATGACGTCGTCCAGGTACACGGTACAGTTCGGAATGTCAGCCATCAACTCATTCATCAAGCTTTGGAAGGTCGCTGGTGCGTTCTTTAGACCGTACGGCATGACATTACAACGATATGTAGCACCATCCACCACAAAACCACACACCTCTTTTGCCCATTCAGACAAAGGCACCTGCCAGTAACCTTTTACCAGGTCCACCTTTGGTCAAGAACTTGGCCCTGCCAATCTTGTCTACACAGTCATCGACCCGGGGAAGAGGATATGGGTTGGTGGGAGTCAAGCCGTTTAGCCTGCGGTAATCAACACAGAAGCGCACCTTGCCATCCGGCTTAGGTTGCAGCGTTATGGGAGATATCCACTTTACCGCCCCCTTCTCGATCAGTCCCTGTTGCAACATATACTCCAACTCCGCCCGGAGGGCTGGAAGTTTAATAGGGGGCACCCTATAGGGCACTGATTTAAAGGGTGGGTGGTCTCCGACGTCAACGTCGTGCACCTCATGAGTAGTGAGGCCTGGGTGTTCCGCAAATACAGTAGGGTATAAACCGAATAGGCGCTCGACAGCCACACGCTGTTGCTCAGGTAGGTGTTGCAAAGCCTCA
This sequence comes from Paralithodes platypus, assembly GCA_032716605.1. NCBI lineage: Eukaryota > Metazoa > Arthropoda > Malacostraca > Decapoda > Lithodidae > Paralithodes > Paralithodes platypus. The sequence goes on along the minus strand of CM064525.1, from coordinate 50,091,542 downwards.
TGAGCCGCCTGTCTCGTGTTTCCCGCCCACTGATCTGCAGAAACATGATAATCCCAGTTGTCATCCACCTGCTGTCCCGTTCTCCTTCTCCACCTTGACTGCTGAAAGTCATCACGGGGACAGTGAGAGGCTCAGGTGGGCGCCTCACATACTCCTTCATCAGGTTGACATGACATAACTGATTCCTCTTATGCCTGTCTGGAGTGGCCACCAGGTAATCTAAGTCCGAGAGCTTCTCTGCTGCCCTATAAGGACCAGCATACTTTGCGGATAAGGGGTGACCTACAAGAGGGAGTAGTATCAACACCTCCTGACCCACGTGAAACTCCCCGAGTTTCACCTTGTGGTCGTACCTGTCCTTCATGAGGGCCTGAGAGCCTACCAGATTGCGGCCAGTCAACTCCAGACTACGCAACATTCGTTCTCTACTCTCAAGGACATACTTAAGCATAGAACATGGTTTAGCGGTGCCTTCCCATATCTCCTTTACCATGTGGAGAGGCCCTCTGATGCGGTGTCCAAACACAAGCTCATTAGGGCTAAACCCCAAACTCTCCCCAGGTACCTCTCGTGCAGCGAATAACACATACGGCAGGCTAAGATCCCAGTCCTTGCCGTTCTCAAGACAATAGCAGTGAAGCATGCTTTTTAGAGTGGAATGCCACCTCTCTAACACCCCCTGACTCTCTGGGTGATAGCAGATGACACTACAGGGACTATCCCGTGCTGCTTCATTGTCTGAACGAACAAGTTGGAGGTGAAATTCGATCCTTGGTCTGACTGTAACTCCTGCGGGTATCCGTACCGGGAGAAGTATAATAGCAAGTTACGGACCACCGACTTCGCCATACCATTTTTCATCGGGTATGCGTCTGGGTACCGAGTTGCTACGTCCATGACTGTCAAGAGATATTTATTTCCGGCACTTGTGGGGGGGAGGGCGCCAACCATGTCGACTACTACTTTACTAAAGGGAGGCCCGCTGACGGGAATTGGGTGTAACGGAGCCTTTGGAATACACTGGTTAGGTTTCCCGACCTTTTGGCACACACTGCACATTGCCACCCATGACACCACTTGTGCTCTCAAACCAGGCCACCAAAACAGTTTCCCCAAAGCCGCCACCGTCTTACGGACACCCAAGTGTCCCGCCAGCGGTACATCATGAGCCAACCTTAGTAGGCTATCCCTGCATACCCTCGGTATGACCAGCTGGTCTACCACTCCTGACCCACCCTCCCATCTTCTCTGCGGGTCTTGGAATCGCCGATACAAGATGCCATCAATGAAAAAAAAATCTCCAGACTTTGCATCCCTGTCCTCTTCGAGTTCGACAGCACCGTTACTACACTTTAGAACCTACGGGTCTTCTAGCTGCAATTTCCGAATATTTGAGGGAGCTAGCCTGTCTAAGTGTTTGCAAAACAACTCATGCCCTCCCCCAACATCCAACTTTGCATCCCGTTGCTCTCTCCGTGTATACCGTTGCTGCCTTTGAGTCTCTTTAACCCTTATTTAGCGGCGAGCAACATAAGTCGAGTTAAATAAAGCTGGACTATGTGGCGGCGCTCGACATAACTCGAGTGGCAATTTCAGCACGTACTGTGGCTGAGAGAGAGAGACAAGTGGTGGCAGGAGACTAGCGAGCGTATGACTGCTCCAGACCACCGCGGCGAACCTACTGACACAAATCTCAGCTCCCTCCTCCCTCTCTCACTCGCTACATACTCAATTATGTACTGAAAGTACCGAATTACCTGCTTTTTGCACTCGCGTTGCACGGTTATTGCAAGAAAACTATGCATCACGTAAACAGCCCTATTTTGGCTAAAAACACCTACACATAAATAAACCGCATAGGCCGCTCGTAAGGTGTTAAGCCCTGCCTCTATACTCTCAGTGACAGGTGGTTGTGCTTCTCCAGACTCTAATAACGGTGCTAATACTGAGTCCCCGAGAAGCGCTGCTGGTACTAGACTCTCCACCGTATCAGCTTTCAGCACCTTCTCGTGACCGTTCCTCCGCTTATTTGAGGACTGTTGGTTAGGCTGTGACTCCCTGGATGCGAGAGATCTGGTTACAACACACGCCATTCGTTGCACCTGACACTTCTCAACCCACTCCTGTTCCTCCCTACTCACGTCGGCCGGCTCCTCGGCAACGACTAAGGGTGAAACCTTAGAAGCAGGCACCGCAAAGTCATTGCCGAGAAGGAGGTCGACGCCCCCAACAGGCAATTTCTCCACGATTCCCACATCCAGTTCGCGAGTCACACCGTCAACTTCAAGCTCCATTCTAACAAGCGGGTATGACCTAGTTGCATTAACTCCCTGCACCACAACTACCCGCGCCACGTTTATGGGTCTACCAGTGAAATTCTTCAAGAGTGTCTGAGAGGCACCTGTGTCACGCAAAAGCTGTACCCCGTGCTTCTTGATCCCCCACTTCACGCAGCCATGCCCTCTATGGTCGCAAAAGGCATCGCGAACAGGGTTCGAGCCTTCCGGATCCTTCTTCACTTGCGGTGCTTCATCCTCTGATCTTATGCCTCCAGCAAACACAGAAGACTTCTGGAACACCCCAATGCTGCGAGCCAATGACACAGCCGCCGTGGGAGGTCTGCTCGGACAAGCTTTTGCCATGTGCCCCTCTTTGTGACAGTGATAACACTCAAATTTCCCCTTGGACTTATACTGAGGTGTAAAAGTCCCCTGACCCTTCTTAAACGGGGCGGTGCTAGGTTTGTGATCAGTCTTGGTGTCATTGCTTTAAATTTATGTGTGTCCATATTCCGGGGAGGGGGAGGGTAACGCTCCTTAACGCCTACATCGTTTCTCTGTGCAGAGCCGCACCCCCGAATTAGTGACAACCGAAGATCAGCCATCTCTGCTGCTTCTACAAGAGTTCTTGGGTTCTTCTTTTTAAGGTTTAAAGTCAAGTCGCCGCCCGTACACTTATAAAACTGCTCTAGAAGCATCAACTGTTTCATCTCATCAAACGTAGTTGTCTTCTCTGATCTGAGCCAGTTTCCCATAGCGTCGGACAGGTCCCGGGCGTGCTCCAAGAAGGTACTGTCTCTCCCCTTAGTCACACCCCGGAACTTTAACCTATATGTCTCGGGTTGTAGCTCGTATGCCCGCAGGACAGCCTCCTTGAGCTCCTCATAAACAACGCAGGACTCCAAAGGCAGTGCATCGTAAGCCTTGAGCCCCTTACCTACGAGTCTAGAGGACACAAGGGCCGCCCACTTAACTTCAGGCCACTGATGCTCCCGGCACTTCTTCTCAAATCTATTGAAAAACTCTGTGACACCAGACTCGTCAAATACAGAGACCAGTTTGAGAAGGTTCGACAGAGACTGATCATGCGCACAGTTTCCAGTACCGAGTCGCTGTCCCGTCGTCTCAACACGAGACTTCTCTAAATCCATGTCGGCACAGTATCTTGTAGATTCTAGTTCAGTCCTAAGCTCAGCTTCCCTCGTCTGTTGCTGCATCCTAGCCAGCTCTTTCTCTCTTCTATCTTAGCTAGCTCTATCTGCTGTTGACTCTGATGTTGCATCTTTCCCATCTCGAGCTGAAAGAGCATCTCCGTGGGCAAACCTTGAGGAGGAGGAGGAGATGCAATGATGTTAGAAATACCCGGTGATCCCCCCAGGGGCAAACCACCCTGCCAGTCACTACCCCCCTGCGGAAGCATGCTCAGGGTCGGTACTCCAATAGGAGGATTGGGAGTCGAGTGAAGGGGAAGCTCGGCCAAAGGGCTCTGAGCACTCACCCTACCTCGTACGCCAGTCACCCCACCCAGCACACACGTCATCAGGTCATCCTTGGTCATGCCACTAGTACATACATGATGATAGCTGGGGCTAAGCACTGGAGACCGTACCGATTCATACCCACCAACCGGTCGGAAGTAACTGGCCATTGTAAAAAATTCCTTGCATCCTCCTCACTGTTCACCAAGTTAACAACCTGCCCATGCTGCTGCTCCTCAGCTTCTACATCACGTACTGTGTCTTCATCCTGCACTGATCCGCTATAAGACATGATGCTCACTGAAGATTTTTCACTTTGATACACAAAAAAGAAGTACCCCAAACTCTTATACCACAATATTCACAATAACAAATTCTCGGAGACAGCTTAAGTGCTATATTACTTTGCTAAAAAAATAATTCTTGCATGTCCTCAAAAAATATTCCACAAAATCAACAAATGTTCACTGCCTAAACTGTGAGAAAAATCTGCACAATAACCTGCAATTATATGTCAGTTCACCAAATCCTGAGCTAGGTCGCCATTTATTACGATCGGGTCTCGTATAAATCAGTGGCTCTTATACATTGGACTAGACTGGCATAAATGCAACAACGGAAACGCTAGATCCAACCCCTGATATATACTCCCATCGAACAAAGAACACATATACCCTCCAGAGATATATCTGCGATAGCGGGGTATCTTAACTCTCAGTATCTACAGTATGTGCTTCTACTATAGGCTGATGTTCTCTGAAACAGCCTATTACCTATAACATGGTTGCTTAGTTATGGTACACAAGGAAAAGATAGTTAACTTAATTAAATCACAAGAGTGATCTAATGCAAACAAGAAGAAGGTTTACTTAACGTTACTTTAATCAATAATATGTCACTCCTTTATGAAAGAAAGTGTTGTAAAGTCCTCAAGCACCGAACAAGGAATCTTCTGAATAATGTCGGATGCTAATAAGAAGAACGTATCGGAAATGGAACCACAAAATAGCACACGTGTAGGCTAAATACACAAAAAGGCTGGACATATAATGTTATTGGACACAAGAATATTATAAGCGGTGCAACTGTAATAATGCTCGCCACGAAAAAGTAGTACTCCTATTAACAAAACCGGTCTATGCTGGTTGTGTCTCTCTACAGCAACCTAGACCTCAAAAATGCTTGTGTAAAAATAATGGGTATGCATACAAGAGTATATGATCTAATCCAGCTACTGTCTACCTGGGTTAATAAAGTCTAGCTGGGATGCGCAAAGGTACAGAATTCTGGTGGAGCAAGGCAGCTCCTAGCCTAGTGTGGACCTTGGGTCTGTGCGGCCTGATTACGTTAATATGAAGGGGTGCTCTCTTGAGAATTCTCGATCACAAGTATCGAGTATCCTCCTGGCGACCCTCAAAGGTAAAAGCAAATAGAGTTAGAACAGTGTTGGGTGGATTAGGCAAGCAGCCCTCACACACTACACAGTCTAAACTCCAAGGTACACAGACAAAAGATCCACCCAGGTAACCCACAGAATTCGTAGTGTCGTGTAGCTCAAAAGTAGCCTACACACATTGAAAACACCAACAGCAAGGTACCTGATCCCTAGTCTAGCATTATTTAACCCTGTAGAAACATTAGTGATGGATGGAGACAGTCTGAGCAATACAATCTCTCAAAAAGATAATGACTATCTTTATCCTTAATCTAGTACATAAGGAATGTGAGATCCAGCATATAATACAGTCTGGCCACCAATTCAAGGTGTGGATGCAGAGAACCAGAGGGGAATTGATATTAATAAAAGGTGAGGAAGTAGTGGAAATGATAGAGGCAGTAGGAGAGAAAGATTCTAAGACAAGAGTGTGGGACAGTTCAAGGGAGATGCTTAGAGTATGCTGTCTGGGAAGGATCTGACAAGGATATTCCCATGGACCTCCTGGCTGGAGTCCCAGTTCGCAAGAATGGCACGAGGGTGCGCGACAGTCGCCCAGTAAGCAGCCGCGTAGTAGGCAGTGTTAGGCAGGAGGCAACGAATCCCGCGAGGCCTATGTAAGGGGGCCAGCCACGCGCCGCACTCACTACCAAGTCACACCACCTTGTCTCTCCCTCTCGCCTTCCCATCATTCAACTACTTAACACAATACTTTCAATTGACTAAATAAAATAGAAAGGATTGTGACAGACGAAAATAAAGAACAGTTCTGAACTGTCTGCAACACAAGCTTTCTCGAGAAGGAAAGTACACAATGATAGGTAGACTGTAGCTATATTCTCTGCCCTGGCGAGTCCTAGCGAGTAAGCCATGAGGTTCTGGGGGAAGCGGTGAGCGTCACACTCTTCAGTGTATGCTCCTGGGATTAACCCTTTGAAGATAATGACGCATTTTGACAGATAATTCTGGCTATCATTAGATATGTTATATACTTTATGAAGGATCTGTGGACAATATAAGGGTAACAATTATCTCAAGTACACCAGGTAACTTCCATATGCCCTTCCTAATATGAATAAAATCGTTGAATAAGAGCCAGAAAGCAGCAAAGAAATAAGACATCGTATCTTTTTAAGGGTCAACTCAGTAATTCTTCGTACAGTCACTTATAAATATTCTGGGATATCTTGTTTTTCATTGTGGAAGTATCCCCTAACAGAGTGTTATATGGATGTAATTTCAAATCCATCTATTCTTAATGCACATATTTTCACTTTTAAATATAAAGCTATACATATTAACCCTTTCAAGCTCCAATACGCGTTTTTGTTCTGTTTCTGGCTACTACTAGACGTTATAATTCAGATTAGTAACGGTATATGGAAGTCAAAGGGTTGATTGAGATAGTATTTACCCTTTTAATACCAACAGAATCTTCCTAAGCTGCATAAACTCGTTTAATGATAGCCAAAATAAACTGCTAAAACACGTCAGACCTTCAAATGACCTTTTTGTAGGTAGTAGGGGTAGGCAGCCCTGCCCAGGGAAGTACTACCGCCAAGGATTCGGGAGACTCAGGGAATAGCCTGAATTCCATTTTCTCTCCCAGGCCTTGGTAGCTGGATACATATCTTTCTGCCTCACACATCAGGGGTATCAGGAAAACCCTCTCTAGATAACATACACATCCAACTTTACGACATTGCCCTAAATCGCTATCCTCTATCCATAAAACACTACTCTTCCCACTACATATCATACATGTAACACCATACACTTACCTAATAAATATGGCAGTACAATTGTTAAGAGCAAACCTGGTGGTCCCTCGGATATCCACCCCCGGCAGGGTTGGGTCATTGACACAGGGCCCTCCCGGTCGTCATCATGCGACTGTGTCAAGAGCATTGCAACGTCCCAAAGCTGCTCGTCGGTGCAGCTTTTTCTTTAGTAATATAAGGGGACTTCACTCTAACATCAATTCTGTACACCAATTTCTTCAAGCAGAATCCCCTAATCTCCTTTTTTTGACAGAGACTCAATTAACATCCACATCTGACACGTCTAGATTTAATTTTCCAGGTTATCTACTGCTCCAAAATTTCAGATCTAAAGGAGGTGTATGTTGCTTCGCAAAATCTGAGATTGCCCTGGAGGAGGTTACTAGTTTCAATTGTCCCTATTTTGATTATTCTATATACAAATTAATTTCTGCTGGTAAATTTAAATACATATGTTGCATCTACCGTTCTCCAAATACTCCTCCAGTGCAAAGTCTTTTTGATTCTCTGTCCTCACAACTTAGTGTCCTCAACTTAAATGCTTCTTCTGAAATCACTGTGTTGGGTGATTTTAATGTCCATAATGTTGAATGGCTCACTCATTCAGCCAGGACTGATGATGCTGGTCTTGAATGTGAGCTATTTGCAGACTCATTTAATCTCACTCAACTAGTCAACCAACCCACCCGTTTACCAGATAATCCTAATCATAATTCCCACCTACTGGACTTATTTTTAACAACCAATTCAGAAAATTATGATGTTACAGTGAGGTCCCCGCTTGGATCTCCTGATCACTGTCTGATACAGGCCACCTGTCTATCACCTACCACACCTTCCCACTCTGAACCTGTTTTGGTGACTAAATGGCATTACGATAGGGCAGACTGGGAGGGTCTTCAAGGTTTCTTTAGTGCTATTCCCTGGACCTCTTTCTTTTCTAATGATGCACACTCCACCTTGAGCCACATACAAGATTTTGTAAAAATTGGAATGGAAACTTTTATTCCTCATCAAAAGTACAGTAAAAGATCTAATTCACCTAAATGGTTTGGCCATAATTGTGCTAGAGTAACTGAACAAAAAACAATAGCCTACATTGCATACACAACATCAAAAACACATGAAGCCTTTAATTACTTTAGAAACATCAGAAATCATGCCAAAACTGTATTAAACCTAACTAAATCAAACTTTCTCCACAAGCAGGCAAATAAACTTCTAAATAATCCAAATGATAACAAAATATTTTGGTCTACTCTTAACTCATTCAAATCCAACTTCACTACTGCTTAATCCATTCCACCATTAAAATCTCCGACTGGCAATCTTGTAAGTGACCCACGAGGTAAAGCTAACCTTCTTGCGGATATTTTCTCCACCAACTCAACCTTAGATGAAATATATCAAGATGTCCCTGTACTTAATTTTAATTCGCCTGAAATTCCCTCACTTAAGAATCACACCAGACATGTCAAAACTATTTTGCAGAATCTCTCGGTAGATAAGGCTCCTGGTCCAGATGAAATTCCTCCAATAGTACTTACGAATTGCTCCTTGGTGCTCGCTCCTGCATTGGCAAACATTTTCCGTCTGTGTACTCATACCTCATGCTTCCCAGTACCCTGGAAAGAAGCAAACATCCATCCAGTTCCTAAAAAAGGTGCCTCTTCAGATCCATCAAACTACAGACCAATAGCTATAACTTCCACTATTGGTAAAGTCTTTGAAATTATATTAAATAATCACATAATTAAGCATCTTGAGAATAATAAATTAATCAGTGATAGGCAATATGGTTTTAGACGATGTCGATCAACTGCAGACATTCTTTGTCTTCTTACGCATCAAATCAACCAAGCTACAGACCAACATGGTGAAACACATACAATAGCACTGGATATATCAAAGGCATTTGATAGAGTATGGCATCAATCCTTATTGTCGAAGATGTCACACTACGGCCTTGCATCATTAGTTCCACTAATTTCTTCTTATCTTCAGAACAGAAAAATATGTGTAATGGTAGATGGCCTTTATTCTCAATTTCACTCAATAAATGCTGGTGTTCCCCAGGGATCAGTTTTGGCCCCAACTCTGTTCCTCATTCATATCAATGATCTCATATCTACCACTCATAATCCAATACATTCCTATGCAGATGACTCAACACTCCACAATTCCTTCACATTTACCAATTCTTTCACCCAACCCGATCTTATAAATTCAAAAATAAACACTGCAATTTCTCTGAACCAGGACCTTTCTAGAATTAATGAATGGGGACAAAAGAATCTAGTTTCCTTTAATGCACAGCAAACCAAGTACATTCAATTTTCTAACTGACAGAATCTCACTGACTCCCATATATTTTTTAATGATGTAATTATTCCCACTTGACATTCTCGGTGTAACATTAACTACTAACTTGAGCTGGACACATTATGTTAGAAGCATTACTAAGAATGCCTTTAAAAAACTGGGACTCCTGCACAGAGTTCGAGAATTCTTCACTGACGAGCAGTTGGCCGTAATATATAAAAGTCATGTGCGTTCTCAGATGGATTACTGTTCACCTCTGTGGGGTGGAAGTGGAGTGGTTGCATTGAGGCAGTTGGACAAAATTCAAAATAAAGCTATTAGATTAATCAATAACCCTGCAATCACACAGGACCTTCCTACATTATCCATACGAAGAAAGTTGCATCCCTTGCATTATTCTACAGATATTTTCACAGCAATTGTTCCGAGGAACTTGCTTCACTTGTGCCGCCTCTCCACATCTTTCCCCGTAGAACTAGGGCAGCTGAGAGCGCCCATGAATTTACACTTTCTCCTCTACAATGCAGAACTTCTGCTTATCAGAATTCATTTATCCCCAGAGCTACTACTCTTTGAAATTCACTTCCCTCGAATTGCTTTTCACAAACTTACAATCTACAAATGTTTAAATCCAGTTGTTACAAACATTTTATGAATGGAGGATGCCTTTAGGCACATGGACCTTTTTGTTTTATCTGTGTTTTTCCTTCCTCCGTTCATTGTCTCTTAAAAAAAAAAAAAAAAAAAAAAAATGGTTAATGCGTATCAGACTTATTAACGGTTGTAACGTGAACACCTATTCGCTTTTTATATCCTGCAGCCAAATTCTGCAGCATTTTGGATATTGCATAACATTGTATTATTCCGTTTGACTTTGGTGCATATTAACATACATATATAATTGTTAGATCGAGAGTGTACTATATAATACTGTATATGCTTTTCCTCAATGTCACCAGCAGATCTTATTGTAGCGATAACATAATGTTACTTAGATATACGAGGTAAAATTGTAGTAATATACTTGACATAATGTGCTATTAGATTGAACATTTGCTAAAATAGCTTAGGACAATCTGCCTAAATGTCTGAATATTAAATACAATTGTGGATATAGCTCTGTCATTGTTGGATAGAACATAATAATATAAAATAAAATTCCCTCTAATAACTATTGATGGTGGGTATGCTTAAGATTCTCCTTTTTGATGTCACTATGCACTATTAGTTAGATTATTATTAGTAGTTAGATTAGTTAGACTGACTTTCACCTAGAGAGAGAGAGAGAGTTGAAAGAGTGAAAGCAAGAGAGAGGTAGACCCTGTGATTAAGTAAACAAACCCTGGTGTAGGTATAGTACATCAATATAAAATAATAATGTCTGACAGTTTGGGAGAAAGCTATCATGACCAGGATTCGAACCCATTAACTCCAGGTAGATCTGGGAGAGTTGGGCACCGTAACCACATGACCATGAGCGGATAGAAGGGAAACCATCTATAGTTGATATTTGAAGAACCGAGTGGTTACGGTGCTCAACTCTCCCAAATCTACGTGGAGTAAGTGGGATCGAATCCTGGTCAGGACACATAGTACATCAATCATCATAATCATCAGTGATAGCAACAGGGAAGGGGTGTGTTAATTAATGACTTTATAGCTAATGTGTCTGGCTGATCCTGTCCCTGTGTGAGAGAGAGAGAGAGAGAGAAAGAGAGAGAGGTGGGGGGGGGGGGACTCTGTGACCAAGTAAACAAACCCCAGTGTAGGTATAGTGCATCAATCATCATCATCATCATCATCCTGACCAGTGATAGCAACAATGAAGGTGTGCTAATTAATGACTGTATAGCTAATGTGTCTGGCTGATCCTGTCCCTGTGTGTGTGAGGGGGGGGGGGGGAGGAGGAGGGGAGAAGATAATAGTGAGTGAGAGGAGGATATCTTTGGTTGTTTATGTCCCATGGAGTGTCCGTTAGCGAGTTGTGCTGGTGTACGTGGGGGTAGCTGGTTTATGTTTCATGGAGTGTCCGTTAGCAGGTTGTGCAGGTGTGCTGGTGTACGTGGGGGTATCTGCTGGTTTGGTGCTTGTAAGAGTAAATAAAATGCTTTTGAATACGTGCGTGATATGTGTGTATGTACGACAAGTTGCCACCCGTGTGTGTGTGTGTTTTTTTTTTTTTTTTTTTTTCTATATTCCATCTACTCCCTCTCGGACATAGACTGAGAACCTGTACATTCAACCACTAATCATTGAACGGTGAAGCCCGTGAGGTCTCATTCCAGTCTAGGGGGTGAGACATGTGAAGCACTTTTAGCTGTAACCAGCCCCTGCCATCTTGGTTTCCCAGGATGCATGGGGCTTAGTTGCCCACTCACAGCTCGAAGCAGCCCAATCTCTGAAGCCGCCTCGCTCCAGTGCTTCACTGTCTTATCTCCTAGACCTGGACCCTCACTCTTAGAACGCCACCTATTAAGCAATGAACTCACTAGGCATTGTCCCATTGTAGCCTATTTTGAACATAGGAATATTCATACGGTGCTATTTAATCAGGGAACAATGAGGGTATTTATTTGGCGTTTCGGTGGGCTCTGTAGTAATTCATTGAAACTAGGTACAGTATAACACAAATTCCATCCCAAAAATATCTTCCCGTTGACATATCGGGATTCGAACCCGAGTCCATTGGATTACCATTTCAGTGGCAAGACCACTCCACCACACCACACACATGGATTTACAAAGGCGTCTGTCTGTGTATCTGTTTGTACGACTTTGTATGGTGAGCCATTGTTTTGTGCAACTGTGTGTGTGTGTGTGAATATGTCGGTGTGTCCCTCAGATCCCGGGCCAGAGATAAGGTCCTGCCAGTGTCGCTAATGAAGACGCGGACCCGGCTTAATGACTAGTGTGTGTGTGTGTGTGTGTGTGTGTGTGTGTGTGTGTGTGTGTGTGTGTGTGTGTGTGTCTGTGTGTCTGTCTGTCTGTCTGTCTGTCTGTCTGTCTGTGAAGGCGACGGGAATTTAATGTCGGAAGCAACATGATGTGTTAAGGGGGCACCTGCTATTTCTCTCTCCTTTTCTATCTTTCTTTGGCTTGCAACCATTCGGCCCCATTCAGCCTACTATTTTAAGACGTTTATCCCCATCCAGGTGTTAATTTCTTCCTGGCGAGCGATAGCGAGCCAGCATTGTATGGACAAATCCGGCTTCGCCGGAGACATTTCCAATCGAAGAATGTACACATTATGTACAACATCATTTTCAAAATTATGCTGGCTGCTACCGCTCAACAGGAAACAAATAACACCTGCATGGGATAAAAGTCTTAAAACAGTAGGCTGAATGGAAAACCCCCCCCCCCCTTAAGTTGAATGAAAAAACAATATTTTTGTTTTCTATGTGATTGAGGGAGGTAAAAGGCAGGACTCCCTATAGCGAGTGCCTCCCCCATAGTTGAAAGAGTGACAGGGCCAAAATCAAGGGACGTTCGAGCCAAAATGCCTGGACACACGGAGTTTGAAGCAATTTAACTCATAGGAAGAGGGAAAGACTGATTCTGGGAGAGAGTTCCAGAGCTCAGCAGTTGAGTAGAAGAAAGTTTGAGAGTAACGTTTCACTCTTGGGTTGGAGAGTTGCACAGAGTAGGGGTGGGATTGAGTTGTAAGACGGGTACAACGTGCCCTACGTAAAGGAGGTGGTATACACTGGGAAAGCTCTGAGGAACACTGATCATTATAGTACCGATAGAATAGCGAGAGAGATGCAACTTTGCGGCGGAGAGAGAGAGATTGCAGAGAGTTGGTGAGTGGACGGGAGTTAATGATACGAAAAGGCCTTCCTTTCAACTTTGTCTAGGAGAGCGGTGTGAGAGGAACCTCCCCACATATGTGAACAATACTCAATACAAGGACGCACTATGCCTGTACAGAGCAAGAAGCTGTGCAGGGGAAAAAATATCCCCTAAGGCGGTTGAGCACACCCAGCTTCTGGGAGGCTGCCTTAGCAAGACTGGTAATATGGTCCTTCCAACTGAGAGCAGAAGAAAAAGAGACACCAAGAATATTGAGAGAAGATGAAAGATTCATTTTCGTATTGTTGAAGAATAAGGGATAGTCCGCTGGGAGTTCCTTACGGGTAGATAGATGGAGAAATTGGGTTTTGGAAGCATTAACACTCCTCGAGCGGCTAGGTTAATAACTTCTACTACCAGCCCATTTGATTTACCCTAAATGAGCTTCATTCTATGCTATTTTTCATGCATAAACAAGAGCCAGAGCGTAATACAATTATGTATCCGTGAAAGGGCGTTAATTGAGCTTTCCAATGACACCTGAACCATTCTTCTACGATTAGGGGTTGTCTTGTAACGATCGTGCAACACAAAGAAAAAATCCCTAAAATACGGTAATTTCCTGACATATTTCCCTGTCTAGGGAGGCAAAGAGTGTGGATGTGTGTGGAGGTGGGGCCAGTCGCGGCACGCGGGAGCCGTGCCGAACGGTCAGAGCCAACCTACGCTCCTCCCACCGCTCGGACTCTCTCTCAGAGCCAATTATGTGCTCAACATCGCATTGGACTTAAGTCGGGCCCCGCCATTTAGTCCTTGGTTTTCTTGACCGCCTTAAGTCGGGCCCCGATAGACAAGGGTTAAAGGTAACAAGGTTTTCTCTGCCCCAATTGGAGATAGTATTTAGATCAGAATTTAAGAGTTCTATGGCTTCATTACGTTTGTCGTTGAGGGATTGCTGGCTGGGGCGTTCTGAAAAACTAATGGAGTAGTGTAAGGTTGAGTCGTCTGCATATGAATGGATGGGAATTGAGGTACAGTTGAGGAGATCATTTATAAAAATTAGAAAGAGAATAGGAGATAGGAAGAGCCCTGAGGAACACTGGAGTTTATAGGGTGAGGAAGTGAACAATGGCCGTCCACAACCGCGGCTATGGAAGGGATAGAAACCGAAGGAGGGTAGTTTAGAAATTAAAGATTTGTGCCAGACTCTATCGAAGGCTTTCGATATGTCTAGTGCAATAGAAAAAGTCTCACCGAATTCCCGAAAGGAGGATGACCAAGAGTTAGTAAGATATGAAAGAAGATCACCAGTAGAGCAACCCTTAAGGAAGCCATACTGGCGATCTGAGAGCAGATTATGAGAAGAGAAATGCTTAAGAAATTTGGAAGCAAGAATAGTTTCAAAAACTTTAGAAAGACAAGAGATGAGAGCAATTGGATGATAGTTGGAGGGTTGAGAGTGGTCACCCTTCTTTGGGACAGGTTGAATGTGAGCAAATTTCCAGCATGAAGGGAAGACATTAGAGGATAGACAGAGACGAAAGAGTTTGCCTAGGCAGGGAGTCGGCACGGAAGCACAGTTTTTGAGAACAACAGGAGGAACACTGTCCAGACCGTACTCCTTATTAGTATTAAGCCCAGAGAGGGTAGAAAGTACATCTTTAGAAGAGATTAGGATATTAGGCATAAGTAAGAGAGAGGAGGGTGGAGAGGGAGGAATAGCACCGGAATCATCCAAGGTGGAGTTTCTAGCAAAAGTTTGAGCGAAGAGTTTAGCTTTGTCAGAGGAAGAAGTGATGGTTGTGCCATCAGAGTGGAAAAGGGGAGGGAAAGACGAGGAAGAGAAATTGTTGGAGAAGTTTTTGGCCAGATGCCAGAAAGCTTGGGAAGAGCTAGAGTTGGATAGTTCAGTGCATTTATTATTGATGAAAGAGTGTTTGGTAAGTCGAAGAACAGATTTGGCTTGATTCTGGGCAGAAACATAGGAAGAATGAGAGTCTTGAGTTTTAAGGCATCGGTACCGTTTGAATGCCTCCTCCTTATTGCGAACAGCAGTAGAACAGGCGTGAGTAAACCAAGATTTTTTAGCATTAGTCTGAGAGAAAGAGAATGGAATGTATGCTTCCATGCCCGATAGGATTACCTCGGTAATGCGTTCAGCACTCTCCGAGGGTCACGGCCACGGAAGCAGAAATCATTCCATGGGAAATCAAAGAATTGGTGATGTTAGAGTCGAAGATTGAAGATAATGAGTAACCAGACAATAAGGATAACATTGAATTAGTAAGAGGAAAAGAAGGAACAGGGATTGGAAGAAAGATGCATGCTACTAAAAACTAGCGACTATGAAGCCAACGAAATGAAAGATTAGGAGATTAGACAGAAGGAAGGGGCTGGGAAGAAGGAGAGGAAGATGACTGGGTAAAATGAGGAGCAGGAAAACAATACAGACCAACATATAACTAAACAGACATAATAGCGAAGCAGAAACAAAAGGAAAGGGAGGATAAAGGAGAGACTAAAACAGGGAAGTGGGTGACTTTAGAGAGTTAGTGAGAGAAGGAAGGAGAGGGAAGGTCAGCCAAGAAGAGGATACAGAACTATATCCTTAACCCATTCAGCACGACAATGATTTTATTAAGGGACCCCACCTCGCTTTTTTCCTCTTTATCTCCCTATCTCTCTGGCTTGTATTAATTCGGCCCCATTCAGCCTACTGTTTTAAGACGTTTACCCCCATCCAGGTGTCAATATTTTTTCTGGCGAGCGGTAGCTAGCCAGCATTTATATATCTTTGTGTTGACAGCATGCTAAGTTTGTAAGTTTTTCGATAGAAAAATTTCTCCGGCGAAGCCGGATTTCTCCATACAATGATGGCTCGCTATCGCTCGCCAGGAAGATATCGACACCTGGATGGGGATAAACGTCGTAAAAACGTTGGCTGAATGGGGCCGAATGGATACAAGTTAGGGAAAGAGAGAAAAGGATAGAAAGATAAAAAAAAAAAAAAAACGGTGACCCCCCTTAACTTGTATTCTCCCTAACATTAGAAGATGTTATGTAGTTTAAGAGGATCCTATGGTACTCAGCTGGCTTATTAAGATGGTATGTACTCCTCCCAATCCTTGAGATATATTTTAAGTGAAACAAAAACCATATATTAATATCTAGCACAAGAAGAAAATTACGTCATCGCGCTAAAGGGGTTAAAATAGAAGAAAAGCATGGTAATGAAGATGGGGGAAGAGAAAGAGAAGACAACAGGGCCCAATAAAGGAGGCTATAAACGAAAGGGAACCAAAACAGACGGAAGGAAAACAGAAAGAGAGAGAGAGAGAGAGAGAGAGTGGAAGAAGAAGAAGAAGAAGAAGAAGAAGATAAGGATAAGGATAAGGGAGGAGGAAACAAAACAAATATGGCAAATATATACAAACAACGTGGGAAACGGAAATGGTAGTGAAGGTTCAAAGGGTTTAGAGGAGAGGTAGTCGCCTTTTCTGGACCCCCATCTCCATCAGGCTTAGCATATTAGTTTTGAGATTTTAAAACTTTCTTTCCGTTTGCTTGGCGATTTTAAGACCCTTCGCCTCATTTTGTTGTCAATATTAAGACCTTTCGTGCCATTTAGGTGTCGATTTTTTCCTGCTGAGCGATAGCAAGCCTGAAATTTTACAAGGAATCGGCCTTCGGCCGGGACAGTTTTCCACCAACAAATTTACACATTTATTTTGAAAGGGGGTCTAGGATTTGTTTTTATTTTAAGCTTGATGAAGATCTGGCGAGGAAACTCTAAAATATATCTATAGATAAATATATCCACCAAAAACCAAGCACTACCCCCTTAAAAGAAAGAGGGCCATGTTTAAGGGAAAGCGAATAGGAGACAGGAAATATGAAACAGAACAGAAGAACAATACAGGGGAAGGAAGGAGAACAATACAGGGGAAGGAAGGAGAACAATACAGGGGAAGGAAGGAGAACAATACAGGGGAAGGAAGGAGAACAATACAGGGGAAGGAAGGAGAACAATACAGGGGAAGGAAGGAGAACAATACAGGGCAAGGAAGGAGAACTATGCAGGGGAAGGAAGGAGAACAATACAGGGGAAGGAAGGAGAACAATACAGGGGAAGGAAGGAGAACTATGCAGGGGAAGGAAGGAGAACAATACAGGGGAAGGAAGGAGAACAATACAGGGGAAGGAAGGAGAACAATACAGGGGAAGGAAGGTGAACAATACAGGGGAAGGAAGGAGAACAATACAGGGGAAGGAAGGAAAACAATACAGGGGAAGGAAAGAGAACAATACAGGGGAAGGAAGGAGAACAATACAGGGGAAGGAAGGAGAACAATACAGGGGAAGGAAGGAGAACAATACAGGGGAAGGAAGGAGAACAATACAGGGGAAGGAAGGAGAACAATACAGGGGAAGGAAGGAGAACAGGAAATAATATAATGAAATGAAAAGGAACACACGTTAGAGGAAAGGAATTAGGAAGAGAAGGAAGGAAAGAAACACGAGCGTGAGGCTTTTAAGGGGCCCACCTTGCTTGTTTTCTCTTTCTCTCCCTCTCTCTTTGGCTTGTATCCATTCGGCCCCATTCAGCCTATGGTTTTAAGACGTTTACCCCCATCCAGGTGTCAATATTTTCCTGGCGAATGGTAGCGAGCCTGCATATATAATATATTTTTTGTTTTTTACAGCAAGCTAAATTTGAACATTTTTCGATAGAAAAATTTCTCAGGCGAAGCCGGATTTCTCCATACAATGCTGGATCGCTATCGCTCGCCAAGAAGAAAACGACAGCCGGATAGGGATAAAAGTCTTAAAACAGTTGGCTGAATGGGGATGAATGGATACAAGCCAGGGAAAGAGAGAAAAGAAGAGAAAGATAAAACAAAAACGGTGACCCCCCCTTAATGGAACGAAAGGGGAAGGACATAGGACAATATAGGTAAAACACGACATTAGGGAAAGGAAAAATGGGAGAAGAGACATGGAACAGAGGAATCGGTGAAAGAAGGGGGAGGAATGAAAGAACAAAATAATGAGAAAACAAGGAATTGGGGAAGGGAGTGAAAGGCAGAGAAGAGACATGGAAGCAAAGAGAATGAGAGAAGAGACATGGATACAAAGAGAATGAGAGAAGAGACATGGATGCAAAGAGAATGAGAGAAGAGACATGGATGCAAAGAGAATGAGAGAAGAGACATGGATGCAAAGAGAATGAGAGAAGAGACATGGATACAAAGAGAATGAGAGAAGAGACATGGATGCAATGAGAATGAGGAAAGTGACGGAGAGGAATAAATAATAAAATTGAGAAAACATGGAAGTAGAGAAGGGAGGAAAAGAGAAAATACGAGAAAGAAAGGGGAGGAATAATAGAAACATCAAGACAAAGAAAGGGAATAATAATAAAAAGATCAAGACAAAGAAAGGGAGGAATAATAGAAAGATCAAGACAAAGAAAGGAAGGAATAATAGGAAGATCAAGACAAAGAAAGGGACGAATAATAGGAAGATCAAGACAAAGAAAGGGAGGAATAATAGGAAGATCAAGACAAAGAAAGGGAGGAATAATAGGAAGATCAAGACAAAGAAAGGGACGAATAATAGGAAGATCAAGACAAAGAAAGGGAGGAATAATAGGAAGATCAAGACAAAGAAAGGGAGGAATAATAGGAAGATCAAGACAAAGAAAGGGACGAATAATAGGAAGATCAAGACAAAGAAAGGGACGAATAATAGGAAGATCAAGACAAAGAAAGGGAGGAATAATAGGAAGATCAAGACAAAGAAAGGGAGGAATAATAGGAAGATCAAGACAAAGAAAGGGAGGAATAATAGGAAGATCAAGACAAAGAAAGGGAGGAATAATAGGAAGGTCAAGACAAAGAAAGGGAGGAATAATAGGAAGATCAAGACAAAGACTTTATTCTGGCTGCTACTAGACAATCATATTCAGTTTAAAAAGGTCCTGCAGTAATTAATTAACAGGCTTCAAACTATCTCACTTAAAATAGGAATTAGGGAAGATAAAATAATGAAGGGAAGAGACTTGGAAGTGGAGAATAAGGAAAAAAGGACAAAGAGGAGGGCATAAAAAACCCTGACTCACCTAATGATGTGTACCGTGCTGCCTGCTGACGGTACACACACACACACACACACACACACACACACACACACACACACACATAACACCGGTATATACAGTGCTTCCCAGATGATAGTATGTAAATAACGTAGGTGTATTGTTTCCAGGGTTATTTTGTCCAAGCTGAACACTAAAGGACATAGAACAACAAAGACACACTAGCCTCATTGTTACTGTACGTTTTTGTATATGTTTTATGATGATTATTATTATCATTATTATTATTATTATTATTATTATTATTATTATTATTCATAGATTTTTTTTTTTTTTTTCATTGTCATTATTTTACTTATTATTATTATTAATTTTATTATTATTATTATTATTATTATTCATAGATTTTTTTTATTTTTTTTTATTTATGTTTTCATTGTCATTATTTTACTTATTATTATTATTATTATTATTATTATTATTATTATTATTATTATTATTATTATTAATATTATTAGCTATTTTAATAAATTCAATAATTGCACCTATATGTACAGTCGTGTACATAATATGTACTTATAACAACCCTATGAATTTCATTATGCAGTTAACACTACAATGTGTTTGCATAAATTTACAAATTGAAAAGTGCATTATTGTTTAACTATTATAAAATAATACTGGTCGCTTCAATATGTAATATTTGCATAATGCAAATCACAGGGCGGTGTCGATTTTTTCCTGGCGAGCGATAGCGAGCCTCTAGTGTTAGAAGGAACCGGCCTTCGGCCGAGACAAATTTATCTTGAAAGGGGGTGTTTTTTCTAAGATCGATGGAGGTCTAGCGAGGAAGCTCAAAAATAAATACATAAATAAATACATATACCAAAAACCAAGCACTACCCTCTTAAACCAAGCACTACCCCCTTAAAGTTTAATGTTTAACTTGTTGCAGTGTATGGGGAGCGTTTCAAAATAATGCATCAGTGTGTCAGAATCCTTCATTAACCCTTTGAGTACCAGCGACGTGTGCTATAATTAGACGATTGTATGCAGCTTAGGAAGGATCTGTGGTAGTTAGCAGGGTTGATTGAGATAATTCGAAGCCCCATAATTCCTAGATATCCTTCCTAAGCTGAATATAATCGATTAATAGTAGCCAGAATCAAATACGAAAGACGTCGCCGGTACAGAAGGGGTTAAACATAATGCCACTTATTGCTGCAGGTGATTGTACAGATTGCAGAAACGTACTGACACTATGAAGAGAAAATTGCCCAATTTTAGAGACGGAGAGTTGGGGAAAACGTGAGAAAGAAAGTGAAAAGAGAGAGAAAGTAAAAAGAGGGAGAAAGAGAGATAGATAAAGAGAGAGAGAGTGAGAGAGTGTACATAGGAGTACAACGGAAATCAAGCAACAACAGTCCAGCGACCCCTCAAGGCTGCTTGCCCTCCAAAACACTGATGGTCAAGTGCCCAAACAGTAGTTTATAGTGGGTAAGCGAAAAATGGAAAGAGAAAACTGCCCTGGGAAAAATGTCCGTGGCAGGATTAGAATATATATATATATAGCGACAAATGATCAACTTCCGAAGATAAACGGAAGGAGAAGGACGTGATAAATTAAGAGAAAACAGAAAATGGGAGTGTTGAAGTGGGTTGCAAACTACAGGAAGTGGATGATCGTCAACCACACTGTTATTTCTGCTTCCTTGTTTGAGCAGCGGTTAATTTTTTGGACTATATATTTAATTATATATTAATTTTGTTGTTTCCTCGCTAGAACTCCATAAAGCTTAAAAAAACACTCCCTAGACCCCCTGTCAAGATAAATTTGTACATTTTTCGATATAAAAATGTTCCGGCCGAAGGCCAGTTTCTCATAAAATTGCAGGCTCGCTTTCGCTTGCCAGGGAAAAATCGACACCTAAACGGTCTTAATATTAACAAAGAAATGGGGTGAAAGGTCTCAAAGTCACCAAATTAACGGAACGAACGTCTTAAAACCTCAAAACTAATATGCTACACATGAGGAAGAAGGTGGTCCAGAAAAACTAGAACTACCCCCTTAAGGAGGGATCACCTTAGCCCTTTTCCCTTGCAACTTTCTTCGGCACTTATGGCCAGCGAGTTTCTACAATCAAATTACATACATTTTACATACACTTACATACACCGGCTTCTTATATATTTCTCTCCTTTTCTCTCTTTTCCCCTGCTTGTATCCATTCGGCCCCAATCAGTCAACTGTTTTAAGACGTTTATCCCCAATATGCTCAATAGGTGGTGTTCTGAGAGTGAGGGTCCGAGCCTGGGGATAAGACTGTGAAGCACAGAGGCGGATCAGCTTCAGAGATGGAGTTGCATCGAGCTGTGAAGCTTCGCATGTCTCACTCCCTAGACTGAAAGAAGACCTCACGGGCCTCACCGTGTTCAGCGGTAGAGTGTAAAGGCTATCAGCCTATGCCCGAGAGGGAGAAGTTGGAATTTATAAAACAAACAAAAATCCAGGTCTCGATTTCTTCCTGGCGAGTGAGAGCGAGCCAACATTGTATGGAGAAATCCGGCTTCGCCGGAGACATTTTTTCTATCGAAAAATTTACAAATTTAGCTTGCTGTCAAAACAAAAATATAAATATGTTGGCTCGCTACAGCTCGCCAGGAAAATATTGACACCTGGATGGGAGTAAACGTCTTAAAACAGTAGGCTGAATTGGGCCGAATGGATACAAGCCAAAGAGAGAGGGAGAGAAAGAGAAAAAGCAAGGTGGGCTCCCTTAAAGGTGGGGGCTCAGGGGTTGAGATAAACATGGAAAAATAATCGCCAACCTGCATATAATTATCTTGTGAAATGCAATGTCACTGAAATAATTATTAACAATGGTATAAAGGATTTTGTGGATCGTCTATACCGGGCCTGTGACGTCACAAGAGTGTAAGTCCACCATCCAGTCTAGGCTAAGGATACTGGTGTGACGTCATTATGACGTCATAGGCCCGGTATAGACGATCCGCAAAATCCTTTATACCATTGTTAATAATTATTTCAGTGACATTGCATTTCACAAGATAATTATATGCAGGTTGGCGATTATTTTTCCATGTTTACCTCAACCCATGAGCCGTGGGCCCACCTTTAAGGAGTACGGTTTCAGTCTCCTGGCCTAATACGCATAATAAGCTTTCTAAAATAAATAATCTAGGGTCAACTTAGTTTCTGATACCAGTGCGAAAGATCTTAGAAATATTGCCAGTAAATTGTGACCACCGAAAATTTCAAGATTTCTAAAAGCTCGTGCGACATACCCATTACGACCTTTATCTTCAAATATTCACAAATCAATCCTTCATCTTCTCTCAGTATTTGTGACGTTTCTTTTTCTCCTGGCCTTTCTTGGAAATATTATATTACCAATCTTGCTAAAACAGCTTCCCAGAAATTGGGTGTGCTCACCCATATAAATTGAGTCTTTACCCTTGCACAGCTTCTTTCGCTGTATAAGGGCACAGTGTGCCTATGTATCGAGTATTGTTTGCATATGTAGGGAGCTTCCACCTATATTTCAGAGAGAGAGAGAGAGAGAGAGAGAGCATTAGTAATGTTTTTCCAACCTTTACACCTTCGCACTGCAGGTGCATATTCAATAATAGTATTATATTACATGTTAATGTTTAATTTAATTTGAATTTTTTATTTTACAAACTGGCGTAATATTCACTCACACTTTAAAATATTACTAAATGTTGTATACATATGAACTTAATTAATATATCATGCAAGTATAGTCAGATACAAATATATGCTATATATTATTACTGTTTAGCTGGAACTGAGATACTGTTTGAAAGCTACAAGAGAAAGTGGAGAAGGAAGTACAAAATGCTTATTATTAGCAGTCCTGCTTTGTCAAAGTGTGCCAACTATGAAATGTCTAGTAGTTAGAGCTAGCATAAGGGGTTACTTTGTTCCCTAGACCTCTATCAAGCTTGCACAATGGCCCCAAGACCCCCTTTGAGATGAATTTGTATTTTTTGGGTAGAAATGTGTAATAATAATAATAAGTTCCTCATACATTATAGGCTTGTTCTCGGTCACCAGGAAAGCATTGGCACTCAAATGGTATGGAAAGTCTTAACATCGACATAGACATGGTGCAAAAGTTCTTAACACTGTTTAGCTAATGGGGCGAGCTTTTTAAAACTCAAAACTAATCGGGCTAAGCATGAGGGAGAAGGGGGTCCAGAAAAAAAAGAAAACAGAGTTTACTGTACAGTCATTATACGATATTCCTTAGCTTAGGAAGAACCACTATGTATCGAATGGGTAAGGGCTATCTCAATTAATCCTTGGACCCTAATATGGCTTCCTAAACTGAGCAAAAGCGTCACAAAATATCCAGCATATAATTAAACAATGCATCATGGCACAAGGTCACGGTTAAGGGGGGATATGGGCCGGTTTTCTGGACCACTTTTTCCCTCATGCTTAGCCCCATTAGTTTTCAGATGTTAAGATGTTTGCCCCATTAGTTTGTCGATTTTAAGACCTTTCGCCCAATTTCGTCGTCAATATTTAGACCTTTCGTGCTATTTAGGTGTCGATTTTTTTCCCTGGCAAACGGTAATGAGCCTGTAATGTTGGAAGAAGCGGCCTTCGGCCGGGAAATTTTTCTACCGAGAATTGTACAAACTAATCTAGAAGGGGGATCTAATGGATGTTTTTTTTAATTTGATGGAGGTCTAGGGAGGAAACTAGAAAAATAATGAATACATCCAAAATTCGCCCAAAAGGTGAACCAATGCATGATCGTCTTAGGTTTGACAACATTACACAATAAATAGAAAGTCATTCCGGCGACGGTTCAGTACAGTTTCACCACATATTCATAAGCACCCTTAACAAAACCTGGGAACCAAGCAGCAATAAAGTTTGTCACTGTCACTGATGTTGCCTAACTTGCAGTAAGAGGTCGGCTTTAATAGGTATGGTGTGTGTGTGTGTGTGTGTGTGTGTGTGTGTGTGTGTGTTAGTGTGTGTTAGTGTGTGTGTTAGTGTGTGTGTGTGTGATAAAACAAACATATTGTAATCCATGTATTTGCTTTGTTATGTATCTTTACATAATAGATATTTAAATATACTTGTATTAAATGTTACCTAATTGTTTTGAATTAATATATCATGGTTGTTTTTTGTTTTCATTATAATTATATTCTTAGTTACACATAGTTAAGGCGGCAGAGGATATAGCTAAAGCAACGTTATGTACTTTATATTAACTCAGACGAATAGCATTGATCGTTCATCATTTGATATAGTTTTCATAATAATAAATATTTGTTCTTAACCCCTTCTGTACAGTCGATGTCTTTTTAATCTTATTGTAGCTATATTTAGACGATGTTGTGCAGTTTAAGAAGGATGTGTGGTATTAATAGAGGTTGAGTGAGATAGTTCTAAACCTTTCAATTACTGGAGGCCCTTATGAAACTGAATACAATCGTCTAATAGTAGCCAAAATAAAGTTAAAAAGGCGCAGCCGGTAAAGAAGGGGTTTATATCAACGTGTGTATATCTTATAATATTAATATTATTGTACCTTATACGATAAAGCTTTTAGAATGCTTGATATCGAACTGGATTTTTATATACACTGTGAATAGCATTATACATAATTGTGAGCTGTTTCCAGTAGCATTCCCCCCTCACCCTATTGTGGAACATGAAATGTGTAGATGTTTGCTTTCCTATATAATCCTGTGTAATATTGTTTTCTATTTATCTATAAACTCTGGCACATACCCCTGTTTATTAATGTATTTGTTGTGTTTATCTTTTTGGGGTGGGGAGGGATTCGAGCCCAAAAAGGGACAACACAGCACAATAAAAAACAAACAAACAACAAACTCATTCACATCTAAGTCATCCAGGAGAAAAACCCCGGAGACCTAGGCTCATTTGCGGTCCCCGGGGCACAAGATTCCAAAATGGTAATGATCATAAATATAAATTAAATATATTACAAAAAAACTATTGCTACACATTATAGAAGCAGACTCACCACAATATTGCCGACTCATTTCTTTCTCCGCCCTAAAATCCCTTCCTGTTTTGTTTCCGTGTGTCATCTTCGCGGAAACCCAAACAAATCACCTTCCTCCCGCGATCAATAATTTACGCTTCAGCTCCAGGAAATTGAAACAAGACTCCTATAGCGGGCCTCGGGTTTCTTACATGCAACCCGGTCCTCAGCTGGCGTGCAGTCACAATCAGTAGTTTTAAGCAACACCCCGTTCTTAACCCCTTCTGTACCGGTGACATCCTTTTCATTATGTTCTGACAATTAATAAGCGATTTTATTCAGCTTAGGAAGGACGTCTACTCATAAAAAAGGCTACATACTATCTCAATTAATCCTTTTAGTTACCATAATATGGTAACTAAAAGGATTAATTGAGATAGTATGTAGCCTTTTTTATGAGTAGACGTCCTTCCTAAGCTGAATAGTATGCAGCGACGTATTTTCTATTTTATTTCAGCTACATTTAGACGATATTCTGAAGCTTAGGAAGGATATATTATATCCTTCCTAAGCTTCAGAATATCGTCTAAATGTAGCTGAAATAAAATAGAAAATACGTCGCTGGTACAGTAAGGGTTAACATTAAATACGTCGCTGGTACAGTAAGGGTTAACATTAAATACGTCGCTGGTACAGTAAGGGTTAACATTAAATACGTCGCTGGTACAGTAAGGGTTAACATTAAATACGTCGCTGGTACAGTAAGGGTTAACATTAATACGTCGCTGGTACAGTAAGGGTTAACATTAAATACGTCGCTGGTACAGTAAGGGTTAACATTAAATACGTCGCTGGTACAGTAAGGGTTAACATTAAATACGTCGCTGGTACAGTAAGGGTTAACATTAATCATCAACTACAAACCCCAATGCACTTGAATAAACTATTGAAAACGCATATGGTCCTCCCGGGATTCGTACTCGGGACACCACACCCAGAACATAAGCATCTAACCCATTACACCACCAACACAGTTATTTTCTTTTAAGTTAGGTACACGATCATATCCATTTTCGAATTCTGGATATTAATCAAATCATGTACTTAGAAACCAACTGCATTATGGATAAAGTAATGTTTTAGTGAAGTCTAAATTATCATAATGTATGCATGATCACAATTGAGTTGCAAGAAATAAGGTCGCTAATGGTCCTGCCTCATCGTCTATTTCCTTCTCCAGTGTCGATATTACTTCCTGCCATTGGTCGCATTGTCTCTCTGTATTTATCGCTTTCTCTGTCGCCGAGGAGCATTTGTCTTCCTTCTAGTGATTGAATTTCGCAAAGGTATTGAGTTAGTTTTTCCCTAGACCTTCATCAAGCTTAACTAAATACGCCCCAAAACGCCCCTTCGAATTAGTATTGTACATTAAATTTGTCGGTAGAAAAATGACCTGGCCAAAGGCCGGCACCTAAATCGATATCTAAATGACACGAGACGTCTTAAAATCGCAAACTAATGAGGATAAACATGAGGGAGAATGGGGTTCAGAGAAAATACTCACATAAAACCACCTCCAGGCAATGAAAACGGAGCGGTAAGCGGTAACTATAGTATATATTGTTTCCCAGCTGATGGTAAACTGACTCCATTAGCAGCGAATTTCCCGATACGTAATGGAAATAATATGAAACAACTATATCTTTACGTCATATTAAGGGGGTATGGTTCATTATCTTTGATCGAATTTATCATGTATTTATTATTATTTTGTTTTTAGTTTCCTCCCTAGACCTCCATCCAACTTTAAAAAAAAAAAAAAAAAAAAAAAAAAAGAGATCCCCCTTCAAGACATATCTGTATATTTTTCGGTAGAAAAATGTCCCGGCCGAAGGCCGCTTCCTCCTAAATTACAGGCTCGCTATCGCTTGCCAGAAATAAAATCCACACTTAAATGACATGAACATTCTTAATATTGAAATAAAAAAACGGGCAAAAGGCCTTAAAATCGAGAAACTATTGATCCAAACGTCTTATAATCTAACTAATGGGGCTAAACATAAGGAAGAAGGGGGAGCACACCACAATGCCCACCCACCATGCATCCAGGCATAGGCCTACCCTTCATATATACCGGCTCCCCGGGCCAGGCGCCTGACGGACTATTATCCAGTCTAACTGGCGCCTGACCCCCTCTCCCAAACACCGCGTTTACACTCAGCTTACCATTCATAAGTTAGTTAAGTAAAGTGGTGCTTCTTTGTTCTTTTCTAAATACTAAGCTGTGTGTGTGTGTGTATGGGAGTGTGTGTGTGTGTATGGGAGTGTGTGTGTGTGTGTGTATGGGAGTGTGTGTGTGTGTGTGTGTGTGTGTGTGTGTGTGTGAGAGAGTGCTGTAACAAGGGGGGGGGGGGGGGCCGGTTGTTGTTGTTGTTGCTGTTGTTGTTGTTGTTGTTGTTGTTCCGCAGACTGCCTGGCCGAACAGCACCAAGGCCCCGAGCAAGGCAAAGGCCATAACCGAGCGCCCCCACAGAACCCTCCCTGCCTACCACAATGAAGCCTGGGTGACCGAAGCCACTCCATGGCGGGGAGCTGAGGAGGGTGCGGAAACGCCGGGAAACCAAAGCCCCACCCAGGACCCTGTGCCCTTCAGCAATTATGAAGAGAAAGTTGAGGGTTCTTTGGTTTGGCGGGGAATGGGGCGGGGGGAGGGGAGGGGGGCGATTGCATGAGGAGGTGTTGTGAGTGACAGAGGGGAACCCCTGAGGGGGGGAGCGCAGCGGAGCCATTACTGTGTGAAGAGTGACCAACCCATAACCTGAACAAATAGAAGAGAAGGCAAATGAGAGAGGAAGGAGAGAGAGAGAGAGAGTGAGAGAGAGAGAGAGAGAGAGAGAGAGAGAGAGAGAGAGAGAGAGAGAGAGAGAGAGAGAGAGAGAGAGAGAGAGCAGAAGAAAGAGAGAGAGAGAGAGAGAGAGAGAGAGCAGAAGAGAGAGAGCAAGAGAGAGAGAGAGAGAGAGAGAGAGAGAACAAAAGAGAGAGAGAGAGAGACAACAAAAAGAGAGAGACAGAGGGGGGGGGGGGGGTGCAAAAAGTAATGGGAAAGAAGCGAAGTGGATCTGTGAAGGTGGGAATGAGTGAAGAAAGCGAGACCCGCGCTAAACTACGGTACGCCTCAAGTTTCGTGGCTATCATGACGGTAATCGGTAGCGTAAGTACTCACGCTCATTACCACCTAATAATAATACATTAAGTTGTCATCACAGTCACTCTATCTAACAATAATCACTCTGTTTTATCTCTCCTCCCTCTCCTCTCTCACTCTCTCACACACACTCACTCACTCACTCATTCTCTCTCTCTCTCCCTCTCTCTCTCTCTCTCACACTCTCCTATACTTCCACATAATTATCTTTATTTAGGGCTCCACTATATCTACTATAATTAAGCCCTGACCACCTTGTTTGAATCTGTGTGGTCAATGTATATATGTGAATCTATATACATGTGTATATTTATGGGTGTGTGTGTGTGTGTGTGTGTGTGTGTGTGTGTGTGTGTGTGTGTGTGTGTGTGTGTGTGTGTGTGTGTGTGTGTGTGTGTGTGTGTGTGTGTGTGTGTGTGTGTGTGTGTGTGTGTGTGTGTGTGTGTGTGTGTGTGTGTGTGTGTCATTACCAAGTGTGTCATCACAGCCACTCAACCCTGCCTTCACCACTCTAACTTTTGTGTGTGTGTGTGTGTGTGTGTGTGTGTGTGTGTGTGTGTGTGTGTGTGTGTGTGTGTGTGTGTGTGTGTCATTACCAAGTGTGTCATCACAGCCACTCAACCCTGCCTTCACCACTCTAACTTTTGTGTGTGTGTGTGTGTGTGTGTGTGTGTGTGTGTGTGTGTGTGTGTGTTAGTGTGTGTGTATGTGTGTGATGTACGTGCATGTATGTGGATGTGTTTATATATGTTTGAATGCAAGTGTAGGTGCATATTTGTTCTTGTGCATTTGTTTGTGTTTGTGTGTGGGGGAGTGTAGATAGACTAATAGTAATAATGAACATTAATGATAATAATATAATATTAAACCAAGATGAGTGTGAATATCTATTTATATTTCATTGTGTTGCTTCTGTTTGAGTTCTGTCTCGAGTCGGCCACCCCAACCTATGGGGTAATTGCCTCAGTACATACATACATACATACATACATACATACATACATAGGATACATAATAATGACAATAATTAAAATCTGGTCAGTATATGAACAGCATCCAGAAAAAGTGAAACTGCTCAACTTACAATGTAGGTGAAGAACATGAAAAGGAGAGCTGATAAGCATAAGCTGTACTAACTGTAGGATAAACTTACTGTAGATACAGCAACTTAAGATAATATACACTAATTATGATGAGAATGTGTGTTGTGCACTTTTTGTCCATAACACCGTTTTTCTCTAACAGGAAAGTTTGCTTGGTAATATGACTTTCCTTCTGTCGGAAATGGGCAATAAGGCAGTGTACAAAGGACCATAATGGGCAATAAGGCAGTGTACAAAGGACCATAATGGGCAATAAGGCAGTGTACAAAGGACCATAATGGGCAATAAAGCAGTGTACAAAGGACCATAATGGGCAATAAGGCAGTTTACAAAGGACCATAATGGGCCATAAGGCAGTGTACAAAGGACCATAATGGGCAATAAGGCAGTGTACAAAGGACCATAATGGGCAATAAATCAGTGTACAAAGGACCATAATGGGCAATAAGGCAGTTTACAAAGGACCATAATGGGCAATAAGGCAGTGTACAAAGGACCATAATGGGCAATAAATCAGTGTACAAAGGACCATAATGGGCAATAAGGCAGTGTACAAAGGACCATAATGGGCAATAAGGCAGTGTACAAAGGACCATAATGGGCAATAAAGCAGTGTACAAAGGACCATAATGGGAAATAAATCAGTGTACAAAGGACCATAATGGGCAATAAGGCAGCGTACAAAGGACCATAATGGGCAATAAGGCAGTTTACAAAGGACCATAATTTATCATAGTAAGTTTAGGGTTAGTTGCTAGCGTGATTTATGAGTTGGAAGGGGGAAGAGGGGTTTGTCTGGTCACTATATGCTTGCTGGTTGCGAAAACTAGAATCCCGAAGGAGTGGATGACGAGAAAATAAGCAGGAGGGATAAAGAGTAAAATGAGTGTGGAATAGTTACAGGAAGGGGGATTTAAGGAAGTGTTCACGAGAGAAGTAGAAAGACTACTATACTCTGTCCATTATAGGTAGGTCAGAAATCCAGACTTCAACTTCTTATAACTCAAAACAAGACTAGAGTTTTTGGGCTAATAATTCTACCATTTGAGAAGAGTAAGCCAGGGAGTAAGTACCCCATGAGCGATAGCCCTTTTTTAGTTATAGAGGATAGAAAAAACTATTTATGCCCTAACTTGATTGAATGAACTATAGGTTGGTTCGATTTTGGAGCAAATGGAGGGAGTTGAAAAGGTGACCCAAGTATACAGTATGACGAAGAGATTAGTGCAGCACGTGAGGAAATATGTGAGGCTAAGAGAAGGAGGGTGAGTGGGTGGGGAGGGGGAGGGGGGGTGTCAATGGAACCGCATGTTGGACTGAGAAGGTGAAACAAGCAGTTGAAGATCAAACAAATATTCAAAGAGTAGTTGGGTAATAAAGGCAATGAGGATCTCGGGAGGCAAAAAAGAGTAAAGCCGCTTTCACACGAGCAATTTTTCGAGTAATTTTTACGAGCAATTATGGTCTGGAAGCTTCAAAAATTACACTTTATCAGAATTCAGCCGCCTAACATAGCACGAGGCCTCTCGAAGTCAAGGGGCCTACGAACCAAATCACAGAATTTGAGTTTTCACTGGTTCCCAATAGGTGGCAGCACGCTCTATCATGCTGTGAAGACCGAATTGGGAATTTCACCCTTATGTGCACGTTGAACTATTGGCGGGAGTTTTTTAACTGATCATTCTCGCTCGCTCTCCCTGTTTTTACCCATATTTCACGGTGTTTGAGGCTGAATAATGAGTGATACTAGTGATCCAGATGTGGGGGAAGGTTCACCGTTGATGCCTAGTAGAAAACGGCAACCTGAAACTTGGAAAAGTGTAGTTAAGAAGAGTAAAAGAGATCGTGGTGGCGAGTATGTTTCTCGTAAGGGCACTGTTGTAGGGACTCGTGTTTTGGGGCCCCCGTGTAGTTGTGCTATGAAGTGCTATGATAAGGTGCGGAGGGATCATGTGCAAACAGTTTTCGATGCTTACTGGGGACTGGGCAGCCACGATGCCCAATCTAATTATATTCTGTGCCGAGTTAGTGATTGTGAGAGTAAGAGAGTGCGGGTGAAAGGGAGGGAGAGCCGTCGCAGTGTTACTCGTTCATACAGTGTCATGAGCAATAATATTAAACAAGATGTGTGTATGGTCGCCTTTGAGAACATGCATGGCATTACACACATAAAAGAGTGCGTAATGTGATGACCAAGGCTGCTTCCTCACCTAGTGGGACACTGACACCAGACCAGCGGGGCCGCAAAGAACCACCAAACAAAACCAGTGACATTCTCCTTACTGTGGTGCGAGATTTTTGTAACGAGCTGCCCACACTTCAGTCGCACTACTCTAGAATGAAGAAACCTGAACAACTCTACCTGCCCCCTGGATCAACCTGGCACGGACTTTACAAGGCTTTTCAAGAATATTTAGTGACGAAGGGCCACCCCAAGGATGCAATGATTGAGTTCAGGTTTAAGGCGAAGGTCCAGGAATACAAAATAAGTATCCAAGCCCCTCGTAGCGACACATGTTCAACTTGTGACACCCTTAAAATTAAAATACAAGCCCTCGACCCAGAGAAAGACCAAGATGCCATCGCAACTCTTACTGTACAGCGCCATACACACCAAGCCAACGCAGCTGCTGGGAGGAATGTTATCAATGTCTACATAAAGGATAAGAGTCCGGGGATTATAGCGATTGCAGTCGACCTACAACAGACACTACCTACACCAAAGTTGACTGTCAGTGCCCAGTATTACCGCTGTAAACTCTGGACATACAATCTTGGAATACAGAACCTGAAAACCAAATATCCATATTTTTATGTTTGGAACGAGAGTGAAGCCAAACGCGGGTCAGTCGAGGTTGCTAGCTGTCTCAACCACTTCCTCGAGAATCACATACCTGGCCAGGGATTGTACAAGCTAATCGTCTTTTCCGATAACTGTGCTGGCCAGAATAAAAACATTAATCTTGTACTATTCTATCTTCGCCACATTCACTCCAACCGTTTCTCGGGGATACACCACTACTACCTAGAGAGTGGCCACTCCTTCCTGCCCTGCGACCGTGACTTTGGTGTGCTGAAGAAGCACCAGCGGCCCCATGAGGTGTACACCACGGAGGACTACTGCAAGTACATGAGGTCCTGTCGCAAGGCCGATCCTGCTACCGTTGTCCGTATGTCTGCTGATGAATTTTTGGACTACGAGGTCCTTCAGCAGCACGTCTCGAAGGCCGAGCAGACGGCATCGGGGTTCAAGGCGGCCAAGCGACTGATTGCCGCCAACGAACACCCCCACTGCATCAAGGTGTCAGGTGGGTATGCTGATGGCTTCTATGAGGCCCGGGAATGGAAGCTTCAGAAAGGCCGCTCCAACAACTATAACCCGGACACCTTTGACCTCTGTAAGGTCGCCCTGCCCAAGAGGTACCCGAACGGAGTGGTGCTGAACAAAAAAAAGCTGAATCACATTAACCCTTAAAAAGCGGCTCACCACATAAGTCGTGTTAAATAAAGCTGGACTATGTGGCGGCGCTCGACATAACTCGAGTGGCAATTTCAGCACGTAATGTTGCTGAGAGAGAGAGACAAGTGGTGGCAGGAGAGTAGCGAGTGTATGACTGCTCCAGACCACCGCGGCGAACCTACTGACACGAATCTCACCTCCCTCCTACCACTTTCACTCGCTATATACGGAATTGTATCGGGAAAGTGGCTAATTACATGCTTTTTGCACTCGCGTTGCACGGTTATTGCAAGAAAACTAGCCATCATAAAAGGATCGTTATGGTGTCATTCGAAAGCTCTGTTTATGCCCTTTCAGGGATAGATACTTGTTTTACGTTCTGGGTCTTATTTAGGCATGAAAATGATCACGTAAACAGCCCTATTTTGGCTAAAAACACCCCGCTGGGCGGTACATATAAATAAACCGCATAGGCCGCTCGTAAAGGGTTAAGTACCTCTCCACGTTTGTACCTCAGGCCTATCAGGACTTCTACACCAAACTCTTCGCTGACCAGGATGCATTGGGTGGTGGTGGTCACGACAGTGGGGATGAGGAATCCGATGTCGACGACCCCGCCGATGACATCCTCGATTACTAACCCCCCCCCCCCCACCTCTCACATTGACACGCGGATTGGGCAGCAGTTTAGAGGTAAATAATATTCAACTTTATGATGATTTTATTACCATTGTTCACACATCAAACACGAAGGAACTAAGTCTTTTCTTATAATTTATGAAATTAAATTATTATAAAATGTAATTATGGGAATTATGCTTTCTAATTTGGACTAAATCTTAGTTACATCATGGTTATTCAAAAATATGAGTATGAAATAAATCGGCCCATAATTACGGATACACAACAAAAAAAAAACATTACGTGTTTGTTTGTGTTTTTTAGGAATTACAGATTTTCACACAAACACTGATACGATTTCATCCATTTATTTACACTCTATCTTTTGATTATGCTATAATATAATTTGTGTGCATTATTTATGTTTTAATAAAACACCACCAAACAGGCAGATGGAAAAACACGCATAAAACACGCAATTTTTGGAATTTTGCTTAAATGTTTCGGCTGTCAACTAGTTATTGCAAAATGTTGTAATGTTCCAAGTATGAATGTAATCTAGTAACATTTATGGGTACATCAAAAAAAAAACACTATGTGTTTGTTGGTGTTTTACCTAATAATGACGGATTTCCACAAAAACATTGCTATGATTGTTCTTTACAATGTGTACACTCATTCTTTTGATCATACTACCATAACAATGTGTATGCATTTTGTATGTTTTGATAAAACACCATAAAACATGTCGAACGAAAAACACGCATAAAACACGCAATTTTTGGAATATTGCTTTCAAAGTTGAACTGCTTCTTAGTGTTATCAAGTACTCTGAAATTATCATGTTTGAATTTAAATTGAACAATAAACACACATACACAAAAACACACCCCTTGGTGTTTTATGGTGTTGTATTATTATTTTCAGATTTTCAGAAAAAAACACCAACATCATTTTTATTTGTCAGGTCGAGAGCTTTCTATTGATGTATAATATTGTCATAGGAGTATAGTTTTGGAGTGCAGTACCTTTCTTAGACTTTAACCCCTTATTACTCGAAACTGTGATTTGGTTCATAGGCCCCTTGACTTCGAGAGGCCTCTCTATATTCAGTCTAGTTACCGATACCAATGCAAAACAGTCCCGAAATATAACGAGAAAAAACTTGCTCATGGAAAATTGACGGAAAAATCGCTTGTGTGACAGCGGCTTAAGGACAGTAAGTGAGCAGTAGAGGAAGTGTAAGCAACTGTTTTGGAAGGAAGTCCAGAAAGTTATGGAGGGTGATAAAGGAAGTAATAAGGGTGTGCAAGATAAGAGCTTATGAGTGCTAGTGGAGAAGCATGAGAACGTCAACAAATGGAGAGAGCACACGAATTGTTGAATTTGGGAAATTAAAGTGCTAGCTCGCAACTATAATTGGATGGACAAGAAGAAAAACAGTGGAGGAGGAGAAGGAGGGATCAGGAGGACAGAAGTGTGTGATGGTTTATAATGGGTGAAGATGGGTTGCACAGATGTATAATGATGTAGATGGAGTGTGTGGCGAGATGCTGTAGTGTGGAGGCGTGGAAGTGTTCTGGGTGTGTTGTCCCAAGTTCGCATCCCGGGAGGACCATATGCTGTCTTTAATTTATTCAAGTGCATTGGGGTTTGTAATGGATGATTAATGTTCCTTAATTAATTGAATGAATCTGGAAAATGCGTAAATTTGCATGGGAGAAAGGAAGAGTACCAGGAAACTGGAAATCATGTATAATAGTCCTCCTGTACAGTGACGCTAATAAGTCATGTCTCAGCTGACATTTCGTTTGGCTCGCTCTGTGCTGTATTAATGTCTGTCAGTTGTTGAATAGGGTGGGTAAGTGTAGGAACATTTTTGTATATCTCACTAGAAACGAATAAATCAAGTGGTAGATGTTGCTAAAGCCAATTATTGATCATAATATACTTTGTGCCGAAACATCACTTATTAGGCCGACTGTACACGGGAGAATGGAGTGTTTGGTAACCACATTGGATCATATGTACTGTAGAAGAGTGATCGGAAGAGTGAGACTGATAAGTGAACAATGGGTAAGTGAGGAGAGTGGTGAGTGTAGGAAAGGAATAGGAAGTGTAGATCAGGTGTTCTATTTGAGGTGTGGTGTGGAGAAGTGTCTGGAGAAGGGAAGGAAATTGTACGCGGTCTCCATGGACTTTTAATGACGGAGTCGATAGCAATAGTGTATGGAAAGTAATGAGAAAGTAAGGCTTGAAGTATAGGGTTTTGATGTCCCCATGATTGTTCAGTACATATATGGATGGAGTCATGAAAGATATACCAGGAAACACGATGGATGTTGAAGTAACCCTGGCAAGGGAAGGGAGTGAGTGGGAATGGAGGGTGTTGCTGTTTGCTGATGACACAGTTCGACTAATAAGTCATGTCTCAGCTGTCATTACGTTTGGCTCTCTCTGTGCTGTATTAATGTCTGTCAGATGATGAATAGGGTGGGTAAGTGTAGGAGTATGTTGGTATATCTCACTCAAAAAGAAGAAATCATGTGTAAATATTGCCGATACCAATTATTGATGAAAACATAATTGGTGCCAAGACATCACTTACAGTCTTAGGCCGACTGTACATATGTTTGTGAATCTTGGGCAAGTACTATAGTCTATTCGCTGTAAGTAGGCGCGACATCATGATCTCTATCCTCTGTAACTCAAAAAGGGCTAGAGCATATTGGCTGTACATTTCCACATCTATTCCTTGACTGACTCTTCCCAAATGGTTGAAATATTAGCTCGATTACTCTACTCGTTGTTGAGTTACAGAGGATAGAGGTCATGATTTCTCGCCTACTTACAGCGAATAGACTATAGTATCGTGACCACAAGAATCCCGGGGAGGCTGCGAGAGGCCGGGGGAGGTGAAGAGTGATACGGGAGGGATGCCAGTTTAGTTTATACAACCCAGTTCTGACAAGTCTTAAGGGGGTCACCGGCTTTTTTTTATATTTCTCTCCTTTTATCTCTTTCCCTGGCTTGTATCCATTCGGCCCCATTCAGCCAACTGTTTTAAGACGTTTATCCCCATCCAGGTGTCGATTTCTTCCTGGCGAGCGATAGCGAGCCAGCATTGTATGGAGAATTCTGGCTTCGCCGGAGACGTTTTTCTATCGAAAATTGTACAAATTTAGCTTGCTGTCTAAACAAAAATATATATATGTTAGCTCGCTACCGCTCGCCAGGAAAATATTGACACTTGCGTCTTAAATCAGTAGGCTGAATGGGTCCGAATGGATACAAACCAAAGAGAGAGGGAGAGAAAGAGTAACGAGCGAGGTGGGCTCCCTCAATCATTCACCTGCACTGAGGAGTTGTGTAAGCGTTTTTGAACGATGATGAAGTATTATGAAACATTCTGAGTAAACGCATAACTCGGGTCAGTGTGTTTATCGTACTGCACATTGACCCGTGTTTATTATTTATTATGTTCTCTCCACCAACCAACTTTAAGCCGGAGTCACACGAGCCCTTTTTCGAGCAATTTTTACGGGCACTTATGGTCTGGAAGCTTCAAAAATTACACTTTATCAGAATTCAGCCGCCTAACCTAATCTACCTTCAGTCAAGTTACCGATGCCAGTGCGAAAATTTCCCAAAATAATACGAGAAAAAACTTGCTCATGGAAAATTGACGGAAAAAGCGCTCGTGTGACAGCGGCTTTACTCCTATTATACTAGTTTTCCCGCCACGTGTGCAGGCAATTGAACAATCGCGGTCTGTAATTCTGATACATTTTGAAGCCTCGGACACTTTTAATGGAAGCTCCGAGGCACAACATATCAGGCAACACAAATAATAAAGAGTTTCAGTTCAACCCGAAGCCGCTTCGCAGCTGTATACTTTAGTGCGGTCGATGTTAATAATTGTTGTCAGATATTTCACAAAGTTTCGGACACTGACTACTACTCTGAGGGATAAGCACCTTTCCCAGTAACTATAAAGATACCAATAAGACCACTGGAATATATGACAACACTTAATACCACCGATTGTACAGTCACGAGCATAAACACTGCAACACCAACCAGATAATGTTCGCCCCTTCGTCTCCAAAGGTATTTCTAAACTTTTTAATTAAACTAACAATGATTTCTTTATTTCATTTTTGCTACCGTCAGACGATATTATTCAAGTTAGTATAAACCTCTCGTGATGAAGGAGTTGACGTTAACTGGTTGATGTCGCAGTATTTATGCTCGTGACTGTACATCAATCGTGGCTTTGAGTTTTTGAAGCTATCCTGGACTGAAACAAATCCTCATATTATTGTAATATTTTATATATGAAAGTTCGCTTTGTTGTTCGAGGTTTCATATTGGGCTAGAATTGTTGTTCGAGGTTTCATATTGGGCTAGAATTGTTGTCTTACAGTGGCTGTATTTTACTTACCGGTCATTTAATAGTTTGGTAGAAATACAAAAGTGGTTGGAATTCATTAGACTAGATTATGTCAGGTTAAGGTAGTGTGACTAATGTAGGTCTGGCTTGGGTTGTATAATGTAGGTCTGGCTTGGGTTGTATAATGTAGGTCTGGCTTGGGTTGTATTATGTCAGGTTAAGGTAGTGTGACTAATGTAGGTCTGGCTTGGGTTGTATTATGTCAGGTTAAGGTAGTGTGACTAATGTAGGTCTGGCTTGGGTTGTATTATGTCAGGTTAAGGTAGTGTGACTAATGTAGGTCTGGCTTGGGTTGTATTATGTCAGGTTAAGGTAGTGTGACTAATGTAGGTCTGGCTTGGGTTGTATTATGTCAGGTTAAGGTAGTGTGACTAATGTAGGTCTGGCTTGGGTTGTATTATGTCAGGTTAAGGTAGTGTGACTAATGTAGGTCTGGCTTGGGTTGTATTATGTCAGGTTAAGGTAGTGTGACTAATGTAGGTCTGGCTTGGGTTGTATATGTCAGGTTAAGGTAGTGTGACTAATGTAGGTCTGGCTTGGGTTGTATTATGTCAGGTTAAGGTAGTGTGACTAATGTAGGTCTGGCTTGGGTTGTATTATGTCAGGTTAAGGTAGTGTGACTAATGTAGGTCTGGCTTGGGTTGTATAATGTAGGTCTGGCTTGGGTTGTATTATGTCAGGTTAAGGTAGTGTGACTAATGTAGGTCTGGCTTGGGTTGTATAATGTAGGTCTGGCTTGGGTTGTATAATGTAGGTCTGGCTTGGGTTGTATAATGTAGGTCTGGCTTGGGTTGTATAATGTAGGTCTGGCTTGGGTTGTATAATGTAGGTTGGTAGTGTGACTAATGTAGGTCTGGCTTGGGTTGTATAATGTAGGTCTGGCTTGGGTTGTATAATGTAGGTCTGGCTTGGGTTGTATAATGTAGGTCTGGCTTGGGTTGTATAATGTAGGTCTGGCTTGGGTTGTATTATGTCAGGTTAAGGTAGTGTGACTAATGTAGGTCTGGCTTGGGTTGTATAATGTAGGTCTGGCTTGGGTTGTATAATGTAGGTCTGGCTTGGGTTGTATAATGTAGGTCTGGCTTGGGTTGTATAATGTAGGTCTGGCTTGGGTTGTATAATGTAGGTCTGGCTTGGGTTGTATAATGTAGGTCTGGCTTGGGTTGTATAATGTAGGTCTGGCTTGGGTTGTATAATGTAGGTCTGGCTTGGGTTGTATAATGTAGGTCTGGCTTGGGTTGTATAATGTAGGTCTGGCTTGGGTTGTATAATGTAGGTCTGGCTTGGGTTGTATAATGTAGGTCTGGCTTGGGTTGTATAATGTAGGTCTGGCTTGGGTTGTATAATGTAGGTCTGGCTTGGGTTGTATAATGTAGGTCTGGCTTGGGTTGTATAATGTAGGTCTGGCTTGGGTTGTATAATGTAGGTCTGGCTTGGGTTGTATAATGTAGGTCTGGCTTGGGTTGTATAATGTAGGTCTGGCTTGGGTTGTATAATGTAGGTCTGGCTTGGGTTGTATAATGTAGGTCTGGCTTGGGTTGTATAATGTAGGTCTGGCTTGGGTTGTATAATGTAGGTCTGGCTTGGGTTGTATAATGTAGGTCTGGCTTGGGTTGTATAATGTAGGTCTGGCTTGGGTTGTATAATGTAGGTCTGGCTTGGGTTGTATAATGTAGGTCTGGCTTGGGTTGTATATGTAGGTCTGGCTTGGGTTGTATAATGTAGGTCTGGCTTGGGTTGTATAATGTAGGTCTGGCTTGGGTTGTATAATGTAGGTCTGGCTTGGGTTGTATAATGTAGGTCTGGCTTGGGTTGTATAATGTAGGTCTGGCTTGGGTTGTATAATGTAGGTCTGGCTTGGGTTGTATAATGTAGGTCTGGCTTGGGTTGTATAATGTAGGTCTGGCTTGGGTTGTATAATGTAGGTCTGGCTTGGGTTGTATAATGTAGGTCTGGCTTGGGTTGTATTAAAATACTCTTGGGAGGGAGGTTTGGCGGCCATGTTCACACCTACAAACATAATATTATTAAGGGGTAGCACTTGCATTTTTGGGCTACATATTCATTTAGCTATTTAGTTGTTAGTGTCCTCGCTAGACCTCTATCAAGCTTAGAAAAACACCCCCTAGACTCCCTTTCAAGATAAATTTGTACATTTTTCGGTAGAAAAATGTCACGGCCGAAGGCAAGTTCCTTCTAAAATTAGAGGCTCGCTGTCGCTAGCCAGGACAAAATCGATACCTAAATGGCACGAAAGGTCTTAATATTGACAACAAAATGGGGCGAAAGGTCTTAAAATCGTCAACCTAATAGAACGAACGTCTTAAAATATCAAAACTAATATGCTAATCATGAGGGAGAAGGAGGTCCATAAAAAGCGAGTACTACCCCCCTTAAAATAGGGTCCCTCAGGCAGGGGGCGTATTCCCCAACTTTGGAAGGATTCGTGCACTCGCAATACTTTTCTTTTACCTGGATAAACACGCTAACCTAATCTAACTTGACCTAACAAAACCTATCCTAACCTTATCTATCACCAGTAAACCTATCCTAACCTTATCTATCACCAGTAAACCTATCCTAACCTTATCTATCACCAGTAAAGCATTTATTTAGAGTTATTTAATTAAGGTTGAGGTAGGATAGGCTTGGTTTGGTCTGGTCAGATTAGATTATCATCCTAGCGAATTAATAACCCTAACCTATCATTTCCATGCGTAACCGAAAAAATTGTTTTAGGTTAGTGAAGGTGAGCTCAGATTAGCGTAAATTGGGTTAGGTGAAGCTGAAATTAGGATATGTGACTGTGATCATCTTAGTAAAAGAAAAGTTTGACGTGTATGATTATAAACTCGTTCAAACTATAGGTTTGATTCCCGAAGGGAAGTAAAGAAAACCTAATATTTAGTAGGGCCCCGTAATCATTGACGACTTCGCCTATTAACATAGTCTCCATTCAACATCCTGCGCCAGCAATTTGAATAACCCGCGCGGAAGATCATGGAGTACTCATAACAAGTGCACGCCTAATTCCCTTATGGGATCGTCATTTTTATTGGGTACCCTACAGAAAAAAACTCTGTAAAAAATAAAAAATAAAAAGATAAACTAATATCTGTTATCATATGGCTTGCCATATACATGGATTTCTCATGTTTTGCTTCCCCGATACCAGGCCCCCTAGCGGCCATCCTCGTTCTTCACTGATATACCAAGAAAAAACTATGGAAATCAACGAATGGGAAGTGGGATGGTTGGGAGGGCCCGAGTCGTCAATGATTACGGGGCCCTACTAAATATTAGGTTTTCTTTACTTACCTTCGGGAATCAAACCTATAATTTAATAGGGCCCCTCCATCATTGACGACTTCGCCTGAATATCAAGACTGGAGGCGGGACATTCGTAAAATATCCTAACCTTAGGGAAGAAAATCCGAATAACATTTTTCTTAATATTTTTATTGTATGCAATACAACATATAAAAAAATTATAAAAGATATGCTAGAAGTGCGTGGCATTAAGAAACTGTTTGCTCATGGTAAGGCCGTTGCAGGCGACCTTATGCATGAAAGTGTATGACACCTCCGTGTCCTACCGAGCGAGACCCAGCAGTTGGTACTCGCTCTGATCTTAAAACTAATTGTACAGTAATCTCACTGTGCACTTTGGTAAAAAATATATAGACATAGTTGCAACTATGTGAAAACTCTCTAAAAACTAACACGACTAAATACAGGACTGAGAACTCGTCATATCACAGCTCGTGATATATCACAATCTCCAAGGGTACAGAGGGGATATGGTATTATTCCGCACAGTCCCCCCCCCCCTTTTTAACAATTAATTAATAAAAACATACTACTTACTGTACCCGTTGCCGTAAAGCTACACAAGTACGCTTTGGTTTATCTAGAGCGACCGACAGGTAGCGTGTCAGGAATGTATGGTTGGAAGCCCAAAGCTGGGTCTTAGCAATATCCTCAATTGAAAAATTTTGAGACACCGCCCACTTCCTAATGTCGTGAGCCCGACCTAACACGCCGGGGTTGCTTTCCTTAATAATGTCTACTATTAAAGAAGCTAACTTCCGTTTCGTAGTACACGTACCTGTTCGGTTCACCCATAAAGCACCTGGTTGGCGAGGTTGCACAGCCCTCATAAACTTTGTGAGCGCTTGCACAGGACATAACATGGGATGAATGAGGCCCCTCTTGAGGGCCGGGACTGAAAATTCAGAGAAGACATGGTCTGAATGTTAATTTTTTGCAATAAATGAGGGAGACGGCGCGATTTGTACATGGTCGTGCAGCCTCCCAAACCTGAGACAGTTTGGTTCGTTGCTCATCGCCGCCAGCTCTGATACCCGGTGTCCAGTGGCAAGTGCCATGAGAAAAACCGCTTTCTTAAAAAGTGAGTCAAAGTCCGGCGCATGATTATACTTGCGGGATTATAGCAATTTCAAAGCTTTATCAAGGGACCAGGTGGGCATGAGCTGGCGAGGAGGAGGACGAAGTTTGAAACATGCCCTCATAAAACCTTTCTCCTCCGCCTGCGGTATGGAAAGGCCGGTGAGATCAAGGAAAGGGGTCCTAATGGCCGACAGATGATTCTTTAACGTTATAATCGAAACATTTTTCTGCTCAAACAGATAATCTAAGTACTTGGATACTAAGGCTGACGAAGCAGTTGTCTGCCTCGATTCCACAATCCAGGTTGTAAAAGTTTTCCAATGTGATTGATATTGTCTCCTGGTAGACGGGGTGTACTGATTCAAGAGCTTTTGAGTGACACTAGGCCCAAATTTATTTAGCCATTTGGCCGAGAAAATATCCATAAGGCAAAACTGAGAGAGGTCCGAAGGTTGCCAATCGCTTCCAAGTGGAAGGCGGAGACCGGGAGGGACACCGGGGTCCGGCACCACTGTTGCAATTGGTGGTACCATACCTGAGCCGGCCAGAGCGGCGCAATCAGCGCTACTCGGCCCCGGTAATCCCTTAGTTTGTGAATGACCTTGCACATTAACACAGAGTCTGGTGGCAGAAACAGATAGCTCGAGGTCCACTTCTTCCAGTCCACCAACAGTGCATCGGGTCCACCCGCCGGGATTACCTCGTGACGGGTCAGAAAGAGTGGCAGTCTGTGATTCTGCGTCGACGCAAACAAGTCTACTTGTGGACGGGCCGGCTTTGCAATTATCTTGTTGAAGATCGCCTGTTTGATTGTCCATTCTACTAAAGTACTCCGCTGGCGAGAGAGAGCGTCTGCCAAGACGTTCGCCGTGCCGGGGTTGTATGTGGCATGCAGATGAATCCCTAGCGAGTCTGCTAGGGTAAAAAAAAAATCTGAAACTCTCAACAACTCTCGTGACCTCACTGAGCCTTGCTTCTGAATGCAAAAAACTGCAGTTTGATTGTCCATTCTGAATGCTATTGATTTGTTCCCCAATGTCGTACCGTGAGTTTGGAGATAAAACAGGGGAACTAAAAGCTCCTGCTTGTTGATATGTGACTGACTGTTTGCCACCAAAATGCCTTGTCCCTGGTGGCCCAGACTTGACTGATATCCCCACCCCAGGGACCCCAAGGCGTCCGTGTCTATCCAAACCATAGGTGGAGGAGAAACCCATGACATGACTGAGTAGAGGACTTCGTGCTTGGTCCAGGCCGAGAGCAAGTTGTGGATTAATGGAGGAATTGGCCATAATTCCTTCTCCGGCAAGAGAGGGAACACTTTGTTGCCTTCCAGGATTAATCGCTTGGTTTTCAGTTGGCCTAGTTTGACAGTTAATTGTATCCAGTTGAGAGAACCGATCAGGGAATCCCACGTTTTCCTGGTCGTATCCAAACTGTGGAGGAACCGGAACAGTTTCCTTCGAAACCTGTTGCGGTTGTCCGCACTCTGTGTAAGAGTCAGAGCGGCGGTATCCCAGACCAGCTCTATCCACTGAATCGTCC
Source organism: Paralithodes platypus (assembly GCA_032716605.1). Taxonomy (NCBI): domain Eukaryota; kingdom Metazoa; phylum Arthropoda; class Malacostraca; order Decapoda; family Lithodidae; genus Paralithodes; species Paralithodes platypus. Next base: position 50,047,541 of record CM064525.1, on the reverse strand, counting down.
TTGAGGGTACAAGGTGTGACTTTGCCAAGTTCTCCTTGAACCCTAGGGCTTGTACATGAGCTAACACTCGGTTGACATGATCCTGACATAATTCTAACGAGTTTGCCACTACTAGCCAATCGTCCAGATACCAAAACACCTTTATGCCTTGAACTAATAGGGGTAAAAGGGCTTGCCTGACAAGCTTGGTGAAAACTCTTGGGGTAGGTTCAGCCCGAATGGCATCCTTTGACAGACGTAAGTCTCTGCCGGATTCTCAGGGCGAGAAACTTTTGGAACCTCTTGTTTATAGGGACATGCCAATAGGCATCTTTAAGATCGATCGAACACATCCAACCTTGCGGTGGGAGTGCGAGTCTGAGTTGCTGTATAGTCAGCATCCTGAAGGGTGAATTCTCTATAAATGTGTTCAGTTGCGAAAGATCTAGAACTGGTCGCATTTGCACACTGTCCCTTTTTGGCACTAAAAAGAGGTGTGACGTGAAAACTAGTTGGGAAGCATTGACTGGAATCAGAACTCGTTTGGCAATAATTTCTTGTACCTCCTCCTCCTGAGACACTGGGGTATACTCCTGCGGCTGATGCAGTCGCGGCCGCCGGAGCCATCGCCAGGTAATTCCTTTGCTCACTACTTTTCTGGCCCAGGTAAACTTGGGCCAGGCTGAGCGGAATGAACGGAACGACCCCAGGTGCAACCGGGGATCGTCCGTTACGGCAACTTCTCAATCCCGGGTCTTTGAGCTCGACTCCAGGATGTGGGGAGGATGGGTGGCTAGTTTTTTGGAGGGGGAGGTGTGTTGGCCTCGGACGCTTGACTAGTTTTGGCTTGTGTAGTGTTCGGATTACCTTTATATGGGGCCTTACCTTTATACCCATGAGGCATACCTTGTTTGGTTTTGTACTGAGGACCTCACTGCTGAGGGGGTAGTCTAGGGTCTCGAGATGACTGTTTCGGATGTGGTTGGTACTGCTTGTGACCGCCCTTTGATTTATGAAAGGGTTTCTTGTAGGGGTCCTTCCTCGCTTGGGAGGTAACCTGTTTCCAACCACTTACCAAATTAAAGACTAAGCTCCAAGTTTCAGAGTTAAGAAGGGTAGCCATAAGCACCGGGGAAAGAGGTACCCGGCGACCTACGTCCGCCGGCAACTTCTTTACCAGATGCACTCTCAAATCTTGGCGAGCTCGTACCGCCTCCAAAATCACGATTCTAATGTCGCCTAGGGACTGAATGGCATTTTGAAGTGACAGTCTCTACGAGACAGCTCAATGGTTCTCCGAATTTGGGGGTCAGTGACGGCCGAGATCGTACGTGCTAGAGAGGCGGCTACTTGATGGCTCACCAAGTATTGAGAGAACATCCGGTAAGCCTTATTTCGTAACCTAAAATCTCGCTCCAAGTGAGCAGGCGGTGGTGGAGAAAAGGTGTCATCTAAGGCATGCAAAGATACTTTGGGGGCCGCCAGAAAAGTTAGTAAGCTGGTGGTACCCCTTCTGCTTTGGACACTGGTAGAGAAAAATAAGTGTGATTCTCTTGAGGAATTTGGTGTGACACTTTGGATGTAATAGTAGTGGCAAATACCTGGGCCTCAAGTTCCCAACCCAACCACGGGCCGGCGCCCACCTGCCGCATCTGCAGGACCGGGTTCTGAGCTTGGTCCAGAGCCGGAGTTGTAGCCAACTCGGCGTAATAGCATTTAAGGCCTTGACATCATTGATGCCATAAGCCTTCGACCATTCAGCGAAAAGTCGTGCAGAAGGGGCGGAAGGGACTGCCAGAGCAGGTGAATACACAAAATATGCTGGATTGAAGGGACTAGGTACACCTTTAATTAGAGCATCTAGCACCCTCCCTGTCTCGTCTTTAGCCCTAAATTTACGATTCTTATTAATCTCTATGGACCATTCCATGGGGACTGGAGGGTCTCCTGACACAGATGGTTGAGCTATAAGAGGATTCTCTGGTACTACAGGTACCCACGAGCATCAGCACCATAGAGGAGAGGCATAAGGCCTTTTCTCACCGGTAACTTGTCTGAGGGGGGGCGGTTGAACGTCAGTGATCACCCTCAGGTTGGACATAGCTAACACCGCCGGTCCTACAGGACCTGGGGTCGTTGCCTCCAGTGGGGTCGGTAATGACGTCAAAATTGACGGAAGATCTAAAGGTCTCACTACTACTAGCGGGAGCAGTTGAGGTGATAACTGGCTGATCTGACGAGGCAGGGAGTTGGTACTGCTGTAATACCTTATGTAATAAGTCATTTACCTGGTCCGAAGTCATCCATTGTCTTGAGGTATCTTTGGATGAATTTGAACTAGCTTCAGAATAATTACTTGGAAGCGACTGAGGAGCCGGGGAGAACATAGGATCCGCCGGCTCCTCACTCTGCTCCTAGAGTTCATGTGATAATAACTCCTGCGAGTCCTCGTGATCCCTCGGGGGCCAAGACAAATCAGGCACCGAAGATGGCAACACGTTGGTGTTGCTATCCTCAGTCTGTTCTAGAGAAGGTTCTGGATGGCGCCAGTAACCTCACGCCACCAAGGGCTGGGGGTCCTGGTCCATCGGAGATATAACTTGTGCCCCCGCCGGACGACCTCTAAATTGATCGGCCAGTACCCTACTATGGCCTGTTGATTTCACACCCCGGGGAACTAGAGATAATTTTGGTATTGCAAACGTTACATCCGAAGTTACATGCCTAGAATGTTCCTCACTAGTAGTGCGAGTCTGAGAGTCAGAGAGCGGTGACAGTTGTGGGGTCTCCCGCCGGCTCCTTGAAGAGGTATACTCTTCTCGTCGGCGTTTGTGGGACCTCAAAGAGTCCGAGGTAGAGTGGTGAACGCAGTGTCGGGGAGACTTTGACCTGGACTTCGACCTCCGCTGCGTGGCCCGGGTCGAGGAGGGGACCTCTGTAACGTCGCTCTCAGTACTACTATTGACATATTCTTTGCTTATGGCTTTAGTTTTGACCTTAGGTCTGACCGCTTTAGAGTGACTGGGTTTTACTAAAGGTGACTTTATAATAAGCTTCTCCCATAGGACCTAGTCATCACACTGGAGTGCCTTATGGGCAACATCTTTAGCATATGTATTGAATGTCGCTTTAACTTCATGTAAAGCCGCTAAACATGAAAGGTCTGTTTTAGCTAACAATGCAGACTTTAATTCTGAGCAAATCTCGCACTTTTTTTACAACCACACGCCGCGTGAGCGATCGAGGCACTTGACACATTTCGTGCAGAAAGTATGAGCAAACACTGGTAAGAGGGAACAAGTGGGGGTAGCACAAAGATCAAATCTGGGCATAGTGCCGTTCAAAGAGAGGGTCCCCCTCCTCCGTCGGGATCCGATGGCCAACTCCGCCGGAAGGGAAGTCTAGGGGGCCTGGAAAGAAAATTTCCAGGAATCAATGCTCATAAGGATAACCTGCGAGGTATTATACATCCTATCTCAAATCCGCCGGAAACTTAGTGAAAAGTGCACACTTATTCTAACCTTCCGCCGGATCGGTCTAGCTGAATTTCTCACAATTTTACCTGTGACAAGCGTCACAGGTCCCTGACCTTATTAAGTTGTGACTGTATCTAACCAGTTTGCAAAACTAATATATCATGTAGTGAACACTTGACTGATGTTGCCGCGGGCGATGAAGTCGGTACATGTCACTAGGCCAGACAGGGTGAGTTCCCTCGGCGAGCCGAGATGGTGGCCCTGGTAGGAATGCAATTCCACCGGGAGAGTGGTTCAGCCAAACCACGCCGGGATCTTCTGAATGTTCCTATCCGCCAGAGGCAGACACTTGGCCCACCGCATGGGCCGCCGGAACAAACAAAAACTGCCGGGAAACAGGGATGGAACAGCCCTTTTCCTGCAGTCCCACACACATATAATAAAATGCATCATGACATATAGGGACGTCTCCCAAGCCCCAAAGGATCGAGCTAGCAAGCTAGAAACCATCTCAAGGGGAAACAAACGTAATCAATAACAACAGACAAATTTAGACACCTAAATTACCTGTAGCCTAAGACGGAAACCCCTAATTATGACGACCACGTAAACCGAAGACATCCCAGCCGAAGACGCTCGAGAACCCGCAGCCGCACCAAGTAGAGGAAGGCCTTCATCAAGGGGCCTAAGCAAAACACGAACCCTGGAAGGTGGAGCACCACGTGCAGACACCCTTAAACCAGAGCATTTGCTGATAATTGTAGACAGTGGCATGTACTATCCTCAATAATGACAGTCTGTATCATGCCTTGTAGCGTGGTCGCCTTCTAGCTAAGTAAACACAACAGCTAAGGCGTCATACACAAATAAAATAACACATGCGGTCCACCCATCCGGGACACCTGGATGCCTGTGACAATGGTACCCTATTTTAACACACTCTTCCTGCGGACCGACCAATCTGGCAGCCGTGCTAGCTAATCTAAACCTTGTTACTGCAACACAGATATATACAAATGAGTAGGGACTCACTAGAAGCTCTGCGAATGTCGAATGAAGCAGACACGGCGCAAGCTTTGTGATCGGGAGGGACGCGGAAGAAGGAAGAACGAGGATGGCTGCTAGGGGCCTGGTATCGGGGAAACAAAACATGAGAAATCCACGTATATGGCAAGTCATATAATAACAGATATTAAATTCTCTTTTTTTTTTTTTTTTTTTTTTTTTTACGGAGTTTTTTTCTGTAGGGTACCCAATCAAAATGACGATCCCATAAGGGAATTAGGCGTGCACTTGTGATGAGTACTCCATGATCTTCCGCGAGGGTTATTCAAATTGCTGGCGCAGGATGTTGAATGGAGACTATTAATGTTAATAGGCGAAGTCGTCAATGATGGAGGGGCCGTATTAAATATAGAATATACTGTACAGTACACACGGGAGGATGATGTTTTGGTTAGCTGCTTCCTCTACCTGCTATGGGCCAAATCCCGGATTCACACTAATCAATACCATCCAAGGGAGTCCAACTTTAAATATGATCTTCTATAAATGGTAATTATACTTTATGATAATTCACTGACCAAGGTTAGCGTATCGAATTAACATCTAAATATAAAACAAAATAATAATAATAACAAAACATAGAAGTAAGATTTTGGGTGAGGGTTGGTCCTATCCAGAGTGAGGTTTGGCATCCTGTTTATATCTGTCTCTTTTACTGTCCTACTTTTCCTTCTGGGGGCAGGAGGCTAGGAATCGTATCCCCTTGTATAATTCTGTCTCGGACCCTGAGATTTAGAACCATAAATGTTGTTTCTGTTCCGGCTCTGTCTCGTGTCGGCCACCTCCAGCAATGGGGTATATACCTGTGTATATACATATATACTGTACATGCATACATACAACATTTTACTAATCTGGCAACACAATCCCACTCTTATTCTATTCAGCTCTCCAACCAAAGAGTTAACACATGTTCTCATATATATATATATATATATATATCGTATATACAAAGTTGAATATGTCAATATTGGTATACATATTATTTTGAACACTATTTTAGATTTTGGAATGCAGTACTGATTCTTGTGATATACAGTATATGTTATCATAGGAATATCATATATGAAGCTTTCTAAGATATGCTTAAATTATCAATCTTAAAAATTGTAACAGTTTTGTTACAGTAGGTTTGTACAAAATTTAATAAACTAATTACAAAGTGTAGTCTTACACTACTTCCATGTTATTAAGTATCACCCCGTTCTTACCATTAATCATCAATTACAAACCCCAATGCACTTGAATAAACTAATAAAAGCATATGATCCTTCCGGGATTCGAACTCGGGACACTTATGTAAAGCTATTTCATCTACTGGTTCAACGATTTATCATACGTTAACCTTTTCAGTGTTATGATTATCGTAATTTTAATTAAATTTTCATCAGGAACAAAAAGTCATAGAAGATCAGTAGGCCTGTTGTTACTCATTGATTGATTTGATTGGTACAGTTTATTTAGCTAAATTAACTTTAAAATATAATATTTTAATTCGAATATCCCTTAGTGTTCTTTCTTTTCACTTAAAAATTACGCTATTCAGTGTGCAATAATGTCTGAGTAAATGAATAGATTGATATCCAGTATTCGATAAATGGATATAATAACGTAGTCATGTAATTAACCTTTACCTGTTTTGATTTTGTAATGGTTAGAGTGTTTAAGACCTGTATGTGGTAACCCAGGTTCGAATCCCGGGAGGATCACATGCTTTCATTAATTCCATTGGGAGGTGTTGGGAGTGAAATTAATAAATTAGATTATCCCCGTAGAATGAGCTACAAAGCCTTCAAGATACTAATTGAATTTGTTTACTATTTCTCTCTCTCTCTCTCTCTCTCACTCTCTCTCTCTCTCTCTCTCTCTCTCTCTCTCTCTCTCTCTCTCTCAGTGAAACAGGCGTAAGCTGCGGTCAAACAAGCTAATTAGTTGAAGATAAGGTGAACAACGGCCTCGGAAAGCGATATCTAACTCATTAAGGGGGTATAGTGCTTAGTTTTTGGTCTATATGTTTATTTATTTATTTATTTCTTAGTTTCCTCGCTAGACCTCCATCAAACTTAGAAAAACACCCCCATAGACCTCCTTTCTAGATAAATTTGTAAATTTTTCGGTAGAAAAAATGTCCGGCCTAAGGCCGATTCCTTCTAAAATTAGAGGCTCGCTTTCGCTAGCCAGGAAAAAATCGACACCTAAAGGGCACGAAAGGTAATACTACTGACAAAAAAATGAGGGGAAAGGTCTCAAAATCGCCAAACTAACGGAACGAACGTCTTAAAACCTCAAAATCTGATATGCCTAACATGAGGGAGAAGGGGGTCCAGAAAAATCGAGTATAGTACCCCCTTAAGAGAGCAGTCCACGCCATCAGACCATAGGAGGGGGGGGGGGGGGGATTTTTTATCTCCTGCCTATATGGTTGGTATCAGGCGATGAGGGACTAATATGGAGAACTTGGGGTCGATTCGTTCATAGACAACTGACAGCTGAACTTAACCAACAGTTTACCCAACTTCAACCAAACCTAAAACTTATGCTAAGCCAACATAGCCTAACGAAACCAATTTTTAACACAATCTTTACAAACTAAAGCTAAATATAATATAACATAAATATAATCTATAATTAACCAAACTTAAACGTAAATGACCTTCTCTAACCACTAACCTATACATAACCACTGCTTAAACACATGTTATCTTACCCATACTAACCCTTTTAATAAGTTTAACCTATCTGGATCTAACCAAATGCCTAATTATGTTTAACTTGGCCTATCCTAAAATATGCCGTACCAAACCGTAACAAAGAAAATAAATAGGTAAATAGAAAAAGAAAAATAGATAATAATAATAAAAATGCTAATAATATTATTAAGTCTGCTCATAAACCGCACCTGATCTTAGCCTAACTTTGATTTAAATACTCATCTTATCAACTTCATTTAAATTACACCGAGACCAAAGTGCGGGAACAAAATGCGAGTGCCGGGGAAGTGGCTTGTTGGCGAACTAGCGTGTAGGCGAACCGAGTTGTATCCTTTTTTTTTTTTTTTTTCTCTCGAGCTAGGCTGAGAACCTGCACACTCTACCGCTGAACACGGTGATGCCCGTGAGGTCTTGTTCCAGTCTAGGGAGTGAGACATGCGAAGCATCCATTCACGGCTCGATGCAACTCCATTTCTGAAGCCGCTTCGCCCCAGTGCCTCACAGTCTCATCCCCCAGACTCGGACCCTCACTCTCAGAACGCCACCTATTGAGCAATTAACTCGCTAGGCATTTCCCCCCTGTAGCATATTTTGAATGTGGGAATATTCATACAGTGCTATTTAATCAGGGAACAATGAGGGTATTTGTTTTTGGCATTTCGGTGTGCTGTGGTAATGCACTGAAACTAGGTACAGCACAGATTCCATCCCAATAATATCTTCCCATTGACATATTGGGATTCGAACCCGGGTCCATTGGATTGCCAGTCCAGTGGCAAGACCACTCTGCAACACATCTCCTTAAGGGGGTAGTGCTTGTTTTTTTGTTTGGACCCCTTCTCCTTCATGCATAGCCCCAATAGTTTTGAGATTTTAAGACGTTCGGTTCATTAGTTTGGCGATGTTACCTCCTTTCGCCCTATTTCGTTGTCAATTTTAAAAGCTTTCGTGCCATTTAGTTGTCGATTTTTTCCTGGCGAGCGAAAGCCAGTCTGTATTTTTAAGAGGAACCGGCCTTCAGTCGTGACAGTTTGCTACCGAAAAATGTACAAATGTATTTTGAAGGGGGGTCTAGGGGGTGTTTTTCTAAGCTTGATGGAGGTCTAGCGAGGAAACTCAAAACTAAAGTTAATAAATCAATATATAGACCAAAAACCAACCACTACGCCCTTAAAGAGTAATGCAATGCTGAATATGATTTTTCCATAGTGAGATGTGCAGGGTTGTGGTAATTGTGCGCAACGTCACAATATAAATTAACCCCTTCTGTACCGGTGACGTATTTTGTATTTTATTTCAGCTACATTTAGACGATGTTAATGTATCATAGGAAGGATATATAGTAGCTAATAGGATGAATTATTGAAATAGACTGTAGTTTTCAATTGGTAGACATCCTTCTAAAGCTGAATAAAATCGTGTACTAGTAGCCAAAATAATGTGAACAAGATGTAGTCGGTAAAATGGGGTGAAGTTATGTGCAAAAAGGAGAAAAGAGGGTTATGAGATGATTTAGTTAGTTCAGCAGTGTACGTGTATGTACGGTACGGTGGTATGTTGTGAATGATACGTACAGCTGGTCACACTTTAAGGGGAGATTTCCACTTGAGGGATTTTTTTCTTGACCCCTTTTTCCTTCATGTTTAGCCCCATTGCTTTTGAGATTTTAAGACGTTCGCCCTAGTAGTTTGGACATTTTAAGACATTTTGCTCTATTTCTGTCAATTTTAAAACCTTTCGTGCCATTAAGGTGTCGATTTTTTCCTGACGAGCGATAGCGAGCCTGTAATTTAAGAGCAACCGGCCTCTGGCCGGGACATTTTTCTACCGAAAAATGTACAAATTTATCTTGAAAAGGGGTCTAAAGGGTGTAATTTTAAGCTTGATGGAAACGTAGGGAACAAACTAAATACCTCCCCTTAACTTGTACACACTCCTTGGTGTTATGTATGGAAGGATTATGTATTGGATTAACACAATTCAATTCATTTGGAATCCCATTACACCATCAGACAGTACACTAGGACCATACGGCTGGGAAAGTGTAGATAGCAGAGAAGAGGTGTTGTAGGTAGAGGAAGCTGTTGGAATGGCTTTGTTGTGTATGTCATTAGTCTGTAGGCTATACTTCGTCGAGATGTCTCCCGACTGGGTGCGAGCATGTGAAACACGCTAGGACGTACTATCACACCCACTAAATGTGAAACACACCAGGACGTACTATCACACCCACTAAATGTGAAACACCAGGACGTACTATCACACCCACTAAATGTGAAACACACTAGGACGTACTATCACACCCACTAAATGTGAAACACACTAGGACGTACTATCACACCCACTAAATGTGAAACACACTAGGACGTACTATCACACCCACTAAATGTGAAACACACTAGGACGTACTACCACACCCACTAAATGTGAAACACACCAGGACGTACTATCACACCCACTAAATGTGAAACACACTAGGACGTACTATCACACCCACTAAATGTGAAACACACTAGGACGTACTACCACACCCACTAAATGTGAAACACACAAGGACGTACTATCACACCCACTAAAATAATGTGAAACACACTAGGACGTACTATCACACCCACTAAATGTGAAACACACTAGGACGTACTATCACACCCACTAAATGTGAAACACACTAGGACGTACTATCACACCCACTAAATGTGAAACACACTAGGACGTACTATCACACCCACTAAATGTGAAACACACTAGGACGTACTATCACACCCACTAAATGTGAAACACACTAGGACATACTATCACACCCACTAAATGTGAAACACGCTAGGACGTACTATCACACCCACTAAATGTGAAACACACTAGGACGTACTATCACACCCACTAAATGTGAAACACACCAGGACGTACTATCACACCCACTAAATGTGAAACACACTAGGACGTACTATCACACCCACTAAATGTGAAACACACCAGGACGTACTATCACACCCACTAAATGTGAAACACGCTAGGACGTACTATCACACCCACTAAATGTGAAACACACCAGGACGTACTATCACACCCACTAAATGTGAAACACGCTAGGACGTACTATCACACCCACTAAATGTGAAACACACCAGGACGTACTATCACACCCACTAAATGTGAAACACACTAGGACGTACTATCACACCCACTAAATGTGAAACACACTAGGACGTACTATCACACCCACTAAATGTGAAACACACCAGGACGTACTATCACACCCACTAAATGTGAAACACACTAGGACGTACTATCACACCCACTAAATGTGAAACACACCAGGACGTACTATCACACCCACTAAATGTGAAACACGCTAGGACGTACTATCACACCCACTAAATGTGAAACACACCAGGACGTACTATCACACCCACTAAATGTGAAAACACACTAGGACGTACTATCACACCCACTAAATGTGAAACACACTAGGACGTACTATCACACCCACTAAATGTGAAACACACTAGGACGTACTATCACACCCACTAAATGTGAAACACACTAGGACGTACTATCACACCCACTAAATGTGAAACACACTAGGACGTACTATCACACCCACTAAATGTGAAACACTAGGACGTACTATCACACCCACTAAATGTGAAACACACCAGGACGTACTATCACACCCACTAAATGTGAAACACACTAGGACGTACTATCACACCCACTAAATGTGAAACACACTAGGACGTACTATCACACCCACTAAATGTGAAACACACCAGGACGTACTACCACACCCACTAAATGTGAAACACACCAGGACGTACTATCACACCCACTAAATGTGAAACACACCAGGACGTACTATCACACCCACTAAATGTGAAACACACCAGGACGTACTATCACACCCACTAAATGTGAAACACACTAGGACGTACTATCACACCCACTAAATGTGAAACACACTAGGACGTACTATCACACCCACTAAATGTGAAACACACCAGGACGTACTATCACACCCACTAAATGTGAAACACACTAGGACGTACTATCACACCCACTAAATGTGAAACACACTAGGACGTACTATCACACCCACTAAATGTGAAACACACCAGGACGTACTACCATACCCACTAAATGTGAAACACACTAGGACATACTATCACACCCACTAAATGTGAAACACACTAGGACGTACTATCACACCCACTAAATGTGAAACACACCAGGACGTACTACCACACCCACTAAATGTGAAACACACTAGGACGTACTACCACACCCACTAAATGTGAAACACACTAGGACGTACTATCACACCCACTAAATGTGAAACACACCAGGACGTACTACCACACCCACTAAATGTGAAACACACCAGTACGTACTATCACACCCTCTAAATGTGAAACACACCAGGACATACTACCACACCCACTAAATGTGAAACACACCAGGACGTACTATCACACCCACTAAATGTGAAACACACTAGGACGTACTATCACACCCACTAAATGTGAAACACACTAGGACGTACTATCACACCCACTAAATGTGAAACACACCAGGACGTACTATCACACCCACTAAATGTGAAACACACCAGGACGTACTATCACACCCACTAAATGTGAAACACACCAGGACGTACTATCACACCCACTAAAATGTGAAACACACTAGGACGTACTATCACACCCCCTAAATGTGAAACACACCAGGACGTACTATCACGCCCACTAAATGTGAAACACACTAGGACGTACTACCACACCCACTAAATGTGAAACACACTAGGACGTACTATCACACCCACTAAATGTGCAACACACTAGGACGTACTATCACACCCACTAAATGTGAAACACACCAGGACGCACTATCACACCCACTAAATGTGAAACACACCACGACGTACTATCACACCCACTAACTGTGAAACACACCAGGATGTACTACCACACCCACTAAATGTGAAACACACTAGGACGTACTATCACACCGACTAAATGTGAAACACACCAGGACGTACTACCACACCCAATAAATATGAAACACACCAGGACGTACTCTCACACCCACTAAATGTGAAACACACTACGACGTACTACCACACCCACTAAATGTGAAACACACTAGGACGTACTATCACACCCACTAAATGTGAAACACGCTAGGACGTACTATTACACCCACTAAATGTGAAACACCCTAGGACGTACTATCACACCCACTAACAGTGAAACACACTAGGACGTACTATCACACCCACTAAATGTGAAACACACCAGGACGTACTACCACACCCACTAAATGTGAAACACACCCGGACGTACCATCACACCCACGAAATGTGAAACACACCAGGACGTTCTACCACACCCACTAAATGTGAAACACACCAGGACGTACTATCACACCCACTAAATGTCCGCCTGGGCTGGTTGCTGTATTACATGCGTAGTTTTGTGTGCAATAGTTTATCAGTAGGATCACAAAACGGTTTTATAGCAAATTGTTCATTTAAGGGGGGTGACCTTTTTTTTGTGATTGCTGTCCTTTTCTCTCTTTCTCTGGATTGTATCCATTCGGCCCCATTCAGCCAACTATTTTAAGACGTTTATCCCCATCTAGGTGTAGATTTCTTCCTGGAGAGCGATAGCGAGCCAGCATTATATGAAGAAATCCGGCTTTGCCGGAGACAGTTTTCTATCGAAAAATGTACAAATTTAGCCTGCTGTCAAACAAAAATAAAAAATATGCTGGCTCGCTACCGCTCACCAGTAAAAAAAATTACACCTGGATGGGGATAAACGTCTTAAAACAGTAGGTTGAATGGGGCCAAATGGATACAAGCCAGAGACTGTTAGAAAAGGACAGAACAAAAACAGGTCATCCCCCTTAAGTCAATCACTCATCTTACTTCCAGACTTGAAATAACTGAGTGAGTATGAATTCATGTGAGTAACTGTATAAACACTTTAAAAGAAAAGTAGACAACCAATCTAGGTGTATATTTTTATCACAAGTCTGATGACAAATAAAGGTTTCAACACCACATTGCTGAGACTTTCACTACTATTAAAACCATGTTACATAATCTGCCATACTTGTAAACAATAATCTTTGTACCGCAAATACAGTATACTAAATTTCGGTATCATAGTTTCATGAAGGATATCTTTTCAGAGATAATATGAAATAAGGTTTGGTATGCCATTATCGTTATGTAATTAACCCTTTACAGATTATAACGCTCTTTGGCAATATATCTTGGCTATCATTAAACGAATTTATACAGCTTAGGTAGGATCTGTGGGAATAAAACAAAGTAAAGACTGTCTCAACTGATACTCTGAATTCCATATATTCTTCCTAATCTTAACCAGATCGTCTAATGATAGCCAAAATAATCACATCATAAACCTCAAGGGGATATCCACCTATAAGCTGTTTACCAATTGTGTTCTATATGATGCTGTACAGTATATTATTGGATTGTGTTCTATATGATGCTGTACAGTATATTATTGGATTGTGTTCTATATGATGCTGTACAGTATATTATTGGATTGTGTTCTATATGATGCTGTACAGTATATTATTGAATTGTGTTCTATATGATGCTGTACAGTATATTATTGAATTGTTTGTGGTTTTACGATAAGAGGAAGATAATTGGGGTTTTTTCTGGTCCCCCTTCTCCCTCATGTTGAACCACATATGTTAGGTAAACAAATTAAAGGGAAGATTTGATTTTGTTCGGAATAGCTTCGAAAACTTATGCCTTTAATTACGTTGCAGAGTGTACAGAGATTCGAGCTGGTGTCACCTTATATATGCTTCAACTGTACAGTCACTCATACAATTTCGTGGACCTCACCTATTTTCACTTATGGAAGTATATCTCTGGAAGCGATTTTATTTATATAATGTTCTATACAATAAATACAAAACTATATATACTTATTATTGAAAATCAAGTTCCATCCAAAATCCAATACAAATAGATATATTTGCAAACAGAAAATCATTAGGGGTCCACGAATGTGTATAAGTAACTGTAAATTTACGGGGAAGCCAATTCCTGAGAAACACGAACTTTGCCTTTTTGTTATTCTCCTATTTCCTCGCTATGCATGATATAGCAGAAGTTCCCGGTGCCCCATATATCCGAGGTGACATTAACCTCACCAAATTTATACTTATTAGTGATAATTTCACGGCTCAACCCATGACAATATATCGTGTTCGTGTAATATACAAAATGTCGGTGTATTAGAGAGAGATTTTTCGTGCGACTCTGTGACATCGTAAATATGAAAGATAGTGCCATTTTTTTCCAGAATGTATATAATGGTTGGAGTGTGGGAAGAGCAGGCAGATTATGAGCGAGTGAGGGTGGAGGGTGAGAGTCAGAGGAATGTGCTGGTTCTACTGTATATAAAACTGTAGGACACTGTAGAACTGGGGGATGGGGAGGTGAGCGCGCGCTCCATATCATACTAGTATTTATGATAATTAATATCAATCAGGGGTCAACGAGAAAGCAGTGTTCGGTAGTAGAGTTAATACCAACATTACTGACCGATTAAATGCATTACATTTAATTTATTATAGCTAGTCACGTTTGCTGCTTCACTTTCTAAATATACCTAAAATTATTTAATTAGTGACTTACCTAATTTATATACGGATTTGGCGTTTTGGCATGTACATAAACCTAATAATTCATTGACCAAACCAAAATAATCAATGTTCCTTTTCTTTGCAGACTAAACCAGCTGTATTCTACTTGAGGAAGCCAAAGTTTGTAAGTATACAGTATAATTATTCTTATATTTTCGTTCCTATATTCGACTACCTTCAGTTTGTGTGTGTGTTACTCACTTACTTGTTCGTCAAGGGGAATCCACGCAATGCGAGCTAAGCTCATTATTATCGCGCCTCCTTAACTGGGAATGTATTGCGTGAAATGCATGTTAAGTGTTTATGTATCGTTGGAATGGCTGTGGATGTGTGTGTAGTCTGTATTTTAGCCAATTGGCGACATCTGGTAACGAAGGCTTAGGGTTAATTTGTACGGTACCATTCTCACTACGGTACCAGTCTCACCCGAAGGCTTAGGTTGACCAGTAGCTTAGGTTGACCAGTACGATACCCATCTCACCTTGTAACCGATCACCAACCCCAGATGGGACGTCACAACTTCGTCCACTTATTCCAGGTTCCTAATTATACTGCTAGGTGAACAGAGGCTACACCGTTAGGAGACTTGCCCAAATGTGTCTTCCCCGCCCGGGTCTCGAACCCGTGACCTTCTGGTTGTGAGCCAGACGCGCTATATGTTACGCCACGGGGAGGTGTGTGTGTGTTATTCAGTTACTCAGTTACTTGTTCGTCAAGGGGAATCCACGCAATGCGAGCTAAGCTCATTATTATCGCGCCTCCTTAACTGGGAATGTATTGCGTGAAATGCATGTTAAGTGTTTTATGTACTGTTGGAATGGCTGTGGATGTGTGTGTAGTCTGTATTTAGCCAATTGGCGACATCGGAAACGAAGGCTTAGGGTGGATCTGTATGGTACCATTCTCACTATAGACGGTACCGTCTCGCCCGAAGACTTAGGTAGCCATCAGCTTAGGTGAACCATATGATACCCATCTCGCCTTGTACCATTTTTGCCAACCCCAGAAGGGACGTCACAACGTCGTCCACTTATTCCAGGTACCTATTTACAGGTAGGTGAACTGAGGCTAACACATGAAAGGAGACAAGCCCAATTTGTCTCCGCCCGGCCGGGGATTGAACCCCCGACCCCTCGTGTGTGAGACGAGAGCTCTACCTACTAGGCTACGGGCTGTGTGTGTGTGTGTGTGTGTGTGTGTGTGTGTGTGTGTGTGTGTGTGTGTGTGTGTGTGTGTGTGTGTGTGTGTGTTTTGTAGCATAATGTGCAACTTATTTACTTAAAGATAAAACAAAAACGATCAAAGTTGGTATTCTCATTATGGGAATATATATCTGAAAACGTAAACTAATGGATCAAGTGAGAATGTATTTGATAACGACGAAACTGATAAATTATTGTACCCAGTATACAACTCATAAGGCTGTGACACAACTCATAAGGCTGTGACACAACTGGTACTAATAATACTTTGCAGATTGTGACACATTTTGACAATTTATTCTGGCCATCAATAGACAATTTATTCTGGCTATCAATAGACAATTTATTCTGGCTATCAATAGACAATTTATTCTGGCTATCAATAGACGATTTATTCTGGCTATCAATAGACAATTCATTCTGGCTATCAATAGACAATTTATTCTGGCTATCAATAGACGATTTATTTTGGCTACCAATAGACGATTTATTTTGGCTACCAATAGACGATTTATTTTGGCTACCAATAGACGATTTATTTTGGCTACCAATAGACGATTTATTCTGGCTATCAATAGACAATTTATTCTGGCTATCAATAGACGATTTATTCTGGCTATCAATAGACAATTTATTCTGGCTATCAATAGACAATTTATTCTGCCTATCAATAGACAATTTATTCTGGCTATCAATAGACAATTTATTCTGGCTATCAATAGACAATTTATTCTGGCTATCAATAGATAATTTATTCTGGCTATCAATAGACGATTTTATACAGTTTGAAAAGGACTTCCTAATCTTAATAAAATAGTCTATTTATAGCCGGAAAACAGAACAGAAATGCGCATTGGATCTTGACAGGGCCAATTAGTGTGGTGGCGAAGATATTGAGGGATAAGCCTTTACTACGGCACCTCGTAGTTACTTTCTACTTTTCCTATGTTCTGAAGAGTGTAGAGAGGGGAGAAGGGGTGTTGGAGAGAGAGAGAGGAAGCTGATGAAGTGGCTTTGTTATGTGTGTTATTATTATAGTCGTACTATTGCCTGAAGTGAAGGATAGTACGAATAATATTGAACAATTCTGTCACGCTGATCAATTATTGTGTAACATTCACTAAAAACACATGCCCAGGGCAATGTTTTCCAAAATTCAGTTTTCAATAGCTGAAGGGGGTGGGTGTGTGTGAGTGGGTGTGTAGGGGGGTGGGTGCGGGTGTGTGTGTGTGGGGGTTAGTGGGGGTGGGTGGGTTGTTGCGTGTGTATTGGGTACCATCCGAATGCTAGTAAATCTGTACTAATAGTGAAAGAAAACAAGTATGAAGAAGCGGTGCGGACTTTTGATGGGACAGGAGTGAAGATTAAAAGGAGGGTCAACGCCATTTGGGAGCAGTAATAGGCACAGAAGAATGCAAGAGACTATGTGCGAAAAAAGGTAGCGGAGTGGGTAAAGGAAGTGAAAACCCTGGCAGACATTGCGAAATCTGAACCACATGCTGCATATACTGCCTTTACATATGGTGTTATGCACAGATGGACCTTTCTTATGAGAACAGTGCCTGGCATTAGACAGATGCTCCAACCGTTGGAAGAAGCAATCAGAGGAACATTCATACCGGCCTTAACAGAGATGGAAGGCGTCACGCAAGAGCTAAGAGATCTATTAGCTCTTCCGCCAAGGTTCGGAGGTATGGGGATCATAAACCCAGTGGAGGCGGCACTACATGAGTACCAAAATTCTCTTAAACTTACTACGTCTCTGACAGAAAAAATACGGGAGCAAAATGAAAATGATGAGGTGGACGAAGAGGAACAACGAAATGCAAGACAGGAAATTACAAAGAGCAGAGAAGAGAGACAGAAACATAGCCTAGAACAAATTAAGACCAGATGTAGGGAAGAACTGAAAATGAGAGTTGAGATGGCACAAGACTTCATAGGCTTCAAATTGGCTCACATCATTACCAATAAAGGAGAAATGCTTCAGCTTAAAAAAACAAGAATTCAATGATGCCGTAGCCTTGAGGTATGGGTGGCCAGTTTCGAACCTGCCGCTGAAATGTGCATGCGGTGAAATAAACAACCCAGACCACTGTATGACCTGTAAGAAAGGAGGATTCATCTGTATCCGGCATGATGAAGTACGAGACATCACTGCACAAATGCTGGACGAGGTGTGCCATGATGTCAAATCGAACCGGAACTTCTGCCTATGGACGGACAGCGCTTGGCCCACAATACTGCAAATACTTCAAATGAAGCAAGAGTGGACGTAAGTGCTCGAGGTTTTTGGACGAGGGGACAACGGGCTTTCTTCGACATCAGAATCTTCAACCCAAGAGCACAAACATTATCGTGAGCAAGGACACAAGGCGGCATACTTGAGAAACGAAAGTGAGAAAAAACGCGCTTATGAAGAAAGAATTTTGAACAGGGATCAAGGAAGCTTTACTCCTCTGGTCTTCTCATCGTCGGGAGGTATGGGACCTTCTGCAAGTGTCTTCTATGCCAGATTAGCTGAACAAATATCGGAGAAAAAGCGCCAGCATAGAAGCCAAGTCATAACTTGGATGAGATGCCGGCTCTCTCTCTCTCTTCTCAGGTCTGCACTCCTATGTCTCAGGGGTACAAGGTCCTCCCCGCTACAGAGGACAAGAGTGAGAGACTTGGACTTTGAAATGGTCGTGGCGGAGGGACGAATTGGGGAACAACTAGGTTGATTGTAGGGAGGTACTGGTACAATAAGATAAACTACAATGTAACTAGAATAAGATAGATTGTACACCACTTTGTAACTGTCACCTTAATAAAAAAATAAATAAATTGCGTGTGTGTGTGTGTGGGTTGGTGTGTGTGGGTGGGTGGGTGGTTGTGTGTGTTTTGGTGGGTGGTGTGTGGGTGTGTGTGAGTGTAACACGCATAGGGGAGGTGTGGTGGAGTGGTCTTGCCACTGGCCTGGTAATCCAAAGGTCCCGGGTTCAAATCCCGATGTATCAATGGGAAGATATTATTGGGATGGAATTTGTGCTGTACCTAGTATCAGTGCATTACCACAAGCCCACCGAAACGTCAATAAAATACCCTCATTGTTCCCTGATTAAGTAGCACTGTATGAATATTCCCATATTCAAAATATGCTATAGGGGTGCAATGCCTGGTGAGTTATCTGCTCAACAGGTGGCGTTGTGTGTGTGTAAGTGTGAGAGTCCGAATGTAGAGGGTGAGACAGTGAAGCACGGGAACGAGATGGCTTCAGAGATGGGGTCGTTTCGGGCCATGAGTGAGCACCGTGCCTCATGTGAAGGCAAGATGGCAGGTGCCCGTTGTACTCTACGTGCTTCACATGTCTCACTCCCTAGACTGGAACAAGACCTCACGGGCTTCACTGTTCATTGTAAAGCGGTGAATGTTAAGGCTCTCAGCCTATGCCCGAGAGGAAGTAAGTTGGAATATAGAAAAAAAAAAAAAAAAAAAAAAAAAATACAAACACTTTTTTGTTTATTTCGGTGCACATTTCTAATGCTTAATATGAACATACTCCCGTGTGTTCATATTTATATTCACGCAATATGTATCGTTTGCTTAAGGTCCGTATTTTATATTATACTACAAAATTAAGGTGTAGTTAATAATTACCTTACTAATATATCTTAAATAATATATGTTTTACTCTCTCTCTCACACACACACGCACACACATACACACACACACACACACGTACACACACACGTACACACACACACACACACGTAGTACAAATAACTAACTCGTGCTAAAAACTCGTACTCCGTTTTCATCAGTGTTCAAACAAGGAAACCCATTAAATCTTGAGAAAATCGTGAAATATCGCAGTGAACTTGACTGTTTCCCACCTTTTTTTCCACTTAATTTCTCTTACACGAAAATTGCTGCAACGTCATGGAGTCTCATTTTTCTTGACCTTTACGAATGTCCAAGCAATCCAGTTTGGTCATTGATATCTTATTTCCAATTAAATGTTAACTTCGGTAACGGAGAGTGTTTTATACCACTCAGATTCCAGAGTATCTCTCCGAATAACATCGCTTGTCATAAGTTAGGATGCAGCATATATATGACAAGGGTAATATATTAACCCACACAGTACCGGTGACG
The DNA here is from genome assembly GCA_032716605.1 of Paralithodes platypus. NCBI lineage: Eukaryota > Metazoa > Arthropoda > Malacostraca > Decapoda > Lithodidae > Paralithodes > Paralithodes platypus. The sequence continues at coordinate 50,027,278 of CM064525.1, read as the reverse complement.
TCCTTGGCATACTATTCTAACTACTATTAGACGATTTTATTCAGCTTAGGAAGGACGCATACCAATTAAAAGGCTACATGCTATCTCAAGTATATATATATTTTTAGCTACCATGTGTCCTTCCTATAAGCTTCATAACAACATGTAAATATAGATGAAATAAAATATATATTATGTCACCGGTACATAAAGGGCTAAGGGGGTCACCTGCTTTTGTTTTCTATTTCTCTCCTTTTCTCTCTTTCTCTGGCTTGTATCCATTCGGCCCCATTTAGCCAACTGATTTAAGACGTTTATCCCCATCCAGGTGTCGATTTCTTCCTGGCGAGCGATAGCAAGCTAGCATTGTATGCAGAAATCCGGCTTCGCCGGAGACATTTTTCTATCGAGAAATGTAAAAATTAAGTTTGCTCTCAAAACAAAAACATATATATACAGTATATGCTGGCTCGCTATCGCTCACCAGGAAAATATTGACACCTGGATGCGGGTAAACAGTCTTAAAACAGTAGGTTGAATGGGGCCGAACGGAAACAAGCCAAAGAGAGAGGGAGAGAAAGAGAACACAATCGAGGTGGGCTCCCTTAAGACAGCTCTATATAATTTGGGATATTACTGTTGCTTTGTATGATTGACGGTAATAAGATAAAGCAAAAGTATCCACTCAAATATCTTGGACAGTCTGGTTGATAAGTAGGATATTATGTTCATATAGAGATTTACGAAGGAAAGGAAATCAAGGGAATGGATAAGATTAAAACATAAATGTGTAAGTGTGAAGTGCAATTAGCCTTCAATGTGTGTGATTGATCACTTGAATAATTAACACGATATCAGAAACAAATTACATAGGATGCCTTCTATACTGCAAACAATAAGGTCCATAACACTTTTAATAATAACGCAAGGTACATATTACATCAAGTATTACTTCAAATTATTATGTACAGTACCGTCGGCCTAATAAGTGATGACTCGGCACCAAGTATGTTTTTATCAATAATTGGTATCAGCAATATCTAAAACTTGATATATTCGTTTCGAGTGAAATATACAAATATGTTCCTACACTTACCCACCCTATTCAACATCTGACAGACATTAATACAGCACAGAGCGAGCCAAACGTAATGACAGCTGATGATGACTTATTAGCGCGACTGTACATAATATAATAGAGTATCAGAGCCTTGCAGAGGAATTTGTCATTAGGAGATATGATGCCTTTTGCCGTTGTTTTTCTACAATGCACGTGGAGAAGATTTATAAACCTTTGCCCTGGCAACAGTCAACTGTGCACTAATATAAGTTGTTGTTGTTGTTGTTGTTCCCCAGGCTGTCTGGCCGAACAGCCCCAAGGTCTCGAGCAAGGCCAAGGCCATAAACGAGCGCCCCCACAAAACCCTCCCTGCTTACCACTAACAAAGCCCGGGTGACCGAAGCCACTCCAAGGCAGGGAGCTGAGGAGGGTGCGGAAACGCCCGGGAAACCAAAACCCCACCCAAGGCCCTGTGCCCCTCAGCAATTATGAAGGGAAAGTTGAGGGGCAAGGGAAAAATGTGACGCTTTGGCTCCCAATCTGCCAACTTCTAGGTTGGCAGTAGGGAGGGCAATCCACGGAAAAGACGCCGTCACTTGAGATCTAGAAGATATATAAGTAAAAGGAACAGTCAGAGTAAGCTATGGGTATGGCAGAGAACGCTCAGCTCTCACTCTGATAGACCAGCCCATCACCAATCTAATATAAGTTATGTCAAGTAATGTACTTCAATGTTTGTTTTCGTTTTACAGTGCGTATTGTAATTGTTGTTACATAATATGCAGGAGTAAAATATTTGTTTAATATAATTATGCATTCAAATAATCAATCTATAAAGAAAATAAAACGAATACCGAGTTGATGTCGATGGTCTAGATATTTTGCATTGGATTCTCGAAGAGTATTTACATCCTATGTAAATGTTGCTTCCTGTAATACGAAACGAAAAATATAAACTAATATAAACTAATTATGTTCGTGCAGTAAAAATTTCATCAATACAATAGACTTCACAAACGCATTTTGGTGTAATTATGGATTTACAACACTGAAATATCCAATGCACAAATACACTAAATAAAGTCATATATCGTTATACAAATACGGTAACCCTGACTATAATAAACCCCATTTAGCCCAAGGAAAATCTTTTTGAACCCCACCTGTTTCGCGCATTAAGTTTGGACATTATAAGACCTTTCGTCCCATTAGTTTGGAGATAATAAGACGCGTCACCCCATTCAGGTGTAGATTTTTTGGAGGGGCGAGCGATAGCGAGCCTGTAACCTCGAAGAAATCGACGACCTTTAACTATAACCTGAATGTGGTCAGTGTTCGCATTGTTTAGAAGTAAACAAGTCTGTGTATTGCATTTTTGTTAGCCTAGGATACGAACTTAATACATTGCTCAAATATAACAAAACTAAATAAAATTCTCAATAGTAATCAAATAAAATGCGTCGGCCCAGATTGTGCTATGGCCGTTTAGTTAAGAAGTGAAAATACGCTGCAGTTTATCATATCTTGTCGCAATTGTATCTATAGATCATGTAGATATGTTGTACACACACACACACACACACACACACACACACACAGACACACAGACACATACACACACACACGCACGCACACACGTAATTGTATATAATTATATCTGAAGTTGACTAGTGTCATGGCAAATGTGTATATATATATAAATGCTATTCTGCAGTTTTGATTATATAGTTATTTGAGATTAATTATAAAATGACATGCGAATTGTAAGTGCATGGCCACATTTCCAAATAAGTTTACAAGCAGTCTGTATTATCCGACAATCAGTGAGAAAATCGTCATAGGAACGTGATTAATATAATGGCTATCCTTAGTTCCATTGTCAAGCCAAATCATGACTCTTGCGAAATAACTGAGCTTTCTGCGGCGTTTCACTGTTTTAATTATCTCAAGCCAACTTAGGGGAGCCCACCTCGCTGTTTTTCTCTTTCTCTCCCTCTCTCTTTGGCTTGTATCCATTCGGCACCATTCAGCCTACTGTGTTAAGACGTTTACCCCCATCCAGGTGTCAATAATTTCCTGGCGAGCGGTAACGAGCCAGCATATATATATATATATATATATATATATATATATATATGTGTGTTTTTACAACAAGCTAAATTTCTCCATGCAATGCTGGCTCGCTATCGCTCGCCAGGAAGAAATTGACACCTGGATGGGGATAAACGTCTTAAAACAGTTGGCTGAATGGGACCGAATGGATACAAGCCAGGGAAAGAGAAAAAAGGAGAGAAAGATACAAAAACAGACGGTGACCCCTCTTAATAATAATCGGTTTTAACCTAACCTTACCCAGGATAACTTAAAAACAGGAATGAAGTTCTCGAAAAGGGTCTCCAGTCCTGACGCTCTTTTTGACTTACAGTGTGCTGGCTTAATAATCCAGAAGGTTTAATAGTCTCTAAAGTCCTGTTTTAATAGCTAACTTAAACTAACTTAATTAACCCTATTTAACGGGTTCAGGAGCGATATATGTCACGGTATCCAGCCATACCACCTAGAGTATCTCAGGCTTGATTAAAGGGGAGGTATTTTTTGTATGGAACCCCTTCTCCCTCATGTTTAGCCCTATTTTCTTGACATTTTAAGACGTTCGCCTCATTAGTTTGGCGATTTTAAGACCTGTTGTGCCATTTAGGTGTCGATTTTATCCTGGCGAGCGATAGCGATCCTGTAATTTAAGAGGAACCGGCTTTCGGCCGGGACAGTATTCTACTGAAAAATGCACAAACTTATCTCGAAGGGGTGTCTTAGGAATATTTCTTTAAATTTGATGGAAGTCTAGGAATGAAACTAAAACAATACTACTATTAATTATATTAATAGACCTAAATATAAACACTACCCCCATAGCAACCATTAATAAACACTACCCCCATAGCAACCATTAATAAACACTACCCCCATAGCAACCATTAATAAACACTACCCCCATAGCAACCATTAATAAACACTACCCCCATAGCAACCATTAATAAACACTAACCCCATAGCAACCATTAATAAACACTACCCCCATAGCAACCATTAATAAACACTACCCCCATAGCAACCATTAATAAACACAACCCCCATAGCAACCATTAATAAACACTACCCCCATAGCAACCATTAATAAACACTACCCCCATAGCAACCATTAATAAACACTACCCCCATAGCAACCATTAATAAACACTACCCCATAGCAACCATTAATAAACACTACCCCCATAGCAACCATTAATAAACACTACCCCCATAGCAACCATTAATAAACACTACCCCCATAGCAACCATTAATAAACACTACCCCCATAGCAACCATTAATAAACACTACCCCCATAGCAACCATTAATAAACACTACCCCCATAGCAACCATTAATAAACACTACCCCCATAGCAACCATTAATAAACACTACCCCCATAGCAACCATTAATAAACACTACCCCCATAGCAACCATTAATAAACACTACCCCCATAGCAACCATTAATAAACACTACCCCCATAGCAACCATTAATAAACACTACCCCCATAGCAACCATTAATAAACACTACCCCCATAGCAACCATTAATAAACACTACCCCCATAGCAACCATTAATAAACACTACCCCCATAGCAACCATTAATAAACACTACCCCCATAGCAACCATTAATAAACACTACCCCCATAGCAACCATTAATAAACACTACCCCCATAGCAACCATTAATAAACACTACCCCCATAGCAACCATTAATAAACACTACCCCCATAGCAACCATTAATAAACACTACCCCCATAGCAACCATTAATAAACACTACCCCCATAGCAACCATTAATAAACACTACCCCCATACTACTTTCCAAACGGAGTCCCACAAGGATCCGTCCTATCGCCCGCACTCTTCAATCTGTACATGCACGATATAACTACACCCAATACGCCCCAAATAAACTTAGCCTCCTATGCAGATGACATAACACTCACATGCACACACCATGACCCAAAAAGAGCAACAGATCTCCTTCAACCCTATCTCAACACACTACATGGCTGGTGCACTACAAACAGACTTAATCTAGCCCCAGCCAAATCCACCGCAACCCTGCTCACAAGTTGGACAGGAGAACACGAATACATCCCTCAACTCACCATAAACAACACACCCCTAACACATACACACACACCCAAAATCCTAGGAGTAACATATGATACTCATATGACATTCAAACAGCACACCACAAACATTAAAAAAAAACTGACACCCAGACTTAACGCCCTCAGGTCACTTGCTCACACACAATTTGGACACAACAAAGAAACTACCACCACAGTATATAAACAATACATAAGATCAGTGATGGAATACGCAAGCCCAGCCTGGGCTTCTAACCTAGCTGAAACACATCATAAGACCTTACAGACTATTCAAAACAAAGCCCTGAAGATCATTACAGGCTGCACAGCTACTGCACCCACAGATCACCTACATCAAGAAACCAAAATCCTCAAAGTCAAAGACCATCTGGACATGAGAGGCACTCAATTCCTGGCAGCAGCCTCCACGAACCAAGACCACCCACTAAACTACATGGCAACACACCCACAGACACCAAGAAATATCAAAACAACACCCAGCACACGGTATCACACACAATTATTGTCCTCTCTCCCTCCCTGCCCACCCCGAACCAACTTCCAGAAGCACATCCATACTCATATCTCTCACCGATCCATCCACTCACTCACAGACAACACACAGCTGCATGCACGACCTCCCGAAATCCATCCTTCCGAATCCTCCCTTCCTCGCGAGGACAGAGTCCACCTGGCCAGGCTGAGATGCGGACACCATCCAGCTCTCCTGAGCTATCAGAAGAGACTGGATGACTCCGTTGTCGACGCCTGCCCGGGATGTAACACAGCACCCCATACCATTAAACACATCATAGAAGACTGCAATTCACACAACCACTTACGCCAACAACACAATCTACACTCAATGAGAGCTCTGTGGGAAAGCCCGATCGTGGCCATGGCCTTTCTCAGGGACTCGGGGCTGTTCGGCCAGGCAGCTTAGGGAACAACAACAACAACAACAACCCCCATAGCAACCATTAATCACCCGCTATGCATGTCCACATTACACACGACCAACATATCTCTTCAACATGTCCACACTACACACGACCAACATATCTCTTCAACATGTCTACACTACACACGACCAACATATCTCTTCAACATGTCATCATTACACACGACCAACATATCTCTTCAACATGTCCACATTACACACAACCAACATATCTCTTCAACATGTCCACATTAAACACGACCAACATATCTCTTCAACATGTCCACATTATACACGACCAACATATCTCTTCAACATGTCCACATTACACACGACCAACATATCTCTTCAACATGTCCACATTACACACGACCAACATATCTCTTCAACATGTCCACATTACACACGACGAACATATCTCATCAACATGTCCACATAACACACGACCAACATATCTCTTCAACAAGTCCACATCACACATGACCACATTACACATGACCAACATATCTCTTCAACATGTCCACATTACACACGACCAACATATATTATCTCTTCAACATGTCCACATTACACACGACCAACATATCTCTTCAACATGTCCACATTACACACGACCAACATATCTCTTCAACATGTCCACATTACACCCGACCAACATATCTCTTCAACATGTCCACATTACACATGACCAACATATCTCTTCAACATGTCCACATTACACACGACCAACGTATCTCTTCAAGATGTCCACATTACACACGACCAACATATATCTCTTCAACATGTCCACATTACACACGACCAACATATCTCTTCAACATGTCATCATTACACACGACCAACATATCTCTTCAACATGTCCACATTACACACGACCAACATATCTCTTCAACATGTCCACATTACATACGACCAACATATCTCTTCAACATGTCCACATTACACACGACCAACATATCTCTTCAACATGTCCCCATTACACACGACCAACATATCTCTTCAACATGTCCACATTACACACGACCAACATATCTCTTCAACATGTCCACATTACACACGACCAACATATCTCTTCAACATGTCCACATTACACACGACCAACATATCTCTTCAACATGTCCACATTACACACGACCAACATATCTCTTCAACATGTCCACATTACACATGACCAACATATCTCTTCAACATGTCCACATTACACACGACCAACATATCTCTTCAACATGTCCACATTACACATGACCAACATATCTCTTCAACATGTCCTCATTACACACGACCAACATATCTCTTCAACATGTCCACATTACACACGACCAACATATCTCTTCAACATGTCCACATTACACACGACCAACATATCTCTTCAACATGTCCACATTACACACAACCAACATATCTCTTCAACATGTCCACATTACACACGACCAACATATCTCTTCAACATGTCCACATTACACACGACCAACATATCTCTTCAACATGTCCACATTACACACGACCAACATATCTCTTCAACATGTCCACATTACACACGACCAACATATCTCTTCAACATGTCCACATTACACACGACCAACATATCTCTTCAACATGTTCACATTACACACGACCAACATATCTCTTCAACATGTCCACATTACACACGACCAACATATCTCTTCAACATGTCCACTTTACACATGACCAACATATCTCTTCAACATGTCCACATTACACACGACTAACATATCTCTTCAACATGTCCACATTACACACGACCAACATATCTCTTCAACATGTCCACATTACACAAGACCAACATATCTCTTCAACATGTCCACATTACACACGACCAACATATCTCTTCAACATGTCCACATTACACACGACCAACATATCTCTTCAACATGTAATCACGATCACTGTATGCAGTCTACAATCAAAAATCTCTCTGAAGCCCTCTCACCTTGAAGAGTAGTAAACATGCAGGGAGCGATTTGTCAGGTATGCACGAAAACAATGTGTGCGAATCTAATATGATAAATGAGCATGAAAACAGTGTGTGCTAATTGAATATGATAAATGAGCGTGAAAACAGTGTGTGCTAATTGAATATGATAAATGAGCGTGAAAACAGTGTGTGCTAATTGAATATGATAAATGAGCGTGAAAACAGAGAGAATTGAATGAGAATTGAATGTGAAAACAAATTGTGTGCAAATTGAGTGTGATCATTGAACGAGAGATCAGAGTGTGTGAGAGTTTGAGTGAGTGAGTAACCAAGGCGGAGGAGGAGGAGGTGGGGTGGGAGGGTGGAGGAGGTGGTGGGGTGGGAGGGAGGAGGAGGTGGTGGGAGGAGGGGGTGGGGTGGGAGAGAGGAGGAGTACAAAGGAGTACAAAGGAAATCAAGCAACAACAGATCTAGTGACCCTTCCAGGCTGCTTGTCCTCCAAAACACTGAGGATCAAGTGTCCAAACAGTGGTTTAGAGTGGGTAAGGGAACATTGGAAAGGGAACTACTGCCCTGGAACTAATGTCCGTGGCAGGATTAGGAAGTTAGTAGGGGACAGATGGGTTAGTAACTGAGGGGGGGATAACAAAAAGTTATTCATTTACAAACGCAGTCAGTCGCGGGTTTGATGCGAGATATTTGTCTAAGCGGAGTTTAAATGAATCAACGGTGCTGCAGTCTATAACGTCTCGGGGAAGCCCATTCCACAAGTTGACAACTCGATTGAAGAAGAAATTCTTAGATTCGTGTGAGTTAAAAGATTTACCAATAATTTTGCAACCGTTTCCCCGCGTGTAATTAGATTGGTCGATAGTGAAGTACCTACTACAGTTCATATTGTCGATGCCTTTGATGATTTTGAACACTTGAATTAAGTCACCTCTTAATCTGCGCTGGGTTAAAGGAAATAGATTTAATTCTCTAAGACGCTCTTCGTATGGTTTGTTCTTTAGGCTAGGTATAATTTTGGTAACTCTACGTTGAACTCGTTCTAGCTTATTTATATCTTTTTGGTAATAAGGGCACCAGGATTGAACGCAGTATTCCAGAAGAGGGCGGACTAAGGAATTGTAAAGGGTTAGGATAACTTCTTTGGATTTATGCTCAAATGACCTGCCTATAAAGCCAATTATTTTGTTTGCCTTCTTAACAACTTCTGAACATTGTTGACTCGGTTTTAGGTTACTCGATATTGTTACTCCCAGATCGGTTTCTCTGTTTACATTCTTAAGCTGAGTGCCATTCATCGAATAGTTTGCTTTCTAATTTAGGTATCCGATATGTAGTACTTTACATTTATCCGCATTGAAACTCATTTGCCAAATTTGGGCCCAACATGACAATTTATCTAGATTGTGTTGCATATCGTCAACTTGTTCTTTTGAGAGTACGCTATTTGCAATTTTTGTATCGTCAGCAAATTTTGAGATTATACAGGTGAGACCTCATCTATGTCGTTGATGTAAATTAGAAAGAGAATTGGTCCTAGTACCGATCCCTGGGGTACCCCGCTACTTACATTGGTCCATTTAGATGCCTTACCGTGTATGACTACTCTTTGCTTTCTGTCGCTGAGCCAATTTTCTATCCATTTCAACACACCGTCTTGTATTCCATGCGCTTTTAGTTTTAGCAGTAAACGTTTGTGGGGAACTTTGTCAAAGGCCTTTTGAAAATCAAGGTATATAATATCTACAGCTTTACTCTCATCGTAGAGGTTGAGGATATCGTGGAAGAAGTCTAAGAGGTTTGTTAAACAGGAACGTTTTTTACGAAAGCCGTGTTGAGTATCTTTAAGTAAGTTATTTTCCTCTAAGTGATTTACGAGTCTGTCTCTTATGACCGTTTCTAGCATTTTACATACAATTGAGGTTAAGCTAATTGGACGATAGTTACTGGGTAGGGATTTGCTGCCTTTTTTTAATATCGGTGTTACATTGGCTAGCTTCCACTGATCAGGCATAGTCTCAGACTGCAAGGATTCATTGAATAGCAATGTCAGTGGTTTTGAGAGCTCATCCTTAGCTTCCTTTAGAACTCTAGGCGAGATTGTATCAGGTCCAGGCGTTTTATTTACCTTGAGTTTATCTAAACAATTCAATACTTCTCTCTCTGTAACGGTGATATTGCTTAGAACATCTGAATTATCAATCTGAATCGGCGATGGTGTAGGGATATCACTGAGGTCTTCTGTTGTAAAAACTGATGCAAAGAAGGTATTGAGGGCATTACTCATTTGTACTTCGTCTTTGGTGTATTCTCCAATTTCATCGACTAACGGTCCAACAGTTGAAGTAACTACTTTTTTCTTTCTGATATAACTATAGAATTCTTTCGGGTTTGTTTTACTTTGATTCGCAACATATAACTCCAGGGTCTTTTTACTTTGCTTAATTAACTTTTTGGCTTTGCGTCGTAGCTCTACAAATTTCACCCGTTCTTCGTCATTTTGTGAGGATTTTAATCTATCATTAGCAAATTTGTTAGCAATCAGACAGTTTGAAATATCTTTATTCCACCATTTGGGCTTATCATTATGGCCTGGATGCCGTATTTTCGATGGTATGCAGTCGTGCACTGCCTTAAGGTAAGTGGTTGTGAAACACTCCCAAGATGTATTTATGTCGTTATTGTTAGTCAGAAAGCTCCAGTCAGTTTCTTTAAGCTTTGATTTAAGTTTATGAAAATTTGCTTTCTTGAAATTAGGGACTTCTCAATGCTGCTATTTGATTTGTTACTAGTAAACTTTAAAGTGAAAGTTATCGTACGATGGTCGCTGTTACTGAATTCATCACCAACATTCAAATTCTCTATTTATTCTTCTTTTGTTGCGAGTACAAGGTCAAGCATATTATTACCACGGGTCGGAGATTGTACAAATTGAAAAAGTGAACTCTCTTGCAAGTTAGCATAGAGGTCGTGTCCAGAGTGTGAAGTAAGAATATCGCCCCATTTAGTCACGGGTAAGTTGAAATCGCCAACATTTTTGGTATCTTGTATGTTAGTTATTTCTGCAATTTGTTCATAAATTTCACTGTCAGTTTGCACTGATTGAGCTGGGGGTCTGTATAATAAAGCTAGTGTTATTTTAGTTCCTCGTTTATTATTTAATAGTACGTAAGATATGTCTATATTCGCAATTTGAGGTTTAGACATTAAGACGGGATTAAGACTTTCCTTTATAAAAAACAGAACTCCTCCTCCATTTCTATTGATCCGACTTTTCTCAAACATTGTATAACCAGGAAGCGTATATTCGGCTAAAAAGTCTCTGTCTTCCGTATTTAACCAAGATTCTGTAATGCCGATTATATCATAATGTTCTGTAAACACGATTTCCTCAAGATCTGAAAATTTATTGCGTATGTTACGAGCATTTACATAAAACACCTTAAGAGTATTAGAGTTGGATGTTACTGATTGTGCATTGTCTGAATTTTCAGTTCGTATTTGACTTACAGTACCCCCGGATACCCCCGGTTGACCCCGTTTTTTGAACGGAAATCCTTGACTGCATCGTTCAGCAGACGACCAAGACGTGCAGCTCCTACTTCATTGAGATGTACACCATCTCCTGTAAACAAAGATATATCATAGTAAAAATGATCCCACGTGTCAACAAAGCCGATGCCTCCTCCCTGCAGAGTTTGGCTAGTCGGCGATTTGTACTGGTAGCTATGTTGTAGAATCGGTTTTCTACATTAATCCGGTGAACAATTCCTGAAATTAAGATTCTATTAGATTTTTCCTTGAAGGACCTGATCAGCCGCCGGTACTTGCAAAGTAGTTCCTCTGACCGCGTCCGTTGGACATCGTTAGATCCAACGTGAATGACGTATGTAGTGCTTGCGGGGGCGAGCCTGGAAACCTCTTCCACAGCCGCAACAATGTCGTCCACGCTGCCACCTGGGATACAGAATCGCTTTCTGGTCCTGGGTGCCCTGGCGCAGAACTCGGTTAATTGGCCACGGACCATGGAGTCGCCCAGAAGCCGAACTTCTTCCGTTTCCTCTTCCTCGTCAATAGCAAGACTTTTGAAGCGGTTTTGGCATGTTGTCGGTGGAGGAGGTGGGGTGGGAGGGAGAACGAGGTGGTGGGGTGCGGGAGAGGAGGAGGTGGGGTGGGAGGGAGGAGGAGGGAAGGGGTGGGAGGGAGGGGGGGGGAGGTGGTGGGGTGGGAGGGAGGAGGAGGTGGTGGTGGGAGGGAGGAGGAGGTGGTGGGGTGGGAGGGAGGAGAAGGTGGGGATGGGGTGGGAGGGAGGTGAGAGGTTAAGGTCAGGTGAGGTAAGTTACCGACACGTGTGTGTGTGTGTGTGTACGATTGTGTATGTGTGTGTGTGTTTGTGTGTGAGGCAACTGAACTGTTTGTTCTCGGTTACCCTCCTCGCCTTGATATGCACACACTCACACACAGAATCACACGCACACACACACACGCACACACACACACACACACACACACACACACACACACAAACAAACACACGTATACAAACACGTACACACATTTGCGCGTGCTTGTGTGTGTAGGTTTGCTTTATGTGTGTGTGTGTGTGTTATATCTTTTCTTAGGTCGGTTTACTTCAAGCCGGCAGCCAATTAGGCTGAAAATACACACACTTAACCTAGATCTTATCCTAAATTATCAACAGACTGATCGAGGCTGCTAAATAAGGCGCCTACATACCCCCGAGGGAATAGTTGTGGAAATGTACTGCCCATTTGCTCTAGACCCTTTTGAGTTACAGAGGTTAAGGGTTACGATTTATAGCCTATTTATATCGATTGAACCATGGTTTTATATGAATTTAGAAGACTATAATAATCAATGTCTAGTTTAATTCACGATACCTATGGTAAACAAATACCTGCGAACCTTGTCAGAAAAAAATGACAAGACAAATCGTTTCTGACTCGAACAGTAACATAGATTTCTGCTAAGTTAAGGGGAGACGGGCCTTTTTTTTCTTTTTTTCTATTAATTCATGTATTCCTTTATTTCTTAGTTTCCTAGCTTGACCTCCATCAAGCTTAGAAACACCCCCTAAACCCCCCTTCAACATAAATGTTTACATGTTTCGGTAGACAAATGTCCCGGCCGAAGGCCGCTTCCTCTTAAAATGTCAGGCTTGTTTTCACTCGCTAGGAAAAAATCGGCACCTAAATGGCACAAAAGGCCTTAACATTGACAATGAAATGGGGTGAAAGGTATTAAAATCGCCAAACTAATGGGCCGAACGTCATAAAATCTGAAAACAAACGGGGCTAAACACGAGGAAGAAGGGGGACCAGAAAAACGGCCTGTCTCCCCTTAACCTTTCAAGTCCTTTGTTGTGTTCTTGATGATTATTCAGCGCTTTAAATTTGAAGTGCACAATAAAGATATATACTGTATGTTTACTGTATATATAATTATGTATATATTACATTTGTGGGACACTATTTTATTAACCCGTACAGTACCGGTGACGTCCTTTTCATTACATTCTGGAGACTATTAGGCAATATTATTCAGCTTGGGAAGGACCTCAAGCAATAATAAGGCTTCAAACTATCTCAACCAACCCTTTTAACTAACACAGATTCTTCCTAAGCTACATAATATTGTATAAATATAGCTAGAATGGATTATAACACACGTCGCTGGTACTCAAAAGGTTAAATGTGAACACTTGTTTTAGGCTTTTCGAACACATGTATGATTCTTATAGGCAATAATTATACTCTGCATCATAAATCACATTAGCGAAGGTTTCTATACGGTGTTCAAATTAATATTGTTAATAATTGTACAAAATGTGACAGTTTATATTTGCAATAATACGCACACAAATTGTATGGTGTAGGTTTGTTTTAATACTCCCAAAGCTATGTTCATGATGGAAAAGATAACAAATTAGCTATAAACACAATCCCACACCTACTCTGTGCAACTCTCCAACCCAAGAGTGAAACGCTATTGTCAGGCCTTCTTCAGTTCAACTGCTGAGCTCTGGAACTCTCTCCCAGAATCAGTCTTTCCCTCTTTCCATGGCTTAAATTGCTTCAAACTCCGTGTGTCCAGGTATTTTGGCTCGAACGTCCCTTGATGTTGGCCCTGTCATTCTTTCAACTCTGGGGGAGGCACTAGCTGCAGGCAGTAATGCCTTATGTCTCCCTCACTCACATAGAAAGAAAAAAAAAAATTATGAAACAAGTACTAGTAACATGGAGAGATTGTAGAAACCAATAGGGAAGGGCAATACCCAGGGGAGGCCTCATAGACATGTGATACGGAATTGCTGAAACTCCTGTTTCATTCGTCTGGCTTACTTCACTGTTGCTGTGTGTAACTCACTTACACAGAGAGTAATCCAGCTAGCTCTCGCAAACACCTCCTCCTCCTATCCATTTCACTACACTATGGAGGCACACCACTTTTGTTTTCTTCAAATAATGTACCCCCCCCCCCCCCCCCTTCCCCCTTCAAAAAAAATATTAAATTTGGCTCTCTTGCCCTTTCAACTTTGGGGGAGACACTTTTGCTTCCTCCATACTCAGAAAACCAAACGCACAATGGCTAACTAACGGTAGGCTAGATGCTGTATACAAATTGAAACATATAATAATAAATATTTAAGATTATGCAATAACTAAATAACCTATGCAATCAGGTAAGATGCATTTTTAAGTGTTTACCTGACCTTATTATGTTTTACCTGGTCATATAGTTAACCCAGAGCACTATTACAGTTTACACCAGTATGAAGGAATCTACAATTGTGACACCTAATTTCTAACTCAGGTAGGACTCTGGCAAACGAGTTGTAATTTTCCACACCTATTGCTTCTTCACCCTTCTCACATTATCCATATATTACCTCATTAACTTTATGCGTTAGGAGAGGTAGTTGGTCAGAATTTCTAGACTTGCCAGAGGAATACATTGTAGTTATAGGGAACATGGCTGTAACTGTATGAGATTGTATACTGAATTCTCCCAATAGTCGGGTGATCTGTGTGTCGTCTATCTATCTATCTACTGTATATACTCAGGCCCAATCCCCAGTTTTCCTTGTGTGTGTGTGTGTGTGTGTGTGTGTGTGTGTGTGTGTGTGTGTGTGTGTGTGTGTGTGTGTGTGTGTGTGTGTGTGTGTGTGTGTGTGTGTGTGTGTGTGGTGTGTGTGAGGTGTGTGTGAAGTGTGTGTGTGTGTGTGTGTGTGTGTAAAAATAAACGGTTTATTAAAGATTGGCAGCCTCATGAGCTGAAAATACACATTTTACAATTTAGTGGATGAACATGAGATGTACAGATATGAGGATGGTAAGCTTAGTTTACAAACAAAATAAATAAATACAATAATGATGCATGTGCAGAATACAAATTATCATAAAATAACCATGAGAGTAAGTGATATACAGTACATATACACATTTATTTACTTACTCATATACAGAACATACGTATATATACGTACGTGCGCACATACATACATATACATACATATATAGGAACATAAGAAAATGCAGTAAGTGTGCACATGTCCGTATACACAAACGCTCACGTATGCACACAAACATACATACATACAGAAACTGTTTTGGTAAGGTCAGGTAAAGAGGGTGCAGGTACTACAATGGGAGGTTAATCCTTGGTAGTGTAGGTGTGTGTGTGTGTGTGTGTGTGTGTGTGTGTGTGTGTGTGTGACAGAAGGCGAAATATGGAAGAGCTGGGCGTTCTATTGTTAAGGGTGGAAATACATGGATGAAGATACGCGAACACTTAATAATAGATAATGCTTATGCGTAGATTTATAATCAGAAGTTGCGCTAGTGAGCAATATGTTCTCGCTCATATGTACGTATATTTACGTACATATGTGCATATGACCATATAAATATAAATACACGTACAGTACATACATATATTATATACCTTATATTCTCAACCGGGCTCGAACCATTGACAGAACATATACACAGACATACATATACATAAATATATGCACATTACATGCATATATGCTCTTCTCTTATCCTACCTGATACTCTCAGCCGGGCTCGAACCACAAACAGTATACACTATACACATATATATATACATAAATAACGCATACATACATACACATATACGCACACATACATACACATATACTGCACATACATAGATACATATATACACATATACATAAACAAACTCAAGCAAATACATACATAATTATATTCTAATACACACACGCACACACACTTATGCATATATTATTAAAGGTGGGCGCGTATATATGGTGTGACAGGCCGTTATTACACATTATTAATAATATTAACAATGGTTGGGATAGGACTATTTTTATATCTGTCAGTTCTTGCTCTTATTGGTTGGAGTGTGTTGAAATGACGAGCTGCACGTGTAGGTCTAGGGGGTCTGGTGGAAGTAAGTTTCTGTGTCGTGGGTGAACAAGCAGCTTAGATGCAAACTGTTTGAGTGTGTTGTAGTGGTGGGTTGAGAGTGCAGGTATGCTAAGGGTGGTGAGAGCTTCCTCGTACCCTGGATATGTGCCACCCAGGATGATCCTGCATGCCCTCCTCTGAACTCTCTCCAGTTGACGTTGTTGTGTTAGGGTTAGAGAGGAGGACCAGGCGGGAGAGGCGTAGGTGAGCTTAGGGAGTATGAAGGTGTGTGTGTGTGTGTGTGTGTGTGTGTGTGTGTGTGTGTGTGTGTGTGTTTGTGTGTCGTGGGTGAAGTTATTGATGCATCCTGTAATTTGGTGTCCCCGTGAAAAAGCCAAGGGAGAAGAGATTTTGTAGTAAGAGAGGCCGGCCACTCGATATTTTGAACGACTTTTCGTTGCCGCAATGAACAAGCAACAGGGATTTAGTTTATCTTTTGGTTTACTGTATATATTTTCTTATTTGTTTATTTTTTAGTTTCCTTGCTAGACCTCCATCAAGCTTATACAAAAAAAAAAAAAAAAAACTAAACACCCCTTCGAGATAAATTTGTAAATTTTTCGGTAGAAAAATGTCCCGACCGAAGGCCAATTACTTCTAAGATTTCAGGCTCGCTCTCGCTCGCCAGGAAGAAATTGACACCTAAATAGCACAAAGGGTCCTAATATTGAAAACACAATGGGGTGAAAGGTGTTAAAATGGCCAAGCTAATGAAACAAACGTCTTAACCCTTTCAAGCTCCAATACGCGTTTCTGTTCTGTTTCTGGCTACTATTTGACGATTCACTCAGATTAGTACGGTATATGGAAGTCAAAGGGTTGATTGAGATAGTATTTACCCTTTTAATACCCACAGGTACTTCCTAAGCTGCATAAAATCGTCTGATGATAGCCAAAATAAACTGCTAAAACGCGTCAGAGCTTCAAAGGGTTAAATAATAAGACTAATAACGCAAGTAACACCAATACATATGTGTTTGGCCGACCTCTGTTACTGATGGTGTGTGTAGCGAAGAAGAAGAGATACAGGGGCGGTAGGTGGCGGGCGAGGGTTAATAAGGGGGGTCACCGGCTTGTTTTATCTTTGTCTCCTTTTCTCTCTTTCCCTGGTTTGTATCTATTTGGCCCCATTCAGCCAACTGTTTTAATATTTTTTTTTCTGTCTATGTGAGTGACGGAGGCAAAAGGCAGAACTGCCTATAGCGAGTGCCTCCCCCAAAGTTGAAGGAGTGACAGGGCCAAAATCAAGGGACGTTCGAGCCAAAATGCCTGGACACACGGAGTTTGAAGCAATTTAAATCATAGGAAGTGGGAAAGACTGATTCTGGGAGAGAATTCCAGAGTTCAGCTGTTGAATAGAAGAAAGACAGAGTAACGTTTCACTCTTGGGTTGGAGAGTTGCACAGAGTAGGGGTGGGATTGTGTTGCGAGACGGGTACCACGTGCCCTACGTAAAGAAGGTGGTATACACTGGGAAAGCTCTGAGGAACACTGATTATTATAGTAGCGATAGAATAGCGAGAGATATGCAACGTTGCGGCGAAGAGAGAGAGATTGCAGAGAGTTGGTGAGTGGACGGGAGTTAATGATACGAAAGGCCTTCCTTTCAATTTTGTCTAGGAGACCGATGTGAGAGGAACCTCCCCACACATGTGAACAATACTCAATCCAAGGACGCACTATGCCCCTGTACAGAGCAAGAAGATGAGCATGGGTAAAGAACCCCCTAAGGCAGTTGAGCACACCCAGCTTCTGGGAGGCTACCTTAGCAAGACTGGTAATATGGTCCTTCCAACTGAGAGCAGAAGAAAAAGAGACACCAAGAATATTGAGAGAAGATGAAGGATTGATTTTTGCATTGTTGAAGAATAAGGGATAGTCCGCAGGGAGTTCCTGACGGGTAGATAGATGGAGACATTGGGTTTTGGAAGCATTAAATGTAACAAGGTTTTCTCTGTCCCAATTGGAGATAGTATTTAGATCAGAATTTAAGTGTGCTATGTCTTCATTACGTTTGTCGTTGAGGAATTGCTGGCTGGGGCGTTCTGAAAAAACTAATGGAGTAGTGTAAGGTTGAGTCGTCTGCATGTGAATGGATAGGAGTTGAGGTACAGTTGAGAAGGTCATTTATAAAAATTAGAAAGAGAATAGGAGATAGGACAGAGCCATGAGGGACACCGGAGTTTATAGGGTGAGGAAGTGAAAGCGATGGCCATCCACAACCGAAGCTATGGAACGGCCGGAGAGGAAATTAGAGACAAAGGCACAGATGGAGGGATAGAAACCGAAGGAGGGTAGTTTAGAAATTAAACATTTGTGCCAGACTCTATCGAAGGCTTTCGATATGTCTAGTGCAATAGAAAAAGTCTCACCGAAGTCCCGAAAGGAGGATGACCAAGAGTTAGTAAGATATGAAAGAAGATCACCAGTAGAGCGACCCTTAAGGAAGCCATACTGGCGATCTGAGAGCAGATTATGAGAAGAGAAATGTTTAAAGGTGGGGGTGCATGGGTTGAGGTAAACATGGACAAATAATCGCCAACCTGCATATAATTTTCTTGTAAAATGCAATGTCACTGAAATAATTATTAACAATGGTATAAAGGATTTTGCGGATCGTCTATACCGGGCCTGTGACGTCATAGTGACGTCACACCAGTATCCTCATCCTGGACTGGATGGTGGACTTACACTCCTGTGACGTCACAGGCCCGGTATAGACGATCCACAAAATCTTTTATACCATTATTAATATTTATTTCGGTGCCATTGCATTTTGCAAGATAATTATGTACAACTTGGCGATTATCATTCCATGTTTATCTCAACCAATGCACCCCCACCTTTAAGAAATTTGGAAGCAAGAATAGTTTCAAAAACTTTAGAAATACAAGAGATGAGAGCAATTGGACGATAGTTGGAAGGTTGAGAGCGGTCACGTTGGACAGGAAGGTTGGGACAGGTTGAATGAGAGCAAACTTCGAGCATGAAGGGAAGACGTTAGAGGATAGACAGAGACGAAAGAGTTTGCCTAGGCAGGGAGTCAGCACGGAAGCACCGGTTTTGAGTACATCCAGGTGTTGATTTCTTCCTGGCGAGCGTTGGCGAGCCAGCATTGTATGGAGAAATCCGGCTTTGCCGGAGAATTTTTTCTATCGAAAAATGTACAAATTTAAATTGCTGTCAGAACAAAAAAAAACAAATATATATATATATATATATATACTGGCTCGCTACCGCCCGCCAGGAAAATATTGACACCTGGTTGGGGGTAAACGTCTTAAAACAGTAAGCTGAATGGGGCCGAATAGATACAAGCCAAAGAGAGAGGGAGAGAAAGGGGGAAAAAAGCGAGGTGGGCTCCCTTAAGAACCTGTGGGAGGGAGGGTCAGAGGGGTGAGTGGCTCAAGTAGTTGATAGAAAACAACGAGAGAGAGAACATACTTTGGTAATGATTCTATTTGTTTTTTTCATCTCACATACTCATAGACAAACCTAAATTTACCATAAACTATCTTTACCTATAGTCTAGCCTTACGTTAACCTAAAGTAGCCGAATTTTGATTAAATCTAATATAATTCGGTTCGGGCTCTGTCTCGAGTCAGCCACTCCCAGCAATGTGGTATGTGCCTTATAAGGAAGTTAATGGGGTAGTACTCTCTTTTTCTGGACCCCCTTCTCCCTCATGTTTAGCATATTAGTTTTGAGATATTATGACGATATTTTAGTTGGCACTATAACCTTAGCCCCAATGATACTAAATAAACAGTTCTATACAGATTATTATGGGTACGTAGGTATTGTGGTTTTTGACTGTACCCTCTCTGCCCTCCATCCTTCGACACCGGTACCCTGTTATTACCGTCGTGACTCATGCTGGACCCAAATTGCCGGCACTTTTTATTTCTTCTATAGTTTACCTTTGTAAGCTGGTTCACATTATTTTCATCATCTTCCTTGTTTACATCGTCAATATACTCATCTTCATCATCATCTTTAGCGTTATCAACACACAATCTTTCTCATTGTCATAATCATCATCATCTTTAGCATCATCAACACACAATCCTTCTCATTGTCATCATCATCCTCATCATCATTAATACAAAATTCATATAATCAACATAATCATCCTCAGCATCACCATTAACACACAATCCTTCTCAGTATTAACATCACCATCATCATCATTTGTTTCCACTTTATCCTCTTCAATGACATTTAGCATCATTTTGTATTAACATATCTATGATCTTAAATAATCATCATCATCAATTCATCATAATACTTCAAAATGTCTGAAACATTAATATTCCCATAATCTACTTTCAGATCGCCAGTATGGTTTCCTTAAGGGTCGTTTTACAGTTGATCTTTCTTATCTTACTAACTCTTGGTCATTATCCTTTCGGGACTTCGGTGAGACCTTCTCTATTGCGCTAGACATATCGAAAGGCTTCGATAGAGTCTGGCACAAATTTCTAGTTTATAAACTACCCTCCTGCAGTTTCTATCCCTCCATCAGGGCCTTTATCTCTAAATTCCTTTCTGGCCGTTCCATAGCTGAGGTTGTGGATGGCAACCGATCACTTCCTCAACTTATCAACTCCGGTGTCTAACTATGATTAATGGACTATAATGTATGCGATATTGTTGATATGTGACATAAACCAAATCATAAGGGTGTCAAAATTGCTTATATTATGCAATTTTATATGTGACGATAAATAGCGCGATGAACAGTTGGCCGACTTGTATTGTCTATATCATGTTCACTAAAACTAGGTAAACAATTTAAGTTTACTGAAATTGATTGCTGAGCTGTGTTTGGTGGTAGGCAACGAATATAGTGCTAATTATTTAGAGACGATACTGACAGATTAGATAGATAGATATTTTCTGCTGTCTTTAGATATCAACAACTATGGTGGGGAGATTGTAGGCACCAATCGATCAGGGCTAGACCCAGGTGAGGTTAT
Source organism: Paralithodes platypus (assembly GCA_032716605.1). Taxonomy (NCBI): domain Eukaryota; kingdom Metazoa; phylum Arthropoda; class Malacostraca; order Decapoda; family Lithodidae; genus Paralithodes; species Paralithodes platypus. The sequence goes on along the minus strand of CM064525.1, from coordinate 50,005,724 downwards.
AGGCATGTGATAAAGAGTTGCTGGAACTCCTGTTTCATTTGCTTGGCCTCTCTTACTGATTTTCTTTGTGCCTCATTCACACTGAGAACAATCCAGCTAGCTCTCACAAACACCTCCTCCTCCTATCCACTTCACTACACTAAACATGCACACCACATTTTTTTTTTTTTTTTTTTTTTTAAGAGACAATGAACGGAGGAAGGAAAAACACAGATAAAACAAAAAGGTCCATGTGCCTAAAGGCATCCTCCATTCATAAAATGTTTGTAACAACTGGATTTAAACATTTGTTGATTGTAAGTTTGTGGAAAGCAATTCGAGGGAAGTGAATTCCAAAGAGTAGTAGCTCTGGGGATAAATGAATTCTGATAAGCAGAAGTTCTGCATTGTGGAGGAGAAAGTGTAAATTCATGGGCGCTCTCAGCTGCCCTAGTTCTACGGGGAAAGATGTGGAGAGGCGGCACAATTGAAGCAAGTTCCTCGGAACAATTGCTGTGAAAATATCTGTAGAATAATGCAAGGGATGCAACGTTTCTTCGTATGGCTAATGTAGGAAGGTCCTGTGTGATTGCAGGGTTATTGATTAATCTAATAGCTTTATTTTGAATTTTGTCCAACTGCCTCAATGCAACCACTCCACTTCCACCCCACAGAGGTGAACAGTAATCCATCTAAGAGCGCACATGACTTTTATATATTACGGCCAACTGCTCGTCAGTGAAGAATTCTCGAACTCTGTACAGGAGTCCCAGTTTTTTAGAGGCATTCTTAGCAATGCTTCTAACATAATGTGTCCAGCTCAAGTTAGTAGTTAATGTTACACCGAGAATGTCAATACTAGGGGAAGTGGGAATATTTACATCATTAAAAAATATATGGGAGTCAGTGAGATTCTGTCGGTTAGAAAATTGAATGTACTGGTTTTCTGTGCATTAAAGGAAACTAGATTCTCTTGTCCCCATTCATTAATTCTAGAAAGGTCCCGGTTCAGAGAAATTGCAGTGTTTTATTTTTGAATTTATAAGATCGGGTTGGGTGAAAGAATTGGTAAATGTGAAGGAACTGTGGAGTGTTGAGTCATCTGCGTAGGAATGTATTGGATTATGAGTGGTAGATATGAGATCATTGATATGAATGAGGAACAGAGTTGGGGCCAAAACTGATCCCTGGGGAACACCAGCATTTATTGAGTGAAATTGAGAATAAAGGCCATCTACCATTACACGTATTTTTCTGTTATGAAGATAAGAAGAAATTAGTGGAACTAATGATGCAAGGCCGTAGTGTGACATCTTCGACAATAAGGATTGATGCCAGACTCTATCAAATGCCTTTGATATATCCAGTGCTATTGTATGTGTTTCACCATGTTGGTCTGTAGCTTGGTTGATTTGATGCGTAAGAAGGCAAAGAATGTCTGCAGTTGATCGACATCGACATCGTCTAAAACCATATTGCCTATCACTGATTAATTTATTATTCTCCAGATGCTTAATTATGTGATTATTTAATATAATTTCAAAAACTTTGCCAAGAGTGGAAGTTATAGCTATTGGTCTGTAGTTTGATGGATCTGAAGAGGCACCTTTTTTAGGAACTGGATGGATGTTTGCTTCTTTCCAGGGTACTGGGAAGCATGAGGTATGAGTACACAGACGGAAAAATTTTGCCAATACAGGAGCGAGCACCAAGGAGCAATTCTTAAGTACTATTGGAGGAATTTCATCTGGACCAGGAGCCTTATATACTGAGAGATTCTGCAAAATAGTTTTGACATGTCTGGTGTGGATCTTAAGTGAGGGAATTTCAGGTGAATTAAATTAAGTACAGGGACATCTTGATTTATTTCATCTAAGGTTGAGTTGGTGGAGAAAATATCTGCAAGAAGGTTAGCTTTACCTCGTGGGTCACTTACAAGATTGCCAGTCGGAGATTTTAATGGTGGAATGGATGAAGCAGTAGTGAAGTTGGATTTGAATGATTAAGAGTAGACCAAAATATTTTGTTATCATTTGGATTATTTAGAAGTTTATTTGCCTGCTTATGGAGAAAGTTTGATTTAGTTAGGTTTAATACAGTTTTGGCATGATTTCTGATGTTTCTAAAGTAATTAAAGGCTTCGTGTGTTTTTGATCTTGTGTATGCATTGTAGGCTATTGCTTTTTGTTCAGTTACTCTAGCACAATTATGGTCAAACCATTTAGGTGAATTAGATCTTTTAACTGTACATTTTGATGAGGAATAAAAGTTTCCATTCCAATTTTTACAAAATCTTGTATGTGGCTCAAGGTGGAGTGTGCATCATTAGAAAAGAAAGAGGTCCAGGGAATATCAATAAAGAAACCTTGAAGACCCTCCCAGTCTGCCCTATCGTAATGCCATTTAGTCACCAAAACAGGTTCAGAGTGGGAAGGTGTGGTAGGTGATAGACAGGTGGCCTGTATCAGACAGTGATCAGAAGATCCAAGTGGGGACCTCACTGTAACATCATAATTTTCTGAATTGGTTGTTAAAAATAAGTCCAGTAGGTGGGAATTATGATTAGGATTATCTGGTACACGGGTGGGTTGGTTGACTAGTTGAATGAGATTAAATGAGCCTGCAAATAGCTCACATTCAAGACCAGCATCATCAGTCCTGGCTGAATGAGTGAGCCATTCAACATTATGGACATTAAAATCACCCAACACAGTGATTTCAGAAGAAGCATTTAAGTTGAGGACACTGAGTTGTGAGGACAGAGAATCAAAAAGACTTTGCTCTGGAGGAGTATTTGGGGAACGGTAGATGCAACATATGTATTTAAATTTACCATTCCTCCACACCAAAATTTAAAAATATGATGAATTTCAGCCCAGCCTCGGAGTCCCCAGGGAGGGGGGGGGACCCTAAATGCCCCCACACCCGACCGACCATCCCCTGATGACCCACAAAATTACCTGGACCTCGGCCTGTTACTCTTTCTATTGATTTCTGCAACATTCGCGGACTTTCCTCTAACTTTCACTGTGTTGAACACCATCTCTCCTCCTACAAACCTGATCTCTTCCTCACCGAAACTCAGGTGTCTGTAGCAACATCAAGCAGCCCCTTCTCTGTATCCTCCTACTTTCTCTATCCTAGTTTCAAAGCCAAAGGCGGATGTTGTGCACAACAAACTCACTTGCTCTCGTGTTCCCGATTTCGACTCCTCTGAATTCTCAACTTTATGGCTCAAACTTTCCTGTCATTCTCTTACTAAATATTTCTGTGCTGTCTATCTTTCCCCTAATTCTACCAACTTTTCCAAATTCTTTGACTATCTAAACTCTACAGTGGAACACATTCTCTCCATTTCTCCTTTCTCAGAAATCTCCATCTTAGGAGATTTCAACGTTCACCACCGCCAATGGCTCTCCTCTCACACTACTGACCCACCTGGTGAACAAGCCTACGTCTTTTCTATCATAAATGACCTAGAGCAGTTAGTTCAGCAACCCACCCGTATCCCGGATCGCATCGGAGATCGGCCCAATGTTCTTGACTTGTTTCTAACTTCTAACCCTTCTTCTTATACTGTCGATCTTTTCTCTCCTTTGGGTTCCTCCGACCATAAACTTATCTCTGTCAACTGTCCTATCTCTCCAGTATGGCCACCCGATCCTCCTAGCCGGCGGCGCTTGGAGCTGCCGACTGGGAGGCTCTCCGGCAGTACTTCTTTGATTTCCCATGGAATGATTTCTGCTAACGTGGCCGGGGACCCTCGGAGAGTGCTGAACGCATTACCGAGGTAATCCTATCGGGCATGGAAGCATACATTCCATTCTCTTTCTCTCAGACTAATGCTAAAATATCTTGGTTTACTCACGCCTGTTCTACTGCTGTCCGCAATAAGGAGGAAGCATTCAAACGGTACCGACGCCTTAAAACTCAAGACTCTCATTCTTCCTATGTTTCTGTCCGGAATCAAGCCAAATCTGTTCTTCGACTTGCCAAGCACTCTTTCATCAATAATAAATGCACTGAACTATCCAACTCTAGCTCTTCCCAAGCTTTCTGGCATCTAGCCAAAAACCTCTCCAACAATTTCTCTTCCTCGTCTTTCCCTCCCCTTTCCCACTCTGATGGCACAACCATCACTTCTTCCTCTGACAAAGCTAAACTCTTTGCTCAAACTTTCGCTAGAAACTCCACCTTGGATGATCCCGGTGCTATTACTCCCTCTCCACCCTCCTCTCTCTTACTTATGCCTAATATCCTAATCTCTTCTAAAGATGTACTTTCTACCCTCTCTGGGCTTAATACTAATAAGCCGCACGGTCCGGACGGTGTTCCTCCTGTTGTTCTCAAAACTGTGCTTCCGTGCTGACTCCCTGCCTAGGCAAACTCTTTCGTCCCTGTCTATCCTCTAACGTCTTCCCTTCATGCTGGAAGTTTGCTCACATTCAACCTGTCCCAAAGAAGGGTGACCGCTCTCAACCCTCCAACTATCGTCCAATTGCTCTCATCTCTTGTCTTTCTAAAGTTTTTGAAACTATTCTTGCTGCCAAATTTCTTAAGCATTTCTCTTCTCATAATCTGCTCTCAGATCGCCAGTATGGCTTCCTTAAGGGTCACTCTACTGGTGATCTTCTTTCATATCTTACTAACTCTTGGTCATCCTCCTTTCGGGACTTCGGTGAGACTTTTTCTATTGCACTAGACATATCGAAAGCCTTCGATAGAGTCTGGCACAAATCTTTAATTTCTAAACTACCCTCCTTCGGTCTCTATCCCTCCATCTGTGCCTTTGTCTCTAATTTCCTTTCCGGCCATTCCATAGCTGCGGTTGTGGACGGCCATTGTTCACTTCCTCACCTTATAAACTCCGGTGTTCCTCAGGGCTCTGTCCTATCTCCTATTCTCTTTCTAATTCTTATAAATGATCTCACCTGTACCTCCAGTCCCATCCATTCATACACAGACGACTCAACCTTACACTACTCCCATTAGTTTTTCAGAACTCCCCAGCCAGCAATCCCACAACGACAAACGTAATGAAGCCATAGAACTCTTAAATTCTGATCTAAATACTATCTCCAATTGGGGCAGAGAAAACCTTGTTACCTTTAATGCTTCCAAAACCCAATTTCTCCATCTATCTACCCGTAAGGAAATCCCAGCGGACTATCCCTTATTCTTCAACAATACAAAAATCAATCCTTCATCTTCTCTCAATATTCTTGGTGTATCTTTTTCTTCTGCTCTCAGTTGGAAGGACCATATTACCAGTCTTGCTAAGGCAGCCTCCCAGCAGCTCGGTGTGCTCAACTGCCTTAGGGGGTTCTTTTCCCCTGCACAGCTTCTTGCTCTGTACAGGGGCATAGTGCATCCTTGTATTGAGTAATTGTTCACATGTGTGGGGAGGTTCCTCTCACACCGCTCTCCTAGACAAAGTTGAAAGGAAGGCCTTTCGTATCATTAACTCCCGTCCACTCACCAACTCTCTGCAATCTCTCTCGCTATTCTATCGCTACTATAATAATCAGTGTCCCTCAGAGCTTTCCCAGTGTATACCACCTCCTTTACGTAGGGCACGTGGTACCCGTCTTGCAACTCAATCCCACCCCTACTCTGTGCAACTCTCCAACCCGAGAGTGAAACGTTACTCTCAGTCTTTCTTCTACTCAACAGCTGAGCTCTGGAACTCTCTCCCAGAATCAGTCTTTCCCTCTTCCTATGACTTAAATTGCTTCAAACTCCGTGTGTCCAGGCATTTTGGCTCGAACGTCCTTGATTTTGGCCCTGTCACTCTTTCAACTATGAGGGAGGCACTTGCTATAGGCAGTTCTGCCTTTTGCCTCCCTCAATGACATAGAAAAAAAAAAAATGCTGCAAACGTAGCTCACATATTCGGTTACAAGGCACCTCAACCAGTAGACCAGTAAATATTATTGGGATGGAATTTGTGTTGTACCTAGTATCAGTGCAATACCACTAAACCCACCGAAACGCTAAAAAAATACTCCCATTGTTCCCTGATTAAATAGCACTCTATGAATATTTCCATATTCAATATATGCTACAAGGGAGCAATGCCTAGTGAGTTAACTTCTCAATAGGCGGCGTTCGGAGAGTGAGGGTCTGAGTCTATAGGGGGTGAGATAGTGAAGCACAAACAGCAAAGCAGCTTCAGAGATGGGGCTGCTTCGAGCCGTGAGTGGAGCTCTAAGTGCTTCACATGTATCACTCCCTAGACTGGAACAAGACCTCACGGGCTTCACCATGTTGAGCGGTTGGTTGGATGTACAGGCTCTCAGCCTATGCCCGAGAGGGAGTAGTTGGAATACAAAAAAAATAAACAACTTAACTAAATGCCAACTTAATTAAATTAACCATTTTGAATTAGATCAGCAGTATAAGTTGGCACTGTTTTAGTTGTTCATGGTTGATTTGGCACTGGGTGAAATCTATTGGTTGAAATTGGCACTGGTTGAGTTGTCCGGGAACTCAAATGTTCGCCTACTTATTACTGGACAGAGCATAAATGTTCTTGATGACTGCCTGGCTGCCTGAGACCTATTAGTTCTGGGAGGCTACACACGTAAACACAACCTGCCACCAGGGCTCTCAATATATGTCCTACAACCTAGATAGCCCGTTTGTTCAGTCGTGATCATGAATACTTCAACATCAAAAGGTGATGAACGTTACATAGTGAATACCAGTACGTATTGTGTTTCGTTGTAGTGTAGGCAGTTTATCAAAATAGTTAACTAGTGGATCAGAATTGTTCCTTCAGAAAATGTACTAAAATTCCTAACCACAGCTGTACACTCTAGAACACAAATGGTTGCCCTTTTTAAATTTTCGAACTGCTTAAATTACCTCATGCAACACATATTTTATAGAGTACCTAGTTAGTTAGTTAACATATGATTTCAGAGGATATCAACCCTGCTGGATTATTAAGCCAGCACACTGTAAGTCAGGATTGGCGCCCCTTTTCGAAAACCCAGCCCCTTGTTTACCCTTTAAAGAATTAATACAACAAAAGATTCAGCCTTGGCAGTTCGTACTCTCATGGACGATTCTTTGGCTTTCTCACCGGGATTCCATTTCAACCAGTAGATCTGAACACTGCCAATTTAACCCCTTGAGGATTATGCCGCGTTTTGACAGTTTATTCCTGGCTATC
>CM064525.1:49900999-49998468 GCA_032716605.1 Paralithodes platypus | reverse complement strand
GCTTATGGAGAAAGTTTGATTTAGTTAGGTTTAATACAGTTTTGGCATGATTTCTGATGTTTCTAAAGTAATTAAAGGCTTCGTGTGTTTTTGATCTTGTGTATGCATTGTAGGCTATTTGCTTTTGGTTCAGTTTACTCTAGCACAATTATAGTCAAACCATTTAGGTGAATTAGATCTTTGACTGTACTTTTGATGAGGAATAAAAGTTTCCATTCCAATTTTTACAAAATCTTGTATGTGGCTCAAGGTGGAGTGTGCATCATTAGAAAAGAAAGAGGTCCAGGAATATCAATAAAGGAACCTTGAAGACCCTCCCAGTCTGCCCTATCGTATGCCATTTAGTCACCAAAACAGGTTCGAGTGGGAAGGTGTGGTAGGTGATAGACAGGTGGCCTGTATCAGACAGTGATCAGAAGATCCAAGTGGGGACTCACTGTATCATCCATAATTTTCTGAATTGGTTGTTAAAAATAGTCCAGTATGTGGGAATTATGATTAGGATTATCTGGTACACGGGTGGGTTGGTTGACTAGTTGAATGAGATTAAATGAGTCTGCAAATAGCTCACATTCAAGACCAGCATCATCAGTCCTGGCTGAATGAGTGAGCCATTCAACATTATGGACATTAAAATCACCCAACACAGTGATTTCAGAAGAAGCATTTCGTTGAGGACACTGAGGTGTGAGGACAGAGAATCAAAAAGACTTTGCTCTGGAGGAGTATTTGGGGAACGGTAGATGCAACATATGTATTTAAATTTACCATTCCTCCACACCAAAATTTAAAAATATGATGAATTTCAGCCCAGCCTCGGAGTCCCCAGGGAGGGGGGGGGACCCTAAATGCCTCCACACCCGACCGACCATCCCCTGATGACCCACAAAATTACCTGGACCTCGGCCTGTTACTCTTTCTATTGATTTCTGCAACATTCGCGGACTTTCCTCTAACTTTCACTGTGTTGAACACCATCTCTCCTCCTACAAACCTGATCTCTTCCTCACCGAAACTCAGGTGTCTGTAGCAACATCAAGCAGCCCCTTCTCTGTATCCTCCTACTTTCTCTATCCTAGTTTCAAAGCCAAAGGCGGATGTTGTGCACAACAAACTCACTTGCTCTCGTGTTCCCGATTTCGACTCCTCTGAATTCTCAACTTTATGGCTCAAACTTTCCTGTCATTCTCTTACTAAATATTTCTGTGCTGTCTATCTTTCCCCTAATTCTACCAACTTTTCCAAATTCTTTGACTATCTAAACTCTACAGTGGAACACATTCTCTCCATTTCTCCTTTCTCAGAAATCTCCATCTTAGGAGATTTCAACGTTCACCACCGCCAATGGCTCTCCTCTCACACTACTGACCCACCTGGTGAACAAGCCTACGTCTTTTCTATCATAAATGACCTAGAGCAGTTAGTTCAGCAACCCACCCGTATCCCGGATCGCATCGGAGATCGGCCCAACGTTCTTGACTTGTTTCTAACTTCTAACCCTTCTTCTTATACTGTCGATCTTTTCTCTCCTTTGGGTTCCTCCGACCATAAACTTATCTCTGTCAACTGTCCTATCTCTCCAGTATGGCCACCCGATCCTCCTAGCCGGCGGCGCTTGGAGCTGCCGACTGGGAGGCTCTCCGGCAGTACTTCTTTGATTTCCCATGGAATGATTTCTGCTAACGTGGCCGGGGACCCTCGGAGAGTGCTGAACGCATTACCGAGGTAATCCTATCGGGCATGGAAGCATACATTCCATTCTCTTTCTCTCAGACTAATGCTAAAATATCTTGGTTTACTCACGCCTGTTCTACTGCTGTCCGCAATAAGGAGGAAGCATTCAAACGGTACCGACGCCTTAAAACTCAAGACTCTCATTCTTCCTATGTTTCTGTCCGGAATCAAGCCAAATCTGTTCTTCGACTTGCCAAACACTCTTTCATCAATAATAAATGCACTGAACTATCCAACTCTAGCTCTTCCCAAGCTTTCTGGCATCTAGCCAAAAACCTCTCCAACAATTTCTCTTCCTCGTCTTTTCCTCCCCTTTCCCACTCTGATGGCACAACCATCACTTCTTCCTCTGACAAAGCTAAACTCTTTGCTCAAACTTTCGCTAGAAACTCCACCTTGGATGATCCCGGTGCTATTACTCCCTCTCCACCCTCCTCTCTCTTACTTATGCCTAATATCCTAATCTCTTCTAAAGATGTACTTTCTACCCTCTCTGGGCTTAATACTAATAAGCCGCACGGTCCGGACGGTGTTCCTCCTGTTGTTCTCAAAACTGTGCTTCCGTGCTGACTCCCTGCCTAGGCAAACTTTCGTCCCTGTCTATCCTCTAACGTCTTCCCTTCATGCTGGAAGTTTGCTCACATTCAACCTGTCCCAAAGAAGGGTGACCGCTCTCAACCCTCCAACTATCGTCCAATTGCTCTCATCTCTTGTCTTTCTAAAGTTTTTGAAACTATTCTTGCTGCCAAATTTCTTAAGCATTTCTCTTCTCATAATCTGCTCTCAGATCGCCAGTATGGCTTCCTTAAGGGTCACTCTACTGGTGATCTTCTTTCATATCTTACTAACTCTTGGTCATCCTCCTTTCGGGACTTCGGTGAGACTTTTTCTATTGCACTAGACATATCGAAAGCCTTCGATAGAGTCTGGCACAAATCTTTAATTTCTAAACTACCCTCCTTCGGTCTCTATCCCTCCATCTGTGCCTTTGTCTCTAATTTCCTTTCCGGCCATTCCATAGCTGCGGTTGTGGACGGCCATTGTTCACTTCCTCACCTTATAAACTCCGGTGTTCCTCAGGGCTCTGTCCTATCTCCTATTCTCTTTCTAATTTTTATAAATGATCTCAACTGTACCTCAATTCCCATCCATTCATACACAGACGACTCAACCTTACACTACTCCCATTAGTTTTTCAGAACTCCCCAGCCAGCAATCCCACAACGACAAACGTAATGAAGCCATAGAATTCTTAAATTCTGATCTAAATACTATCTCCAATTGGGGCAGAGAAAACCTTGTTACCTTTAATGCTTCCAAAACCCAATTTCTCCATCTATCTACCCGTAAGGAAATCCCAGCGGACTATCCCTTATTCTTCAACAATACAAAAATCAATCCTTCATCTTCTCTCAATATTCTCGATGTATCTTTTTCTTCTGCTCTCAGTTGGAAGGACCATATTACCAGTCTTGCTAAGGCAGCCTCCCAGCAGCTCGGTGTGCTCAACTGCCTTAGGGGGTTCTTTTCCCCTGCACAGCTTCTTGCTCTGTACAGGGGCATAGTGCATCCTTGTATTGAGTATTGTTCACATGTGTGGGGAGGTTCCTCTCACACCGCTCTCCTAGACAAAGTTGAAAGGAAGGCCTTTCGTATCATTAACTCCCGTCCACTCACCAACTCTCTGCAATCTCTCTCGCTATTCTATCGCTACTATAATAATCAGTGTTCCTCAGAGCTTTCCCAGTGTATACCACCTCCTTTACGTAGGGCACGTGGTACCCGTCTTGCAACTCAATCCCACCCCTACTCTGTGCAACTCTCCAACCCGAGAGTGAAACGTTACTCTCAGTCTTTCTTCTACTCAACAGCTGAGCTCTGGAACTCTCTCCCAGAATCAGTCTTTCCCTCTTCCTATGACTTAAATTGCTTCAAACTCCGTGTGTCCAGGCATTTTGGCTCGAACGTCCCTTGATTTTGGCCCTGTCACTCTTTCAACTATGAGGGAGGCACTTGCTATAGGCAGTTCTGCCTTTTGCCTCCCTCAATGACATAGAAAAAAAAAAAATGCTGCAAACGTAGCTCACATATTCGGTTACAAGGCACCTCAACCAGTAGACCAGTAAATATTATTGGGATGGAATTTGTGTTGTACCTAGTATCAGTGCAATACCACTAAACCCACCGAAACGCTAAAAAAATACTCCCATTGTTCCCTGATTAAATAGCACTCTATGAATATTTCCATATTCAATATATGCTACAAGGGAGCAATGCCTAGTGAGTTAACTTCTCAATAGGCGGCGTTCGGAGAGTGAGGGTCTGAGTCTATAGGGGGTGAGATAGTGAAGCACAAACAGCAAAGCAGCTTCAGAGATGGGGCTGCTTCGAGCCGTGAGTGGAGCTCTAAGTGCTTCACATGTATCACTCCCTAGACTGGAACAAGACCTCACGGGCTTCACCATGTTGAGCGGTTGGTTGGATGTACAGGCTCTCAGCCTATGCCCGAGAGGGAGTAGTTGGAATACAAAAAAAATAAACAACTTAACTAAATGCCAACTTAATTAAATTAACCATTTTGAATTAGATCAGCAGTATAAGTTGGCACTATTTTAGTTGTTCATGGTTGATTTGGCACTGGGTGAAATCTATTGGTTGAAATTGGCACTGGTTGAGTTGTCCGGGAACTCAAATGTTCGCCTACTTATTACTGGACAGAGCATAAATGTTCTTGATGACTGCCTGGCTGCCTGAGACCTATTAGTTCTGGGAGGCTACACACGTAAACACAACCTGCCACCAGGGCTCTCAATATATGTCCTACAACCTAGATAGCCCGTTTGTTCAGTCGTGATCATGAATACTTCAACATCAAAAGGTGATGAACGTTACATAGTGAATACCAGTACGTATTGTGTTCGTTGTAGTGTAGGCAGTTTATCAAAATAGTTAACTAGTGGATCAGAATTGTTCCTTCAGAAAATGTACTAAAATTCCTAACCACAGCTGTACACTCTAGAACACAAATGGTTGCCCTTTTTAAATTTTCGAACTGCTTAAATTACCTCATGCAACACATATTTTATAGAGTACCTAGTTAGTTAGTTAACATATGATTTCAGAGGATATCAACCCTGCTGGATTATTAAGCCAGCACACTGTAAGTCAGGATTGGCGCCCCTTTTCGAAAACCCCAGCCCCTTGTGTACCCTTTAAAGAATTAATACAACAAAAGATTCAGCCTTGGCAGTTCGTACTCTCATGGACGATTCTTTGGCTTCTCAACCGGGATTCCATTTCAACCAGTAGATCTGAACACTGCCAATTTAACCCCTTGAGGATTATGCCGCGTTTTGACAGTTTATTCTGGCTATCATTAGACGATTTTATACAGCTTAAGAAGGATCAGTGAAAATCAAATAGTTAAAGACTATCTTAATAATATCCCGTTCCTAATCTGAATGAAATCGTCCAATAATAGCCAGAAAACACAGATGAAATGAACAATCGTGTCTTGAAAAGGTTAACTATGGCAAACTAAACTACTGCCAATAAAAAGTCTCAACATCACTGACTTAACGGGAGATTTCCACTTGAGGGATTTTTTTCTTGACTCCTTTCTCCCTCATGTTTAGCCCCATTGCTTTTCTAATTTGAAGACGTTCGCCCCATTATTTTGACGACTTTAAGAACCTTCGACCCATTTCTGTCAATTTTAAGACCTTTCGTGCCATTTAGGTGTCGATTTTATCCTGGCGAGCGATAGCGAGCCTGCAATTTAAGAGGAATCGGCTTTCAGCCGGGACATTTTTCTACCGAAAAATGTACAAATTTATCTTGAAAGGGGCTCAAGGGGGTGTAATCTTAAGCTTGATGGATATCTAGAGACCAAACTAAAAACCTCCCCTTAACAGTATTGGTTGAGTTGGCACTGGGTAAGATCTACTTCTTTGAAATAGTCTACTGGTATTTCGGTCTCTTTCGCATTGTTATAGGACAGTCTTTGAAGTGTAAATGCAAAATACAGATTAAACAAGACAGTTATAATTCAGTCACACAGCAGTTAATCGGACAACATTAATGAGAGTGAACGCTGCGCACATACATACACACACCGCAGACACATACACAGACAGACACACACACACACACACACACACACATACATACATACATTTCGGAGGTCCTTCTTGCCGTTCGAGGGTTCACATCGGGCCAAAATGTATGTCGTAGAGTGTATCAGCAACATGAACAGACGATTGAACGAATTGGTCAGAACTCAGTTGCATGATTAACATACAGTATGTCACCGCGGACCATCATCACTGGGCCCCCATATTACAGTATTATCATGTGTCCCGCTTGTCCTCACTGTCGCACATTCCGTTCATTTTCTCGTCTCGGTTTTCTCTTGTGGATACTCGTAATAATCACGTTACAAGGGCACACAGTCACTCCAGCTCCCCTCCTCGGCCACACAACCACTCGAGTTGCTAATATTTTGCTAACGGTAAATTGAATTCCTTAGCAGCTGATTTATCGATACTTAATGACAAAAATTAAACTACTATATTTTCTGCATCATATTAAAGGGCATAGCCCATGAGGTCAGCTATCCTCCAAAACACTGATGGTCAAGTGTCCAAACAGTAGTTTAGAGTGGATATGGACAAAATGGAAAGGGAAGACTGCCCTGGGACAAATGTCCGTGGCAGGATTAGGAGATGTTAGTAGGGACAGTTGTTAGTAATATAATACAGGATTTGTTTTATTTTATTCATTTACAAATGCAGTCAGTCGTAGATTTAAGGCAAGGTGTTTGTCTAGGCGAAGTTTAAAAGAATCAACGGTGCTGCAGATTATGACTTCTCGGGGAAGCCCATTCCACAAGTTGACAACTCGATTGAAGAAGAAATCCTTAGACTCGTCTGAGTTAAAAGATTTGACAATAATTTTGTAACCGTTCCCTTGCGTTTAATTTGATTGGTCGATAGCGAAATATTTATTATAGTTCATATTGTCGATGCCTTTGATGATTTTAAACACTTTAATTAAGTCGCCTCTTAATCTGCGCTGCGATAAAGAAAACAGATGTATTTTTCTAAGACGCTCCTCGTATGGTTTGCTATTTAGGCTAGGTATAATTTTGGTAACTCTACGTTAAGCTTGTTCTAGTTTGTCTATGACTTTTTGTTAGTAAGGGCACCAGGATTGAACGCAATATTCCAAGAGAGGGCGGACTAAGAGATTGTAAAGAGTTAGGATTACATCTTTGGATTTATGCTCAAATGACCTGCCTATAAAGCCATTTTGTTTTCTTCTTAACAACTACTGGACATTGTTGACTCGGTTTTAGGTTACTAGATATTGTTACTCCCAACTCAGCTTCTCTGTCTACACTGTTAAGCTGGGTGCCATTCATTGATTAGTTTGCTTTCTCATGCCGGTGTCCTATATGGAGTACTTTACATTTATCTGCGTTGAAACACATATGCCAAATATGAGCCCAATGTGACAACTTATCTAGATTATTTTGCATATCTTCAACATGTTTGAGAGTATGCTGTTTGCAATTTTGTATCGTCAGCAATCTTTGAGATTGTACAGGTGTGAACCCTCTTATACTGTATGTCGTTAATTTAACCTAGGAAGAGAACTGGCCCCAGTACCGATCCCTTGGGCACCTCGCTAATTACATTGATCCCTTTGGATGTTCTACCGTTTATGACTACTCTTTGCTTTCTGTCACTGAGCCAATGTTCTATCCATCTCAAGATACCTGTATGCCATGCTCTTTTAACTTTATCAATAAACGTTTGAGGGGAACTTTGTTAAAGGTCTTTTGAAAATCAAGGTATATAAGCCTAATATGTACAGCTTTTTACTTCATCATAAAGGTTGAGAGAGAGAGAGAGAGAGAGAGAGAGAGAGAGAGAGAGAGAGAGAGAGAGAGAGAGAGAGAGAGAGAGAGAGAGAGAGAGAGAGAGAGAGAGAACCGCCCTCACAAAGCAGTATATTATGAGTGTCACTACCCCCGCTAATACCTATGGGGGGTCACCGTCTTGTTTTCTCTTTCTCTCCTTTTCTCTCTTTCCCTGGCTTGTATCCATTCGGCCCCATTCAACCAACTGTTTTAAGACGTTTATCCCCATCCAGGTGTCGATTTGTATGGAGAAATCCGGCTTCGCCAGAGAATTTTTTTATCGAAAAATGTACAAATTTAGCTTGCTGTCAAAATAAAAATATATATATGCTGGCTTGCTACCGTTCGCCAGGGAAATATTGACACCTGGAGGACGGTAAACGTCTTAAAACAGTAGACTGAATTGGGCCGAATGGATAAAAGCCAAAGAGAGAAGGAGAGAAAGATAACAAAAGCGAGGTGGGCTCCCTTAAGTAGTGAAAGTTAATAATTATCCGGTAACGTGACCCCAACATATGACTGAGGCACAGGCTTCTGAATATACCTAGAGAGAGAGAGAGAGAGAGAGAGAGAGAGAGAGAGAGAGAGAGAGAGAGAGAGAGAGAGAGAGAGAGAGAGAGAGAGAGAGAGAGAGAGAGAGAGAGAGAATGTTTACCCCTGAATTATTACAGTTTCATATGTATTTTATTATAGTTATTATTAGACCAGTTTCCCCAGCTTAGGATTAACCTTTAGCAATCAAATTCATATAATGTACTCATCCTTCCGAAATTGGATGAACTGTCCTAACAATGGCCTAATGGTAGCCAAAATAAAATTAAGAGATAAAATAACCTACTGAAAAAAAGACAAAAATAATATATATATATATATCAGGAAAAGAGTTACACAGAGTTATAAAGGCATATTTAGTATCTCAGAGACCTTGCCTCCTAATATTGCCCAATAAATGATGAGCTTTCTTCTCTACTTTAGGTCACTGCTGATCAGAACACCCAAATCCATTTCCAAGCCAGTCACTTCCAGAGGCATTCCCAATATCGAGTTGTTGTTGTTGTTGTTGTTGTTCCCCAAGCTGCCTGGCCGAACAGCCCCAAGGCCCTGAGCAATTCCAAGGCCATAACCGAGTGCCCCCACAGAACCCTCCCCGCCGACCACAATAAAGCCTGGGTGACCAAAGCCACTCCATGGCGGGGAGCTGAGGAGGGTGCGGAAACGCCCGGGAAACCAAAGCCCCACCCAGGGCCCTGTGCCCCTCAGCAATTATGAAGAGAAAGTTGAGGGGCAAGGGAAAAATGTGACGCTTTGGCTTCCAACCTTGGTAGATTGGGAGGTCAATACACGGAAGAGATGCCGTCACTTGAGATCTAGAAAATATATAAGTTAAAGGAACAGTCAGAGTAAGCTATGGGTATGGCAGAGATTGCTCAGCTCTCACTCTGATAGACCAGCCCATCACCACCAATATCGAGTTGCTTGACTTGGTGTTAGCTTGGCCGATATGCATCACCTTGCACTTTTCATAGTTTAGAGGCATCTGCCATATCTCCGACCATTCACCCAGTCTGTTAAGGTCCAGCCTGAGCTGTTCAACCCCTTTGGGGTCCTTCACATTCATTCCAAGCTTTATGTCATCTGGAAACTTGGAGATCACAATAAACAGACAAATATCGATGTCATATACAGTAAATGATAAACGGAAGTGGGCCAAGGACAGATCCCTGTGAAATTCTGGAAGTGACCGGAGTCCACTCAGAAGAAACACCATTGATTACCTCTTGTTGCTGTCCATCTGTTAGCCACCTTTCTATCCAATTTGTTACCTCTGTATTGATACCTAGCACACTCACTTTGACATTAGACTGCAATGAGGCACTTTACAAAAGCTGTTTTGAAAATCTAAGTAAAGATGGCTATGGCCCTACTTTTGTCATACTCACTCAGCATTGCATGAACAAAATCCAGCAAATTGGTAAGACATGATCAGTGTCGTCTGAATCCATTTTGAGAATCTGTAATTAAATTGTGGATTACCAGGTAATCTTGTCTACTAGTATCCCTTCTAAGAGTATTACTATGATTGAAGTCAAACAAATTTGGCCGATAATTCTTGAAACGCTCATGATCCCTTTTCTTAAAGATTGGGATCACATTGGCCAGTTTCCAGCGATCAGGGACCTCTCAAGTTATTAAAGATTTCTGCCAAGAAAGATGCAATTTCATCTCGCACTTCTCGTACAACTCGGGGAAGAAAGCTATCTGGGCCGGTTGACTGAACCAATTAACATATCTATTGTTTTTGCTACCTCCTTTGGGGTACATCAAATGCTGCTAAGAAATTCACCCTCATGCACCGATCTTGGACTTGGCATTTCATTGGTATTTTCCTTTGTAAATATGTACAGTATATAGAGTATATACTCAGGCACATACCCCATTGCTGGGGGTGGCCGACTCGAGACAGAGCCCGAACAGAAACCTTTAAATTTGTCAATTCTTCGAGTCCGGGACCACCTTTGCGTTCCTTCGCACCTTTCTCTGTCTCGTTGAGTAGGAACATTTTACAAGGAGAGGAGGATTCCTAGCCCCCTTCGTAAGTATTGAGGTAAAATTGTCGTTTAGGGATATAGCTATATCAGTGTCAGAGGTTTGTAGTTGGTCTGTTGTTGGATTCTTTTGAGAGCCAATGCTACTTTTGAGAGCGAGAGAGAGAGAGAGCGAGAGCGAGAGCGAGAGCGAGAGCGAGAGCGAGAGCGAGAGCGAGAGAGAGAGAGATATATAGATAGAGAGCGTCCCTTTTAAAGCAATACAAGTAGTGAAAGTTAATAATGATCCGGTAATCCGACTCCCAAGCTACGACTGAGTGTGACGGGCTTCTAATCCTCGTCACCCGATACACACGACCGGCGGCCTGGGAAAGGGAGTCAGGGTAGGGGGATTAAGGGAATGGTGGCGTTTTTTTTTTTTTTTTTAGTCTATTAATTAATTTATTCATTTATTTATTATAGTTTCCTCGATAGACCTCCATCAAACTTAGGCAAACACTCTCAAGACCCCCCTTCAAGATATATTTTTCTGGGTTTCCTCGCTACACCTTCATCAAGCTAAGAAAAACATTCCCATGGCCCACCTTCAAGATAAATTTGTACATTTGTCGGTAGAAAAATTTCCCGGCCAAAGGCCGGTTGCTCTTAAATTACAGGCTCGCTATCGCTCGCCAGGAGAAAATCGACACCTTAACGCCACGAAAGGTCTTAAAATTGACAGAAATGGGGCAAATATGTCTTAAAATATCCAAACTACTAGGGCGAAGGTCTTAAAATCTCAAAAGGAATGGGGCTAAACATGAGGGAGAAAGGGGTCCAGAAAAAATCCCTCAAGTGGAAATCTCACCTTAATGTCTGTCAGATGTTGAATAGGGTGGGTAAGTGTAAGAACATGTTTGTATAGCTCACTCGATATGAAGAAATGAAGCTTAGATATTGCTGATACCAATTATTGATCAACACATTCTTGGTGCCGAGTCATCACTTATTAGGGCGACTGTACATGAATACAATCGTCTAGTATTAAGGGGGAGGTAGTCGCTTTTTTTTTGACCTCCTTCTCCCTCATGTTTAGCATATTTGTTTTGAGATTCTAAGACGGTTGTTCAATTATTTTGTCGATTTTAAGAACTTTCGCCCCAGGTCTTGATTTTTTCTGGCGAGCGATAGAGAGCCTGTAGTTTTAAAAAGAACCGGCCTTCGTCCGGAACATTTCTACCAAAAAATGTACAAATATATTTCTAATGGGAGCCTTGCGGATATGTTATTAAACTTGGTGGATGTTAAGGAAAAACAATGTTTATACCACTTAGCCTGTCCAGCACGATTGCGTCTGTCTTCCTTTATATCTGGCTGTCATTTGACGATTTAATTCAGCTTAAGAAGGATATGTGAGGCCCAAAGGCTGCTTTTACCCCATTGAATTCTGAAAAACGCTCCTAAAATGAATTAACCATTGGCGTACCAGCGACGTGTGTTATGATATAGTCTAGCTATATCTAGACGATATTAGGCAGTTTAAGAAGGATCAGTGGTAGTTAAAAAGGTTGGTTGAGATAGTTTGAAGCCTTATTATTGCTAGAGGTCCTTCCTGAGCTTAATAAACCCGTCTAATAGTTGCCAGAATATGATAAGAGAAACGTGTTTGGTACTGTATGGGTTAAATCATATATTGTTGGCCAGAATATAAGGATGGATATTGTGGCCGAATACTGCAAGGGTGGTCACCGGCTGTTTTTATCTCTCTATCCTTATCTCTCTTTCCCTGGCTTATAGCCATTCGGGCCCATTCAGCTAACTGTTTTAAGACGTTTATCCCCATTCAGGTGTCGATTTCTTCCTGACAAGCGATAGCGAGCCAGCATTGTATGGAGAAATCCGGCTTCGCCGGAGAAATTTTTCTCTCGAAAAATTTACAAATTTAGCTAGCTGTCGAAACAAAAAAAATATATACTGGCTCGCTACTGCTCGCCAGGAAAATATTTGACACCTGAATGGGGGTAAACGTCTTAAAACAGTAGGCTAAATAGGGCCGAATGGATACAAGACAAAGAGCGAGGGAGAGAAAGAGAAAAAAAAGCTAGGTGGGCCCCCTTAGCTTCTGCATTAGGATGACGCTTTTTATTATTTATAGTATACCTAACATTAGAAAATTAACCCATTCAGTACCGATGGCATCCCTTTCATTATTTTATGGCAATTATCAGACGATTTTATTTAGCTTATTAACCCGTTCAGGACCAGGGACGTCCTTTTCATCACATTCTACCAACAAATAGACGATTTTATTCAGCTTTGAAAAGACCTCTAGCAATAATAAGGCTTCAAACTATCTCGAGGAACCCTTTTAGCTACCACAGATCCTTCCTAAGCTGTAATAATATCGTCTAAAGATAGCTAGAATATAATAAAACACGTCGCTGGTACTCAAAGGGTTAAGGACGTCCACCAAATGAATAGACTGCAGACTATCTCGTTCGCTTTAGTAATAATTACACAAATTAATGGTAAGGGAGCTCAGACGGTATTGTGCAGCATTATTTACTGGTTCGGCTCAATGGTTTAAGGAGGGGGTTTAGTTTGCTCTCTAAACCTCTATCAAGCTTTAAAAATCACTCACATGTCCCCCCTTCGATATAAACGTGTATATTTTTCGGTAGAAAAATGTCCCGGCCGAAGGCCGATTCCTCTTCAAATACAGGCTCGCTATCGCTCGCCAGGAAAAAAATCGACACCTAAATGGCACGGAAGGTCTTAATATTGGCAAAGAAATGGGGCAAAAGGTCTGAAAATCGCCAAACTAATGGAGTACATGTCCTGAAACCTCATAACTAATAGGGCTAAACATGAGGGAGGAGGAGGACTCGAAAAACCAACCAGGTAGTATTATGGTGTGTACATTTGATAAATAGTCGGAAAAATTTGGACTTACACCGTTAAAATCAGTGGGGCATATGAATCATCCACCACCCACGCCACACCCATCCTATAGTCGGTTAATTGGCAGCTCACGGGAAATTGACCACTTGCGAGTTTCGTTCTATAAGGAAGTTGGAGCAGTAGACATCGATATTTAGCAGAATTACCTGATAATATTCGGTTGTAATGCCTTTATAAATACATGAAATATTATTATTCATATTTTATACCCACGAAAAACCTACATTATTATTGCATTGATGGTGTTTACGGATTCAACTTCCTTATAGCCTGAAACTCACAAGTGGTCAATTATACCCTCTTCACCTTGATTAAGGGGGGTGACCTGCTTTTTGTTATTTCTGTCCTTTTCTCTGGCTTGTATCCATTCGGCCCCATTCAGCCAACTATTTAAGACGTTTATCCCCATCTAGGTGTCGATTTCTTCCTGGCGAGCGATAGCGAGCCAGCATTATATGAAGACATTCGACTTCGCCGGAGACATTTTTTCTATCGAAAAATGTACAAATTTAGCCTGCTGTCTAACAAAAATAAAAAATATACTGGCTCGCTACCGCTCACCAGTACAAAATTGACACCTGGATGGGAATAAACGTCTTAAAACAGTAGGCTGAATGGGGCCAAATGGATACAAGCCAGAGAAAGATAGAAAAGGACAGAACCAAAACAGGTCACCCCCCTTAATCAGCTGTTACTAAGTTTGTGTAGCCAAATATTTTGTTAGTTGTGAAAACTTTGACATCAATATGCCACAGAAACAAATTACTTTAACCCTTTCTGTACCAGCGACGTGTGTTGTATTTTATTCTACCTATATTTAGACGATTTTATGCAGTTTAAGAAGGATCTGTGGTAGTAAAAAGGGTTAAGTGAAAGATTTCGAAGCCTGTTAATTGCTGGAGACTCTTTTGAAATTTAATACAATTGTCTAATAGTAGCCAGAATAAAGCTAAACGGACGTCACCGGTACTGTACGGTTAAGGGGAGGTATTTAGTTTGTTCCCTACTTTTTCATCAAGCTTAAAATTACACCCCCTAGACCCCCTTTCAAGATAAATTTGTACATTTTTCGGTAGAAAAATGGCCCGGCCAGAGGCCGGTTGCTCTTAAATTACGGGCTCGCTATCGCTCGCCAGAAAAAAATCGACACCTTAACGGCATGAAAGGTCTTAAAATTGAGAGAAATGGGGCAAAATATCTTAACATTTCCAAACTACTAGGGCGAAGGTCTTAAAATCTCAAAAGCAATGGGGCTAAACATGAGGGAGAAAGGGGTGCAGAAACAAATCCCTCAAGTGGAAATCTCCCCATAATAAATGTTTAGTATGAATAGAACAATGAGGTACCAAGGAACTAACTATGCCGTCATGTGGAAACAAACAGACTTTATGTTCATGGATATCATTGTCCTAATCTTCCTCATGCACTGCCAATATTTTGAGGATAAAGTAAGGAACATACGGAATACGTTGTTAGCATGCGGAGGATGTGTTGGCCAAAACGGGCCTATACGTCACTATAGTCTATTTTTGTCCAGTTGATGGTAAATTGAATCCCTTTGCATCAGATTTCATGATTCTTACTGGACAAATCTGATACTGCTATGTCTGTGCGTCATATTATTGCCAGGTTTTCATAATTAGCAACCTATTTCGCAACAAAATCATGATAATAAAGTAGTAATCAGAATGGAGAGATGGCAATTTAGTATCAGCTGGAAACAAATGGAGTATAGCTTTGTGTGCATGTTGGAAAGAAACTAAGTTCTTGTTTACGTTACATACATGTTTTTGTAATAGTATTTCTAAAAAAAAAAAAAAAATCAAAACCCGCAACGTTATGCATGAGTTAATACATGTATGTGTATAGCCAGGCACATACCCCATAGCTGGGGGTGGTCAAATCGAGACAGAGACTGAACATAAACACCATTTTCAATTCTTAGGGTCCGGGACCACTTTTGCGTTCCCTTGCCCCTTCCTCTGTCTCGTCTGGTAAGTGAAGTCTACAAGGGGAGGAGGATTCCTAGCCTCCTGCCCCTACATATTCTTATAAATATGATGTTGTATTTTTCATATAGTTTAATTTATAAATCCATAGTATTACATAGTTACTGGTAATGTTAGATATACCCCTTCAATATTAGGACGTTCTTTTTCATTTTTTCCGAGCTACCAGTAAACTATTTTACTTCCTCTCCCATATCCCTTCCCATACATCTCTCTCCACCCCTTCTCTTTCCTTCCTCTCTCCCTCCCCACATTGCTCCATCTCTTTCGTTTGTCTCCCAGCTCCCCCCCCCCCCCCATCCACCCCCCTCTACCCACCTCCTCCTTTTTTCCTTTCCTAGCTTCCCATCCTCCCTCCTCCTCCTTTCCTCTCCCAGTTTCCCATCCTCCCTCCATCTTCCTGTCCCCCCTCCTAGCTTCCCATTCTTCCTTCATCTCCTTCACCCCCTTGCTTCCTTCCTCCCCCAGCTTCCGAGCCCCCTTTCCCACCTCCCAGCTCCCTATTCTCTCTCCATCTCCTTCACCCCCTTGCTTCCTTCCTCCCCCCGCTTCCCCCCCCCCCTTGCCCCTGTCCAGCTCCCCCTCCCCCCCCTTGCCCCCTCCATCTCTGCCCCTTCCCCACCTCCCCCCCCAACAGACCCGTGGCAGCAGGTGGTAGGGTGGTAGGGTCTATAAGAGCTGTAAATGTATCGTGTTGAGGTAGTTTGCGGTGTGTCGTCCATTGTTTGCTCACAGTGTCGTCTCAATCGCCGCAGACTCACTCACTCACTCGTTCACGCTGACATATGGCCGGCCGGTATACATCTTTGTACAACCCTGGCTGGCCGGTATATATATCTGTCTACAACCCGACTCGGATTATTCACACAGTTCCCCTTACGTCAGACTACTACATGATCATGACTTCATCGAATTATCGTATTTATGCTAGACATCTGTATATTAAGGAAACACTGAATAACAGCCTTCTTATTATCTACAACTTAAACTAAGGTTATTGTGGACATAATCTAGAATGAATAGGGGATAACACGTACAGTATATTAAAATAATTATGTAACAACCGGAACTGTGAAAACTACACGTATGGCACCAGCACATCACATTTTGATTGATTATTATATGCATAGAACATTACGCCGATACTCATTAATTTTAATTGATGAGTTACATTATGAAAAACAAATATATATATTCAAGAGAGAAAATTAAACCAGGTGAGATTAGGTTAGGTGTGGATTAGGATATAAGAATACGTGATGGTGTATGTACGAACTGCTTAGCTTAGTTGCAGTAAGTAAACAGTGTGGCAGATGGTACTTTGGCCACACGTCGCCGTACTTTATGGCGGCCGTAGCTTCATTCAACACTGGCTCAGATGTTGGAGTGTTTTCATCTTACACTGGAGAAGACAGATGATATTGTAATTAACATGCTGCTAGCAACTTTGTTTAACAACTCATACACATGGCCTTTGTTTATTAGCAGAGACACACACACACACACACACACTCTCTCTCACTCTCACTCTCTCTCTCTCTCTATATATATATATATATATATATAAATCATAATGGAAGATAGGTACTTGACAATTGTTTGGCCGGTAACAATGAATAGAGTATTGTAATATTTGAATGTGCAATCTTTAACACATATAGCACAACATTGGTACGAATAATACGTGTTCTGCGTAGCATTTCTAACTAAATGCTCCCGCTTTGTATACGGTACACATCGTATGAATGTGTTTGTAATGAATGGTAAATTAGTGATGCTCTCTAGAAATGTGTTGTAAATAATGCTCATAATAGGGTTATCAGTGTTGATATAGTTATATTATATATCAACCCCTTCTCCTCCATTACGTGATTCATATTCTTAAGAACATAAGAACATAAGAAAATGGGAGTCTGCAGAAAGCCGATTGGCCTAAGCAAGGCAGATCCCTTGTTACCAGTCGACGATTTCCTTTAGTTTATAATTTACCTATACGACTGAAATGGGTCAATACGATCTCATTAAACTCTCTTAGTAACATGGTCCTTCTTAAACTGCTTACAATCATATAATTTTAGCCAGAATCAGGAGTAAAAAGGCGTCATGGTGCTGAAGGAGTTAAGCATACACACATATCTTAAGCATACACACATATCTAAAGCATACACACATATCTTAAGCATACACACATATCTAAAGCATACACACATATCTTAAGCATACACACATATCTTAAGCATACACACATATCTTAAGCATATACACATATCTTAAGCATACACACATATCTTAAGCATACACACATACCTTAAGCATACACACATATCTTAAGCATACACACATATCTTAAGCATACACACATATCTTAAGCGTACACACATATCTTAAGCATACACACATATCTTAAGCATACACACATATTTTAAGCATACACACATATCTTAAGCATACACACATATCTTAAGCATACACACATATCTTAAGCATACACACATATCTTAAGCATACACACATATCTTAAGCATACACACACATATCTTAAGCATACACACATATCTTAAGCATACACACATATCTTAAGCATACACACATATCTTAAGCATACACACATAACTTAAGCATACACACATATTTTAAGCATACACACATATCTTAAGCATACACACATATCTTAAGCATACACACATATCTTAAGCATACACACATATCTTAAGCATACACACATATCTTAAGCATACACACATATCTTAAGCATACACACATATTTTAAGCATACACACATATCTTAAGCATACACACATATCTTAAGCATACACACATATTTTAAGCATACACACATATCTTAAGCATACACACATATCTTAAGCATACACACATATTTTAAGCATACACACATATTTTAAGCATACACACATATCTTAAGCATACACACATATCTTAAGCATACACACATATTTTAAGCATACACACATATCTTAAGCATACACACATATCTTAAGCATACACACATATCTTAAGCATACACACATATCTTAGGCATACACACATATCTTAAGCATACACACATATCTTACAGTGTACTTGGGCTTAAGGGGGCACTGCTTGATTTTTGGTAGATATATTTATCTATTAATTTATTTTTGAGTTTCCTCGCTAGACCTCCATCAAGCTTAGAAAAACACCCCCTAGACCCCTTTTCAAGATCAATTTGTAAATTTTCGGTAGAAAAATTTACCGGCCGAAGGCCGGTTCCTTCTATAATTAGAGGCTCGCTATCGCTCGCCAGGAAAACATCGACACCTAAATGGCACGAAAGGTTTTAAAACGAGGCGAAAGGTCTAAAAATCGCCAAACTAATGGAACGAACGTCTTAAAACCTCAAAACTAATATGCTAAACATGAGGGAGAAGGGGGTCCAGACAAAGCAATTACTACCCCCTTAATTTCCCTGCAGTTGACCGGCCCCTTTCCTATTGTGTGCCCTTCAACTCCCACTTAGGCTTCCCCTCTTAAGGGAGCCCACCTCGCTTTTTTTTCTCTTTTTCTCCCTCTCCCTTTGGCTTGTATCCATTCGGCCCCATTCAGCCTACTGTTTTAAGACGTTTACCCCTACCAAGGTGTCAATATTTTCCTACCAAACGGTAACGAGCCAGCATATCCATATTTTTGTTTTGACATCAAGCAAAATTTGTACATTTTTCTCCGGCAAAGCCGAATTTCTCCATACAATGCTGGCTCGCTATCGCTCGCCAGGAAGAAATCGACATTTGGATGGGGATAAACGTCTTAAAACAGTAGGCTGAATGGGGCCGAATGGATACAAACCAGAGAAAGAGAGAAAAGGAGAGACATTTAAAAAAAAGCCGGTGACACCCCTTAATCAATAGACCTTTAAATGAAAGCTTTAGTAGGGTCTCTCTTGGTCCCTCCCGCAGAGCTTAGGAAACCCTAACAGTTGAGCCTCCTTTTGTCAAGTGATGAACATTTGATTCTAATTCCAAGAGTGAGGAGAGGGGTGACGAGGGGAGAGGGGAGGGGTGAAGAAGGGGAGAGGGGAGGAATGGATGAAGAAGGGTGAGGGGAGAGGGGAGGGATGAAGTAGGGAGAGGGGTGACTAGGGGAGAGGGGAGGGATGAAGAAGGGGAGAGGGGAGAGGGGAGGGATAAAGAAAGGGAGAGGGGAGGGATGAAGAAGGGTGAGGGGAGAGGGGAGGGATGAAGTAGGGAGAGGGGAGGGATGAAGAAGGGTGACGGGAGAGGGGAGGGATGAAGTAGGAAGAGGGGTGAGGGGTGACTAGGGGAGAGGGGAGGGATGAAGGAGGAGAGAGGGGAGGAATGGATGAAGAAGGGTGTGGGGAGGGATGAGGAAAGAGAGAGAGAGAAAGGAGAGTCTCAACACTACAGGAAAGACAGGTCAGGGAGGAAAAAGAATAAGTCGACAATGGCATATGTGTCTGTATACCTATATATTTTTTGTTTATTTGATTTGCCGAAGTCGATTAAGTGTATTTGTTTAATTTATGACTGGGTGCGTTAATCTGACGTAGCTTTAATTTGGCTCGTTACATGGTAGGGGGGATATTTGTTACAGGCAGTTTTGCATTTTGTCTCATTCATACTCATAGACCCATAACAATACCAATCTGATCTAACATTTCCTATTAAAATATAATTTAAGCGAAAACAATATTTTTTTGTTATATCTATATCCATGATATAAGCAGGAGGACCAGACTTAAGTTTTGTAGAGATAGCAAAGGGAAAGGGTGAAGCTGAACGGTCAGGCTATGGAGATCGTCAACTCTTTTAATTTTTTGTTTTGTTTTTGTTTTTTACATATCCCATCAGAAAGGTCGACTATGATAAGTGAATTGTTATGCATCCAGCCAATTATACATTAATAACAACAGCAATAATCTAGATATGTGCCAGGAGAGATTTCCCGGGGTTTCTGAAACAAGGGAGACATGGTAGAGATGGAAGCACCACGGGAAGATCAGGAGGACGGCTTGGTAGAGGCAGAGGAACGGATAATCTTGGAAGACTATGGCCTAGCAGATACTAAGTGTCTTAAGTGCGGAACAACCAAAGCAAGAAAGAATTCGCGAAAATGTTCCGGCTGTCTTAGATCTATTCATTTATCTTGTGCTAAGCTGACAAAGAAAACATCAGGAGAACAACCAAACTGGAAATGTCTCGCATGCCCAGGGCCCACTGCAGAGCCAACCGGGGCAACACCGGCAACACCGGTCGCCGACTTGACCCAACTGGTGACCAAATGGAAAGCGCGGATCCAGGTCCTTGCCCGGGTACCTAAAGGAGCCAGAATCCAAGTGGCGGAGGCCCTTACAACCATCATAAAGCAGGCCCTACAGCTCAAGACACCCCTCGCATGGGCACGGCTCCTGGGTTTCTCCTATGGGGCCCTCCGAAAACCACCCAGAACCAACATACAAGACCATCTTCAGGTTTCACTAGCCACCAGAGTGAAACGTCAAGTAGCACAGTATATGGATGGAAACAAACTGGTGGAACCCCCCGAACAGCAACCAAACAGGGCCCAGAAGCACCAGGAGAAGGAAGAGGAAGAAGCTGAACAGCTACGTAAGAGGGTCGCTGCGAAGCTGGCGGATAGTGACATCAAAGGGGCCGTCAGACTGTTGTCCTCTTCAGAAGGTTTTGCTGGTCAAGGCACCGAAGTTGTTGAAGCCCTACAGAAAAGCACCCACCTACACCTAGGGACCTAAACCTCCCCCCTGCCCCAAATGACCAGATGCGCCAACCTTTAGTTGTCACGAAGGAGCAGGTGGTCGCCGCAGTGACTTCATTCCCAGCAGGCTCAGCCGCGGGCCCAGATGGTATCCGACCCGCCCACCTCAAAGGCCTCTTGGGTCAGGGATCAGGAGCTGCTGGGGAGGCACTCTTGGAAACCCTCTCCAAATTCATCAACATGGTTTTAAGAGGGGAAGTACCCGACTGTGCCACACCCCTATTTTTGGGGCATCACTCTGTGCACTGGCAAAAAAAGATGGCGGCGTGCGCCCAATAGCAGTAGGGAACACCTTCCGCCGCCTTGCCACAAAGGTGGGTTTGAAACCACTCTCGAATGGCCTAGGTCAACACTTAAGACCAGTTCAACTAGGTTTCGGAACTCCAGGGGGGTGTGAAGCTGCTGTACACGCAACCCGCACCTACCTCAGCCAAGCCCAAGAAAAACGAGTGCTTCTAAAGATTGACATGCGGAACGCATTCAACAGCATTCGCAGGGATGTCTTCCTCCGTGCAGCTCAAGAACACATCCCCACTCTGTACCCCCTACTTTGGCAGGCTTATTCCAAACCTTCAATCCTGATTTTTGGCGAGACGGTAATCCCATCAGAGACCGGGTTACAGCAGGGAGATCCAGGTGGTCCTGCTCTTTTCTCAATAGGGGTGGATTCAGCAGCTAACAAAGTAAGGTCAGAGCTGAATGTATGGTACCTGGACGATGCAACCTTGGGTGGGTCAGTAGAGAACGTTCTAACCGACCTAAATAACATCATAACTGACCTCGGCCAGGCCGGGCTAGTGATAAATGACACCAAATGTGAACTTGTTCTCCTCAACCACACACGTGAACAAGGAGAAGAGACTCAGGCCCTGTTCCGAAACATATTGCCAGATGTAAAGATCCTTCAGGAGCACCAGCAAACCCTATTAGGTTCCCCACTAACTCTGGCAGCAATCCCACCAGCACTTCAAGTTAAAAAGGAGGAGCTTCAACGTCTCGTGAGTCGCCTGATACACATCGATGCCCACTCAGCTCTGGCCCTGCTCAAGAACTGTTTCTCCATCCCAAAACTCCAATACCTCCTGCGCACATCGATGACTTACACGAACAATGGCGGCCTCCAAGAATTAGACAGCATAATCCGAGAAGCAGTGACCAGCATCACCAACGTGGAATTTAAAGAACGGGCCTGGACACAAGCCACCCTTCCTGTCCGCCTCGGGGGCTTGGGCATACGGAGAGCCTCGGATATTGCCTCCCAGCCTTTATCTCTTCCCTCATCGCGACCAACGACCTCGTATTGTCCATCCTTTATTCTAAACCCGGAATGACACTTAATGGGGACGTAACAGCAGCGATTAACACCTGGAAGGGAAGTACAGGAGTAGAGGAGGAGCCTCAGGGTACCTCCAGGAGCAAGCAGAAAGCGTGGGATACCATCTCGGCGAAGAAAACTCAAGAAAATCTCCTAACCAATGCAGACCAGGTTGCAAAAGCACGCCTCCAGGCACCCGCCCGTTCGGAGAGTGGCTTGTGGTTACACGCCATCCCCATCCCACCTCTTGGAACTCACTTGGATGCTGAAGCGCTCCGGGTCGCCATCGCGCTCAGAGTGGGTGCGGCAGTTTGTCACCCACACACTTGCAAGTGTGATGGGAGGATGGATGCTCAAGGTCACCATGCCTTGTCATGTAATTACAACGCAGGCCGCCTGCCAAGACACTCTGCACTAAATAATGTCATAAAACGGGCCCTGCAGAGTGCTAACTGTGCATCAATCCTCGAACCACATGGACTTCACAGAGAAGACGGCAAACGGCCAGATGGGATGACCACTTTCCCTTACAAGAATGGCCGGTGCCTCGTGTGGGATGCCACATGTGTTGACACTTTCTCCACAACCAACGCCGCCAGAAACGCCGACGAAGCAGGTGAAGCCGCCCGGATAGCAGAAAATAAAAAGCGAGAAAAATATCAAGCCATCGCCAGAATTCATCAGTTCGAGCCCCTGGCATTCGAAACTTCAGGAGTCTTCGGCCCCACCACCCTTAAGATGGTGAATGAAATAGGCCGTAAAATCAGAGAAGTTTCAGGAGAACCCCGGGAAACCCTCTGGCTCAAGCAAAGACTAGGGATGGCTATCCTCCGGGGCAATGCCACCAGTGTCATGAGCTCAGTTCGACAGGACTGAGTCATGCCACTGCGTGAGGCCCCGGCAGGAGTGGTGTATCCGTAGTCTTTCCACAGTAGGGTAAAACAAAACATAAACCTTATTTGTATGTAACATGTGTGATGCACATTAATAAAAGGGGATGTGTCGGATGGTTGAAAGCCACAGTTGCTCGCGCGTTTGGGGCTAGCAACACGTATTATGAAAAACATGCATCCTCCTTCATTCACTGTCCCCCCCCTTCACTCACTCAACCCCACAATTTGCCGGAGGATAACAGGTTTTTCACAATACGTAGACGGAGGTCTTTTTAAAAAAAAAATTATCTGGGCAGTGTGTTGAGTAAAGATGGGACTATGGATGAAGAAGTGCGGGAGAGGGTACAACAGGGGAAGAGGGTTGTAGGAACGCTAAAAGCAGTAACAAGAAATAGGGTGGTCAGTATAGAGGTGAAGAAGTCCTTGCATGACAGTGTGGTAATGCCAACACTGACTTACGGAAGCGAAGCATGGACGTTGGTTGAGAGACTAAGACCAAGAGTGAGAGCAGTGGAAATGAATTACTTAAGGAATGCGTGCGGAGTTACATGGAGGGATAGACAGACTAATGAGGAAGTAAGAAGGAGGTGTGGTGTGGAGGTAGATGTGCTGGAAAGTGTGAAAAGGAACAACTTGAGATGGTTCGGCCATATGGAACGTATGGAAAGCGAGAGAATGACTAAGAGGGTGTACGAGAGCGAGGTGGAGGGACAGAGAGGGAGAGGTAGACCGAATATGTGGTGGAAGGATGGAGTGAGGAAGTACATGAATGAGGGCGGTGCTGGTTGGGGGGAGGGGCGTCGACTGACTGGGGACAGAGGTGCATGGGGGCGGTTCGTTCGTGGCCACCCCTTCGGGGATCACGGCGTCAGGCAATAGATTGATAGATAGATAGCAAAGGGAAAGTGGAAGGACATGATAGCAAAACAAAGGAGTACAAAGGGGTACAAAGGAAATCAAGCAACAACAGATCTAGTGACCCTTCTAGGTTGCTTGTCCTCCAAAACACTGAGGATCAAGTGCTCAAACAGTGGTTTAGAGTGGGGTGAGGGAACATTGGAAAGGGAATTACTGCCCTGGAACTAATGTCCGTGGCAGGATTAGGAAATTAGTAGGGGACAGATGGGTTAGTAACTGAGGGGGGGATAAAATAAAGTTATTCATTTACAAACGTAGTCAGTCGCGGGTTTGATGCGAGATATTTGTCTAGGCGGAGTTTAAATGAATCAACGGTGATGCAGTTTATAACGTTTCGGGGAAGCCCATTCCACAAGTTGACAACTCGATTGAAGAAGAAATTCTTAGATTCGTGTGAGTTAAAAGATTTACCAATAATTTTGCAACCATGTCCCCGCGTGTAATTAGATTGGTCGATAGTGTAGTACTTACTACAGTTCATATTGTCGATGCCTTTGATGATTTTGAACACTTGAATTAAGTCACCTCCTAATCTGCGCTGGGTTAAAGGAAATAGATTTAATTCTCTAAGACGCTCTTCGTATGGTTTGTTCTTTAGGCTAGGTATCATTTTGGTAACTCTACGTTGAACTCGTTCTAGCTTGTTTATATCTTTTTGGTAATAAGGGCACCAGGATTGAACGCAGTATTCCAGAAGAGTACAAAGGAGTACAAAGGAAATCAAGCAACAACAGATCTAGTGACCCTTCTAGGCTGCTTGTCCTCCATAACACTGAGGATCAAGTGTCCAAACAGTGGTTTAGAGTGGGTAAGGGAACATTGGAAAGGGAACTACTGCCCTGCCACTAACGTGGCAGGACTAGGAAGTTAGTAGGGGACATATGGGTTAGTAACTGAGGGGAGGATAAAATAAAGTTATTCATTTACAAATGCAGTCAGTCGCGGGTTTGATGCGAGATACTTGTCTAGGCGGAATTTAAATGAATCAACGGTGCTGCAGTCTATAACGCCTCGTCTCGGGGAATCCCATTCCACAAGTTGACAACTCGATTGAAGAAGAAATTCTTAGATTCGTGTGAGTTAAAAGATTTACCAATAATTTTGCAACCGTTTCCCCGCGTGTAATTAGATTGGTCGATAGTGTAGTACTTACTACAGTTCATATTGTCGATGCCTTTGATGATTTTGAACACTTGAATTAAGTCACCTCTTAATCTGCGCTGGGTTAAAGGAAATAGATTTAATTCTCTAAGACGCTCTTCGTATGGTTTGTTCTTTAGGCTAGGTATAATTTTGGTAACTCTACGTTGAACTCGTTCTAGCTTGTTTATGTCTTTTTGATAATAAGGGCACCAACATTGAACGCAGTATTCAGGAAGAGGGCGGACTAAGGAATTGTAAAGGGTTAGGATTACATCTTTGGATTTATGCTCAAATGATCTGCCTATAAAGCCAATTATTTTGTTTGCCTTCTTAACAACTTCTGAACATTGTTGACTCGGTTTTAGGTTACTCGATATTGTTACTCCCAGATCGGTTTCTCTGTTTACATTCTTAAGCTGAGTGCCATTCATCGAATAGTTTGCTTTCTCATTTAGGTATCCGATATGTAGTACTTTACATTTATCCGCATTGAAACTCATTTGCCAAATTTGTGCCCAATGTGACAATTTATCTAGATTGTGTTGCATATCGTCAACTTGATCTTTTGAGAGTACGCTATTTGCAATTTTTGTATCGTCAGCAAATTTTGAGATTGTACAGGTGAGACCCTCATCTATGTCGTTGATGTAAATTAGAAAGAGAATTGGTCCTAGTACCGATCCCTGGGGTACCCCGCTACTTACATTGGTCCCTTTAGATGCCTTACCGTTTATGACTACTCTTTGCTTTCTGTCGCTGAGCCAATTTTCTATCCATTTCAACACACCGTCTTGTATTCCATGCGCTTTTAGTTTTAGCAGTAAACGTTTGTGGGGAACTTTGTCAAAGGCCTTTTGAAAATCAAGGTATATAATATCTACAGCTTTACTCTCATCGTAGAGGTTGAGGATATTGTGGAAGAAGTCTAAGAGCTTTGTTAAACAGGAACGTTTTTTACGAAACCTGTGTTGCGTGTTGAGTATCTTTAAGTATGTTTTTTTCCTCTAAGTGATTTACGAGTCTGTCTCTTATGACCGTTTCTAGCATTTTACATACAACTGAGGTTAAGCTAATTGGACGATAGTTACTGGGTAGGGATTTGCTGCCTTTTTTGAATATCGGTGTTACGTTGGCTATCTTCCACTGATCAGGCATAGTTCCAGACTGCAAGGATTTATTGAATAGTAATGTCAGTGGTTTGGAGACCTCATCCTTAGCTTCCTTTAGAACTCTAGGCGAGATTGTATCAGGTCCAGGCGTTTTATTTACCTTGAGTTTATCTAAACAATTCAATACTTCTCTCTCTGTAACGGTGATATTGCTTCGAACATCTGAATTATCAATCTGAATCGGCGATGGTGTAGGGATATCACTGTCACTGAGGTCTTCTGTTGTAAAAACTGATGCAAAGAAGGTATTGAGGGCATTACTCATTTGTACTTCGTCTTTGGTGTATTCTCCATTTTCATCGACTAACGGTCCAACAGTTGAAGTAACTACTTTTTTCTTTCTGATATAACTATAGAATTCTTTCGGGTTTGTTTTACTTTGATTCGCAATATGTAACTCTAGGGTCTTTTTACTTTGCTTAATTAACTTTTTGGCTTTGCGTCGTAGCTCTACAAATTTCACCCGTTCTTCGTCATTTTGTGAGGATTTTAATCTATCATTAGCAAATTTTTTAGCAAGCAGGCAGTTTGAAATATCTTTATTCCACCATTTGGGCTTATTATTATGGCCTGGACGCCGTATTTTCGATGGTATGCAGTCTTGCACTGCTTTTAGGTAAGTGGTTTCGAATAACTTCCAAGATGTATTTATGTCGTTATTGTTAATTAAAAAGCTCCAGTCAGTTTCTTTAAACATAGCTCTAAGTTTATGAAAGTTTGCTTTCTTGAAATTAGGGACTTTTTCGATGCTACTATTTGGTTCGTTACTAGTAAAGTTTAAAGTGAAAGTTATCGTACGATGGTCGCTGTTACTGAATTCATCACCAACATTCAAATTCTCTATTAATTCTTCTTTTGTTGCAAGTACAATGTCAAGAACGTTATTACCACGGGTCGGTGTTCGAACAAATTGATAAAGCGACTCTCTTGCAAGTTCGTATACAAGTCATGTCCGGAGTGTGAAGTAAGAGGATCGCCCCACTTGGTCACAGGTAAATTAAAGTCGCCAAAAATTACGGTATCTTGTGAGTTACTTACATCTGCAATTTGTTCATAAATTTCTCGGTCAGTTTGCACTGATTGAGCTGGAGGTCTGTATATTAATGCAAGTATCATTTTTGTACCTTTATTATTCTTTATTAGCACAAAAGATGTGTCGACGTTCACAATTTGAGGTTTTGACAAGAGGGTCGGGTTAAGACTTTCTTTGATATAAAATAAAACGCCACCTCCATTTTTATTTATTCGGCTTTTCTCAAACATTACATAACCGGGAAGTGAATACTCTGCTAAAAAGTCTCTATCTACTGTATTGAGCCAAGATTCTGTTATACCAATCACATCATAATTTTCAGTAAACACTAGTTCCTCTAAATCTGAAAATTTATTGCGTATGCTACGAGCGTTTGCATATAAAACCTTTAAAGTTGCGGTTTTAGAACTCGCAGAACGTTCCTTAATCAAATTTTTGGTTCTGATCGGATCTACATTTACATTCATGGCTGACATCGGTCCTCGGTCGTTATCCCTGGCGGTTTTGAATTTGGGTCGTATTGGTGGAGCTTTATCCAAATTCGCGGTTCTTGACAGATTATCATTTAATTCCTTCGCAGGTTGCCGCCCTCGCTGTCTTCGGTCCTCCTTCCTGGTTGTCCTGTGCTGAGTCGATTTCTTCTCCGAAAATCCTTCACTGCATCGTTGAGAAGACGCCCAAAACGTGCTGCTCCCACCTGGTTCAGATGAACTCCATCGTCCGAAAACAAATAGTCATCGTAGTAGAAATTGTCCCAGGTGTCGACGAATCCCACGTTATCCTTCCTGCAGAGGTTTGCTAGACAACGATTTGTGCTGCTGGCTATGTTGTAAAATCGGCTCTCTACACCAAGCCGGGGGACGATTCCTGAGACGATGATCCTTGATGACTTCTCCTTAAACGACTTGATCAGCTGCTGGTACTTTAAAAGCAAATCTTCCGACCGGGTTCGCTGCACATCGTTGGATCCAACGTGGATGACGTACATTGTATTAGCAGGGGCCAGCTTAGATACTTCGTCAACTGCAGCAACTACGTCGTCCACACCACCACCAGGGATACAAAAACGCTTCCTGGTCTTAGGTGCTCTGGCGCAAAACTCTGTGAGCTGACCACGTATCATCGAGTCTCCCACGAGCCGGACTTCTTCTATTTCCGCTTCGTCATCTAAGTCTGCGAGTATCTGGAAGCGGTTTTGACACTCGGTAATCGGTATGGGTTTCCTGGTCTTGGGGCAAACGTTGTTCCTCACAACACGGAAGTTGTCTTGAGGGGGAAGAGAGATACTATTTGTTTCTTGAGTATCGGAACCATCAGATGAAATGGCTACTGCAGGCGTTGAATTGTTGGCAGTTGACGTTGGGGCGTTGGTGGCTGCTGGAGTTGTGGTGACAATTGAAGTTTGTGGTACTCCAACGTTGAGTGTTACAAACTCTTAGAGTGATTCCAGCTTCATGGTGAGGACGTTGATCTTGTTGTAGGCTTCATCTAATTTCACTGTCAAATTCTCTTGTTGCTGGCAGAGACGGCAGACTTGAAGATCGACAGTAACAAACATGGACTCACCAAACCTACTGGCGCAGTTCGTACAAGTGCGAGGCATGGTAACAGTCAGTTTCTTCAGATCACTTCACTCACTTTAAAACACTTAACTCACTTTAAAACACTTAACTCACTTTAAAACACTTCACTCACTTTAGAAACACTTCAATCACTTCAAACGAAAACAATGTTGAAATAAACAACAATAGGTTATCAGGGGTGATAGCCTAACCGAAAACAAAAAAATTTAGATACGCAGAATTAGGCTTCCAGGGGCGATAGCCTAACCAAAAGTTTTTTTTTAATTTAAATACGCACCAATAGGCTACCAGCGTTGAATAGCCTAACCGAAAATAATAAAATTGAAATACGCAGAAATAGGCTACCAGGTGTAATAACCTAACCTTAAACAAATATATATATATAACAGAATATGTAACTAAATATACAATTCACCAAATAGAGATTATATAAAAATAAAAATAAAGTGTGACCTCACACAAGGGGTTAATATACTGTATCAACAGATGGCCCTGGTGTCACTGTAGCCTAGTAAAGCAGTAGCCTACTCTTTTTAGATATAACAAAACAAAATGTATCAGTCAAAGGTTACTACAAGATCGTGCAAGCAACAACTAAAATTACAGATATATATAGCTACAGTAGGATACTAAATACAATATCTACTAGAGTTAATAAGAACAACAGATTGACTGGCTATAGGCTAGGCTAGGTTTGGATTAGGTTAAAAGCTTGGCAGGTTGGGTTAGGCTAGGTTAGTTTGTACAAATACCACCCTTAGCTAGTGCCATTCATCGAATAGTTTGCTTTCTCATTTAGGTATCCGATATGTAGTATCCGCATTGAAACTCATTTGCCAAATTTGGGCCCAACATGACAATTTATCTAGATTGTGTTGCATATCGTCAACTTGTTCTTTTGAGAGTACGCTATTTGCAATTTTTGTATCGTCAGCAAATTTTGAGATTGTACAGGTGAGACCCTCATCTATGTCGTTGATGTAAATTAGAAAGAGAATTGGTCCTAGTACCGATCCCTGGGGTACCCCGCTACTTACATTGGTCCATTTAGATGCCTTACCGTTTATGACTACTCTTTGCTTTCTGTCGCTGAGCCAATTTTCTATTCATTTCAACACACCGTCTTGTATTCCATGCGCTTAAAGTTTTAGCAGTAAACATTTGTGGGGAACTTTGTCAAAGGCCTTTTGAAAATCAAGGTATATAATATCTACAGCTTTACTCTCATCGTAGAGGTTGAGGATATCGTGGAAGAAGTCTAAGAGGTTTGTTAAACAGGAACGTTTTTTTACGAAAGCCGTGTTGAGTATCTTTAAGTATGTTATTTTCCTCTAAGTGATTTACGAGTCTGTCTCGTATGACCGTTTCTAGAATTTTACATACAACTGAGGTTAAGCTAATTGGACGATAGTTACTGGGTAGGGATTTGCTGCCTTTTTTGAATATCGGTGTTACGTTGGCTAGCTTCCACTGATCAGGCATAATTCCAGACTGCAAGGATTTATTGAATAGTAATGTCAGTGGTTTGGAGAGCTCATCCTTAGCTTCCTTTAGAACTCTAGGCGAGATTGTATCAGGTCCCGGCGTTTTATTTACCTTGAGTTTATCTAAACAATTCAATACTTCTCTCTCTGTAACGGTGATATTGCTTAGAACATCTGAATTATCAATCTGAATCGGCGATGGTGTTGGGATATCACTGAGGTCTTCTGTTGTAAAAACTGATGCAAAGAAGGTATTGAGGGCATTACTCATTTGTACTTCGTCTTTGGTGTATTCTCCATTTTCATCGACTAACGGTCCAACAGTTGAAGTAACTACTTTTTTCTTTCTGATATAACTATAGAATTCTTTCGGGTTTGTTTTACTTTGATTCGCAATATGTAACTCTAAGGTCTTTTTACTTTGCTTAATTAACTTTTTGGCTTTGCGTCGTAGCTCTACATATTTCACCCATTCTTCATCATTTTTTGAGGATTTTAAACTATCATTAGCAAATTGTTTAGCAAGCAGGCAGTTTGAAATATCTTTATTCCACCATTTGGGCTTATTATTATGGCCTGGACGCCGTATTTTCGATGGTATGCAGTCTTGCACTGATTTTATGTAAGTGGTTTCGAATAGCTTCCAAGATGTATTTATGTCGTTATTGTTAATTAAAAAACTCCAGTCAGTTTCTTTAAACATAGCTCTAAGTTTATGGAAGTTTGCTTTCTTGAAATTAGGGACTTTTTCGATGCTACTATTTGGTTCGTTACTAGTAAAGTTTAAAGTGAAAGTTATCGTACGATGGTCGCTGTTACTGAATTCATCACCAACATTCAAATTCTCTATTAATTCTTCTTTTGTTGCAAGTACAATGTCAAGAACGTTATTACCACGGGTCGGCGTTCGAACAAATTGATAAAGCGAACTCTCTTGCAAGTTCGTATACAAGTCATGTCCGGAGTGTGAAGTAAGAGTATCGCCCCACTTGGTCACAGGTAAATTAAAGTCGCCAAAAATTACGGTATCTTGTGAGTTACTTACATCTGCAATTTGTTCGTAAATTTCTCAGTCAGTTTGCACTGATTGAGCTGGAGGTCTGTATATTAACGCAAGTATTATTTTTGTACCTTTATTATTCTTTATTAGAACAAAAGATGTGTCGACGTTCACAATTTGAGGCTTTGACATGAGGGTAGGGTTAAGACTTTCTTTGATATAAAGTGAAAGGAGAGAGAGAGAGAGAGAGAGAGAGAGAGAGAGAGAGAGAGAGAGAGAGAGAGAGAGAGAGAGAGAGAGAGAGAGAGAGAGAGAGAGAGAGAGAGAGAGAAGGAGGGCAAATGGAAAGGAGGTGGATAAGGAGGAGGATCTGTATATAAGAAAGAAACAAAAGAAACAGAGAACGAGCGAGATACAAAGAGAGGGCGCAACACAAGACGGGAAGGAAGGAAAGAGAGTGGAAGAGGAGAAGGAAAGAGAAGTGCAAGAGAAAATGGAGGAATTTACGAAGAAATCAAATGAGTATGAACGGAAGGAGGTAGTTAGGCAAGGGAAGGACGTAAAGAAAGCAATGAGTGAATAAGGTAAAGCCGGTATCACACGAACACTTTTTCACTCAACATGTATCCTTAACACTGGTCTGGCAGCTTATGAGGTAAACATTTAGATTATTTCGGTTACCTAAATTCATCTACCATCAGTTAGCTACTTTCCGATACCAGGACAAAATACTCCAGAAATGTTGGCAGAAAAATGTTGATCATCGAATGTTGACTATGAAAGCTCTCGTGTGATACCGGTTTTTGTGACAATATGAGTAAAAGTTAGGAAAACAAATAATTAGGAAAGTATAAGAATGAGGGAAGGATTGAGTAACATGAGAAAGGAAAAATGCCGGAGAAGGGTAGGAATAAAACGGATAGAAGAGTGATTGGGGGACATAATAAACGGATAGAAGAGTAATTGGGGGACATAATAAACGGATAGAAGAGTAATTGGGGGTCATAATAAACGGATAGAAGAGTGATTGGGGGACATAATAAACGGATAAAAGAGTGATTGGGGGACAATAAACGGATAGAAGAGTGATTGGGGGACATAATAAACGGATAAAAGAGTGATTGGGGGACAATAAACGGATAAAAGAGTGATTGGGGGACATAATAAACGGATAGAAGAGTGATTGGGGGACATAATAAACGGATAGAAGAGTGATTGGGGGACATAATAAACGGATAGAAGAGTGATTGGGGGACATAATAAACGGATAGAAGAGTGATTGGGGGACATAATAAACGGATAGAAGAGTGATTGGGGGACATAATAAACGGATAGAAGAGTGATTGGGGGACATAATAAACGGATAGAAGAGTGATTGGGGGTCATAATAAACGGATAGAAGAGTGATTGGGGGACATAATAAACGGATAGAAGAGTGATTGGGGGACATAATAAACGGATAGAAGAGTGATTGGGGTCATAATAAACGGATAGAAGAGTGATTGGGGGACATAATACACGGATAGAAGAGTGATTGGGGGGCATAATAAACGGATAGAGGAGTGATTGGGGGACATAATAAACGGATAGAAGAGTGATTGGGGGTCAAAATAAACGGATAGAAGAGTGATTGGGGGACATAATACACGGATAGAAGAGTGATTGGGGGTCATAATAAACGGATAGAAGAGTGATTGGGGTCATAATACACGGATAGAAGAGTGATTGGGGGACATAATAAACGGATAGAAGAGTGATTGGGGGACATAATAAACGGATAGAAGAGTGATTGGGGGACATAATAAACGGATAGAAGAGTGATTGGGGGACATAATAAACGGATAGAAGAGTGATTGGGGGTCATAATAAACGTATAGAAGAGTGATTGGGGGTCATAATAAACGGATAGAAGAGTGATTGGGGGACATAATAAACGGATAGAAGGGTGATTGGGGTCATAATAAACGGATAGAAGAGTGATTGGGGGTCATAATAAACGGATAGAAGATTGATTGGGGGTCATAATACACGGATGGAAGAGTGATTGGGGGACATAATAAACGGATAGAAGGGTGATTGGGGTCATAATAAACGGATAGAAGAGTGATTGGGGGTCATAATAAACGGATAGAAGATTGATTGGGGGACATAATAAACGGATAGAAGAGTGATTGGGGGACATAATAAACGGATAGAAGAGTGATTGGGGGACATAATAAACGGATAGAAGGGTGATTGGGGTCATAATAAACGGATAGAAGAGTGATTGGGGGTCATAATAAACGGATAGAAGAGTGATGGGGGGACATAATAAATACAGAGCGAATTCGGGAAATGGAAGAAGAATTGAAGAGGACACCAGAAGAAACGAGAATGCAGGAAGGGAATAGATGATAAGTGAGTAGGAACATAACAACGCAACGATGAATTTAGGCAACGAGAGAGAGGACAGTTTAATGAAATGAAGGAAGTTGGAATTTAGGGAAGGCGCAATAGAGGGAAGGAAATCCAACACTGGGAGAATAAGGATCAACAAAATAAATGAAAACAGGGGATAGGAAAGTGAAGAGAAGAAAATTAAGGGAGCAAATAAGATAGAAGGACAGGCAGAAGTAGATAGAGAAGAGGACGGAAAAAGGAAGTGACGAGAAGAGGGCAAGAGGAGACCGAAGGAAGGAAGGATGGAGAGAACTGGAGGAAGGTGAGAAGAAGGGGGGTTGAGAATGAGGGTGAAGCAGGAGTGAGTACCAGAGAGGGAGAGCGAAGTAAGGGAAGAGGGAGGGAGGATAAAGGAGAAAGTGGGAAGGACACGAAAAAGCGAGGGCGTAACAAAATGAAGGAGGTAAGAAACGAGAGAGGAAGGAAAGTGCTTGAAAAAATATTGAGAGAAGGAAGAGAAAGAAGAAAGGCGAGTGAAGGGAGAAACGTAATGAGAGATGGAAGAAGAGAGAGAAGAAGTTAAATGGAGGAGCAGGGAAGAGAGAAAGAAATGAACGAAGGAGAAAAGTGAGTGGGGAAATAGAAGGAACTATTGATATCAGTAATAAGAGAGGAAGGCAAGTGATAGAAGGAGGAAGGAAGGAAATCGCAGGATGGAAGGAATGAGGGAGGAAAGAAATCGTAGGAAAGAAGGAAGGGGGAAGAAGAAAATCGTAGGAAAGAAGGAAGTGGGAAGGAAGGAAATTGTAGGAAGGGGGAAGGCAATCGTAGGAAGGAAGGAAGGAGGGAGGAAGGAAATCGTAGGAGGGAAGGAAGGATGGAGGAAAGAAATCTTAGGAATGATTAAAGGAGGGAGCAAAAATATCATAAGGAAAATGGAGTGAGAAAGGAAGTATAATATGGGGAAGAAGGGAGGAAGGAAATCTTAGGAAACAAGGAGGGATCAAGCAAATGATAGGAAAGCAGGAAAGAGGAAGGATGGAAAACGTAGGAAGAAAGAAAGGAGGATGGATATGTAAGATAATGTAGGTAGAAATAAGGATGAACAGAGGGAAAATAGTAAAGGCAGGATGGTGAAAGAATAGTGAAGTAAATAAGGAAGGGAGATAGTGTAAGTAAGAAGAAGGGTGTATAGAACGAAGGAAAGAAGGGTTGAGAAGAAAGGAGGGAGAATTGTGAGGAAGGATGGAAGAAGGAAGAAAGGAAGGAAGGAAGGAAGGAAGGAGAATTGCGAAAGCAGGAATAAAGGGGAGAGGAAAGTGAAGATATATAGGAATGAGGGAATGAAGCAAAGGGAAGATAAGAGGGATGAATGGAACGAGAGAGGATATATAGGATAGAGAGTTAGGAAAAATGGAAGAATGATAGTGAAGGAAGGAAGAAATAAAGATAGTGAAGGAAGGAAGAAAGAAAGTGAAAGAAGGAAGAAAGAAATATAAGGAATGAAGATAGTGAAAGAAGGAAGGAAGGAAGGAAGGAAGATAGTGAAGAAAGGAAAGAAGAAGAATAAGGATAAGAAAGGAAGGAAGAGAGATAGTGAAAGACAGAAGGAAGAAAAATATGGAAGGAATTAAGATAGTGAAGGAAGAAAGATAGTGAAATAAATAAGTAAAAGGGATAAGGAAGGAATAAAGAAAGCTAATGAAAGAATAGTGAAGGAAGGAAGGCAAACATACAGTGAAGGAAGGAAGGAAGAAAGACAGT
Organism: Paralithodes platypus; assembly: GCA_032716605.1. NCBI lineage: Eukaryota > Metazoa > Arthropoda > Malacostraca > Decapoda > Lithodidae > Paralithodes > Paralithodes platypus. The sequence continues at coordinate 49,962,866 of CM064525.1, read as the reverse complement.
GAAGGAAGGAAAATAGTAAAGGAAGCAAAGAAGGAAGACAATTGTGAAGGAAGGAAAGAAGACATATATTAACGAAAGGAAGGAGGGAAGGACAGTGAAGGAGGAGAGAAGAAGTATATTAACAAAAGGAAGGATGAAAGGACAGTAAAGGAAGGAAGGAAGAAGCGTTTTAACGAAGAGAAAGAGGGAAGGACAGTGAAGGAAGGAGAGAAGAAGGATATTGACGAAAGGAAGGAGGGAAGGAAAGTTCAGGAAGAAGTATATTAACGAAAGGAAGGAGGGAAGGACAAGGACAGAAGGAAGACAGATATAAATAAAATGAAGGAGGGAAGGACATTGAAGGAAGGAAGGAGGAAGGCCTAATAGTGAAGTTCTTGGTAACCACAGTGGGACGAGTTTGTGGCCACTACACGTCCATACCACGCCCCTTACAGCCCCCCCCCCCCCCTCTCACTTTTATACCCCCCACCCCCTCCTCACCCTTCCCTCTCTCTCCCCTCCACTCACCCCACACCCCCTCCCTCTCCTCTTCCCTCACTTCTCTACCCCCCACCCCCTCTTCTCCCTCCCCTCCCCTCCTTTTCTTATCCCTTCCCTCTCTCTCCTCTCCCATCACTTCTCTACTCCTTGCCCTCCTCTCTCTCTCTCTCTACCTCCCCCCTTCCCTCTTCATTCCCCTCCCTCTATCTCCCCTCCCTTCACTTCTCTACCCACCCTCCCCTCGTACTGCCTCGATCCCTCCTCTACGCCCCATACTCTCCCTTCACTTTTCTCCTCCCCAGCCCCTTCCCTCCTTCTTTCCCACCCTCTCCCCCATGATTCTACCACCTTTCCTCTCTCTTCTCCCCTCCCCTCTGTTTCTATCCTTATTACTTCCTTTCCCCTACCTCCCTTCTATTTCCCTCCTTCAGTCCCCTCTCGCACCTCGTCCCCTACCTTCCTTTTCTTTCCTTTTTCCCTTCCTCTCTCGTTCTAACCTAATATATTTCTTGATTTGCCTCTCATCTCTCTTGTCCCTCCCTTTCTTCCCCTGCTTCTTGTACTTCTTCTACTTCCCCCTCCATTTATCTCCTCCTCACATCCCTCCCTCTTTTTCTCCCCTTCCATTCCCTCTATATCTCCTATCAATCCTTACCCTCCTCTTCCCTATTCGCTTTTCTTCCTCTCCCCTTCTGATTTCTACCCCTTCCCGCCCTATCCTTCATCCTGTCCACCTTTCCCATCCCTTCTTACCCCCCCTCTCTCTCTCTCTCTCTCTCTCTCTCTCTCTCTCTCTCTCTCTCTCTCTCTCTCTCTCTCTCTCTCTCTCTCTGACCCCCTCCTTCCTTCCCTATACCTCGCCTCTACCCCTCCCTTCTTAAGCCGGTGTCACACGAATGCTTTTTCAGGCAATTTATCAAGCAGCTGTGGTCTGGTATATTCTGAATTAGAGCTTTATAATAGTTCAGTGTCTTAAAATCATGTACATTCATTTAGTTGTCACTTCTAATGTGAAAAAGGCAAACAAATAGTACTAGAAAATACTTGTTAATAGTACTAGAAAATACTTGTTAATAGTACTAAAAAATACTTGTTAATAGTACTAAAAAATACTTGTTAATAGTACTAGAAAATACTTGTTAATAGTACTAAAAAATACTTGTTAATAGTACTAGAAAATACTTGTTAATAGTACTAAAAATACTTGTTAATAGTACTAGAAAATACTTATTAATAGTACTAGAAAATACTTGTTAATAGTACTAGAAAATACTTATTAATAGTACTAGAAAATACTTGTTAATAGTACTAGAAAATACTTATTAATAGTACTAGAAAATACTTGTTAATAGTACTAGAAAATACTTGTTAATAGTACTAGAAAATACTTGTTAATAGTACTAAAAAATACTTGTTAATAGTACTAGAAAATACTTATTAATAGTACTAGAAAATACTTGTTAATAGTACTAGAAAATACTTGTTAATAGTACTAGAAAATACTTGTTAATAGTACTAGAAAATACTTGTTAATAGTACTAGCAAATACTTGTTAATAGTACTAGAAAATTCTTGTTAATAGTACTAGAAAATACTTGTTAATAATACTAGAAAATAATTGTTAATAGTACTAGAAAATACTTGTTAATAGTACTAGAAAATACTTATTAATAGTACTAGAAAATACTTGTTAATAGAAAATTGACGGAAAGAGGGCTCGAGTGACATCGCCTTTCTTCGACTTAGAAATTAAAACGGAAAGATTTGTAAATGAAAAGACGGCCAACCTTCGTGTGAGGTTCATACCCCAAACATACATCAGACACTACCAGGTAGCTGTCCCACTAGTTACAGCACACTTGATTAACGGCGGGTGCTGTCTGGACTCCCTTTTCTCTCCTGTTTAGCCCCATTAGTGTTGACATTTTAAAACGATCACGCAATTAGTTTGGCTAGAACAAGACCTTTCGCTCCATTCTATTATCAATTTTAAGATCTTATATTCCATTTAAATCTCGATATTTTCCTAGCGAGTGATAACAAGTGAGCAATTTGGAGGAGCTGGCCATCGACCGGGGTAACCCAAATTGTCTTGCTTTTCATTTGTTAAGGGAGCCCACCTCGCTGTTTTCACTCTTTCTCCCTCTCTCTCTGGGTTGTATGCATTCGGCCCCATTTAGCCTACTGTTTGAAGACGTTTACCCCCATCCAGGAGTCAATATTTTCCTGGCGAGCGGTAGCGAGCCAACATATATATATTTTTATTTGACAGCAATCTAAAACAATTACATTTTTCGATAGAAAAATTTCTCCGGCGAAGCCGGATTTCTGCATACAATGCTAGCTCGCTCCCGCTCGCCAGGAATAAATCGACAGCTGGGGATTAACGTCTTAAAACAGTTGGCTGAATGGGGCCAAATGAATACAAGCCAAAGAAAGAAAAAAAGGAGAGAAAGAGAAAAAAAGCCAGTGGCCCCCCTTTAGCTTGATAGAGGTATAGGTAGAACAAACAAACATCGCTTTAACAGTGTGGTTATATGACAAACACCCAACGGACTAAACCCCAATCGACAAAAACTAGCGAATTGAAGGCTGATTTAGTAGTATTTTGCTAGCAGGCCTTAGTAACTCTGACCTTCCCATAATGGCCTGAAGGAGGGGAAGAATAGCCGTCAGGTTAAGCCGGTATCACACGAGCGCTTTTTCCCTCAACATTTATCCTCAACACTGATCTGGCAGCTTATGAGGTCAACATTTAAAATATTTCTGTCACCAAAATTCATCAATCATCTGTCTAGTTTCCGATACCAGAGCAAAATAATCCAGAAATGTTGCCAGAAAAATGTTGATTATCGAATGTTGACTATAAAAGCTCTCGTGTGATACCGGCTTTAGAGGATCACCGTGGCGGCTGTATACTGTAAACGGTTTCTTTATGTTTACAGAATGTTTAGTGACTGCATACATATGGTAAGATTATGAACACTATTATAATATCTACGCACCTATTTGGTGGTTGATGGTTGGGACATTTGTGTTTTGTTTTATATACAAGCAGCCTAGTAAGGGCCTTTAGGTCTATTGTTGTTTGTCTTCCTTTGATTCAATTCAATTATCTAGCTTTTTTCATGGAGGGGTTGCTAGTGCAACCGCCCATTGTTATGTATAGTGTGTGAGGTGACTGTTATCGTTCTATTAGAATAGCTATGGATGTGAATGTAGTCTGTAACCAATGTAATCAGCTAGATTGTGCTAATCGGGTGGAAGGATTCGATTAAGTGAATGTGTTACTTTTTCATAGTGGTAATATCGGCACAAGGGAAAACCTGACAGTGGTCAAGTATCATGTGTTACTGTCTATGACTCTATACGGTCAATAGCAACTAACTATAAACCTGACAGTGGTCAAGTATCATGTGTTACTGTCTATGACTCTATACGGTCAATAACAACTAACTATAAACCTGACAGTGGTCAAGTATCATGTGTTACTGTCTATGACTCTATACGGTCAATAGCAACTAACTATAAACCTGACAGTGGTCAAGTATCATGTGTTACTGTCTATGACTCTATACGGTCAATAGCAACTAACTATAAACCTGACAGTGGTCAAGTATCATGTGTTACTGTCTATGACTCTATACGGTCAATAGCAACTAACTATAAACCTGACAGTGGTCAAGTATCATGTGTACTGTCTATGACTCTATACGGTCAATAGCAACTAACTATAAACCTGACAGTGGTCAAGTATCATGTGTTACTGTCTATGACTCTATACGGTCAATAGCAACTAACTATAAACCTGACAGTGGTCAAGTATCATGTGTTACTGTCTATGACTCTATACGGTCAATAGCAACTAACTATAAACCTGACAGTGGTCAAGTATCATGTGTTACTGTCTATGACTCTATACGGTCAATAGCAACTAACTATACTGTCTATGACTCTATACGGTCAATAGCAACTAACTAGTCATCCATTTGGATCTTTGAGCCTTAAATTACAATTTCTGAACAACCCAAGATATAATACAACATTGTATTGTCTCGCTTGAGTGTTATGCATTATTCAAAATTGTTCGTTGCTAACATGGTTCACGACTGTACCTACTGTTGTCATGTTCACCAGCCCCTGTGGTCAGTGTGGGTTGTGTTTGGTTCACGACTGTACCTACTGTTGTCATGTTCACCAGCCCCTGTGGTCAGTGTGGGTAGTGTTTGGTTCACGACTGTACCTACTGTTGTCATGTTCACCAGCCCCTGTGGTCAGTGTGGGTAGTGTTGTCATGTTCACCAGCCCCTGTGGTCAGTGTGGGTAGTGTTTGGTATTTGGTCTATGTATTTGTTTATTAATTTAATTTTTAGTTTCCTCGTTAAACCTCCATCAAGCTTAGAAAATCACCCACTAGACCCCCTTTCAAGATAAAGTTGTACATTTTTCTGTAGAAAAATGTCCCAGCTGAAGGCCTGTGCCATCTAAAATTTGAGGATCGCTTTCGCTCGCCGGGAAAAAATTGACACCTAAATGGCACGGAAGGTTTCGATATTGGCAAAAACAAATGAGGCGAAAGGTCTCAAAATCGCCAAACTAACGGAACGGACGTCTTAAAACTTCAAAACTAATATGCTAAACATGAGGGAGAAGGGGTCCAGAAAAAGCAAGTAGTACCCCCTTAAGATGAAAGAGAAGTAGCAGAAGTTACAATAACTTCGATGAGTATGTTGTGTACTTGGTGCTATCATGATACTCCAGGTGTACTAGACAGAACACAGTATAACCAACAACCAACGTATGAGTACAGTGTGTTGTGTACTAGGTGCTATCATGATACTCCAGGTGTACTAGACAGAACACAGTATAACCAACAACCAACGTATGAGTACAGTGTGTTGTGTACTAGGTGCTATCATGATACTCCAGGTGTACTAGACAGAACACAGTATAACCAACAACCAACGTATGAGTACAGTGTGTTGTGTACTAGGTGCTATCATGATACTCCAGGTGTACTATACAGAACACAGTATAACCAACAACCAACGTATGAGTACAGTGTGTTGTGTACTAGGTGCTATCATGATACTCCAGGTGTACTAGACAGAACACAGTATAACCAACAACCAACGTATGAGTACAGTGTGTTGTGTACTAGGTGCTATCATGATACTCCAGGTGTACTAGACAGAACACAGTATAACCAACAACCAACGTATGAGTACAGTGTGTTGTGTACTAGGTGCTATCATGATACTCCAGGTGTACTAGACAGAACACAGTATAACCAACAACCAACGTATGAGTACAGTGTGTTGTGTACTAGGTGCTATCATGATACTCCAGGTGTACTAGACAGAACACAGTATAACCAACAACCAACGTATGAGTACAGTGTGTTGTGTACTAGGTGCTATCATGATACTCCAGGTGTACTAGACAGAACACAGTATAACCAACAACCAACGTATGAGTACAGTGTGTTGTGTACTAGGTGCTATCATGATACTCCAGGTGTACTAGACAGAACACAGTATAACCAACAACCAACGTATGAGTACAGTGTGTTGTGTACTAGGTGCTATCATGATACTCCAGGTGTACTAGACAGAACACAGTATAACCAACAACCAACGTATGAGTACAGTGTGTTGTGTACTAGGTGCTATCATGATACTCCAGGTGTACTAGACAGAACACAGTATAACCAACAACCAACGTATGAGTACAGTGTGTTGTGTACTAGGTGCTATCATGATACTCCAGGTGTACTAGACAGAACACAGTATAACCAACAACCAACGTATGAGTACAGTGTGTTGTGTACTAGGTGCTATCATGATACTCCAGGTGTACTAGACAGAACACAGTATAACCAACAACCAACGTATGAGTACAGTGTGTTGTGTACTAGGTGCTATCATGATACTCCAGGTGTACTAGACAGAACACAGTATAACCAACAACCAACGTATGAGTACAGTGTGTTGTGTACTAGGTGCTATCATGATACTCCAGGTGTACTAGACAGAACACAGTATAACCAACAACCAACGTATGAGTACAGTGTGTTGTGTACTAGGTGCTATCATGATACTCCAGGTGTACTAGACAGAACACAGTATAACCAACAACCAACGTATGAGTACAGTGTGTTGTGTACTAGGTGCTATCATGATACTCCAGGTGTACTAGACAGAACACAGTATAACCAACAACCAACGTATGAGTACAGTGTGTTGTGTACTAGGTGCTATCATGATACTCCAGGTGTACTAGACAGAACACAGTATAACCAACAACCAACGTATGAGTACAGTGTGTTGTGTACTAGGTGCTATCATGATACTCCAGGTGTACTAGACAGAATACAGTATAACCAACAACCAACGTATGAGTACAGTGTGTTGTGTACTAGGTGCTATCATGATACTCCAGGTGTACTAGACAGAACACAGTATAACCAACAACCAACGTATGAGTACAGTGTGTTGTGTACTAGGTGCTATCATGATACTCCAGGTGTACTAGACAGAACACAGTATAACCAACAACCAACGTATGAGTACAGTGTGTTGTGTACTAGGTGCTATCATGATACTCCAGGTGTACTAGACAGAACACAGTATAACCAACAACCAACGTATGAGTACAGTGTGTTGTGTACTAGGTGCTATCATGATACTCCAGGTGTACTAGACAGAACACAGTATAACCAACAACCAACGTATGAGTACAGTGTGTTGTGTACTAGGTGCTATCATGATACTCCAGGTGTACTAGACAGAACACAGTATAACCAACAACCAACGTATGAGTACAGTGTGTTGTGTACTAGGTGCTATCATGATACTCCAGGTGTACTAGACAGAACACAGTATAACCAACAACCAACGTATGAGTACAGTGTGTTGTGTACTAGCTGCTATCATGATACTCCAGGTGTACTAGACAGAACACAGTATAACCAACAACCAACGTATGAGTACAGTGTGTTGTGTACTAGGTGCTATCATGATACTCCAGGTGTACTAGACAGAACACAGTATAACCAACAACCAACGTATGAGTACAGTGTGTTGTGTACTAGGTGCTATCATGATACTCCAGGTGTACTAGACAGAACACAGTATAACCAACAACCAACGTATGAGTACAGTGTGTTGTGTACTAGGTGCTATCATGATACTCCAGGTGTACTAGACAGAACACAGTATAACCAACAACCAACGTATGAGTACAGTGTGTTGTGTACTAGGTGCTATCATGATACTCCAGGTGTACTAGACAGAACACAGTATAACCAACAACCAACGTATGAGTACAGTGTGTTGTGTACTAGGTGCTATCATGATACTCCAGGTGTACTAGACAGAACACAGTATAACCAACAACCAACGTATGAGTACAGTGTGTTGTGTACTAGGTGCTTTCATGATACTCCAGGTGTACTAGACAGAACATAGTATAACCAACAACCAACGTATGAGTACAGTGTGTTGTGTACTAGGTGCTATCATGATACTCCAGGTGTACTAGACAGAACACAGTATAACCAACAACCAACGTCCTTGGAGATAAAGAAGAAATTATATTATTCCGTGAACTTCCCTACACCCACAGAGGTACAACTTTCTTAAGGGGGGTGACCTGTCTTTGTTCTGTCCTTTTCTATCTTTCTCTGGCTTGTATCCATTTGGCCCCATGCATCCTACTGTTTTAAGACGTTTATCCCCATCCAGGTGTACATTTTTTACTGGTGAGCGGTAGCCAGCCATCATATTTTATAGTTTTGTTTGACAGCAGGCTAAATTTGTCTCCGGCGGCGAAGCCGGATTTCTTCATATAATGCTGGCTCACTATCGCTCGCCATGAAGAAATCGACACCTAGATGGGGATAAACGTCTTAAAATAGTTGGCTGAATGGGGCCGAATGGATACAAGCCAGAGAAAGAGAGAAAAGGACAGAATTACAGAAATAACAAAAAACAGGTCACCCTCCTTAATCGAGGCTGTTAACGTCCCTACTATCTACTAAAATACTACAACACATAAACCATAGCAACACTAATACACATTGCAAGACTATTAATTTCAACAAAGCTTACAGAGCATTACAATAATCTGTGTCTTTCCTGCTTCGTGCGGGGTCTGACCATTGAGACACCTATGGAATAATTTTTGTATTTTATGTTTACATCTTGCACATTTTTTTGCACACAGATGTGTTCCCTCTTTGTGTTAATAATTTGGTTACGTCATGAATGAGGTGTTCGTGTGTGTGAGCGTGGGTGTGATAGTGTGAGTGTTTTTTTTTTTTTTTTTGTAATAAGCTTTACTATAAAATATACATTTACAAGACCATTCTCCATGGATTGAAGACCTTGGGAAATCGAACAAATAACTTTCAAATATCAACTGAGTCAATTATGTGTAATGAATATAGAGCGTACCAGCTACCAGTATGTTTAATCAACCAAAACTTATAAAACAAAATACTGTAGGATAATCTGACGTAAGAGGGTGTTTAGGTTAATGGGATGCCTCATTTACCGCTCATTCATCCATCCATATCCTCCCCCCCCCCTCTCCCCTCCCCCGCCCCCTACAGAACGACTATAACCACTTCCTCCCCTCCCACGCCCACGCCCCCCTGCTGTTCTATAGTACATAGATAGAGAGATAGATTGCGAATGGAAAGATAGATTCAAACACACACACATTATGCATACGGACGCTGACCGAGAGGTAGGGCGTTCGAGTCCCCCAGAATTATAAAAGTTTACTTTTTCGGTTATCCCGATGGAGATAATTGTATCGTGGGCCTTCCATAGCCAAGCTGCTCAACTATCAGCTTGTGTTAGCCTACACGTACTTCTCACCAGTGCATCTGCGTATATACTGTGCTGGGAACTCGGCACCTCACGGTCGCCAAAGGTCGCATGTGACCTCGTAAATAACTACATCAATATACTGGTAACAGAAAGGAGGCCACAGGTCTTTAGCTCCTCCGCAAATAGTGGTACAAAATGTGTAGTTCAATTAAGATACTTTATTGAAACATTGGGAAAGTTTCCCTTCAGACTTATGATAGAGTTAGTGTTTTTATCATGCAATGTTCATTGTTCCAGATTTATCATTTAGTAATGTCGTAACTACTTATAAAGGTGTTATTGTATCAGATAACTCACTAGGAGCTCAAGGCGGACATTGTGGAGACTAATGAAAGGAAATTGTCAATGGTGTCCCCATAAAAGATTTTTCCCTACAATTCCCACCGCCTCCCTGCCTTCCTAACCTTACTTCCTCCCATTTACCTGCCCCCCCCCCCCCCTCCCCTCCTTTTCCCTTTTAAAACAGCTTTCCCTCATTAATGGACCTCTAATATATAATACTGCAGAGTTAAAGCCAAATTGAGGCATTGTTCTTCAATCTCTTTCACACAAAGAGGTATATCCTAAGCCTAAAGTAATCCCTTTGAATACCATTGCTTGCGTGGTGTCCTCCCTGCTAGCTATCTTGTAGTAAGAAATGTCGTTCTTTTTAGTCATTGGACGCCATTTTGGTGCCATAATTATTAAACAAATGAGTTATATTATATTTTTGATCATGTAGAATTTAGATCCATATAAACCGAACTATATCACTGAGACAGTATTTCCGAATTCTTACTATAAATATGGACATATTTGAGTGCAAAGAGAAGCTAATGACACCAATTAATGGCACGAAGATGGCGGAGGTTGGCTGATCTCCGTTACTATAGGGTCTGTAATCCCTGCCTGTGCCGGTATCACACGAGAACTTTTATAGTCAACATTCTATGACCAATATTCTTCTGGCAACTTTTCTGGAATATTTCGCAACGGTATCGGAAACTAGACTGATGATAGATGAATCTAGGCAACCGAAATATTTTATATGTTGACCACATAGGTTGCCAGACCAGTGTTGAGGATAAATGTTGAGTGAAAAAGCGCTCGTGTGATATCGGCTTTACCCTGGTGCCCTAACAGACCCTCACCACCAGACTAACGAGGGGATGGTGCAGGAGCCTAATTACTCGGGCTGGCCGGAAACAATAACACCCTGAAGAGTAATTTCCTGAGGACACCACCGTCTGCTAGCCTCAATTAGTCCCCTTAAAGTTGGATAGCTAATGAAGGAGGCTTGTTCTCGTCCATGTCTGTTTTTCTGGCTTACGATCGTATTGTGAATATGGTGTGGTATTGTGAATATGGAGGATCATATGCTCTCATTAGGTTATTATAGTGCATTGGGGTTTGTAATGGAGGATTAATGTTAAGAACGGGGTGTTCTTTAATTTCTATAGGTTCAGGAACTAATGTCTAGCGAGGCCGGTCCTAGTGATCTTGGCCCCATTCATTGTTCTTCCCTCTCACTAAAACATTACGTTATCCATATTCCAGTTGGGTCTAAGTACAGTCAGAAAATGCAATTTCTGAGACACTTTGATAGAGCCCGGACAAGTGGAGTGCATCGTTTTCGGACGACAGCCTACTTTAGCTATCACAAGGCTACATACCCATGAACACACATTTCGAACCAATAGATGCTTCACTCAGTCTGCCATGTAAAATGAGAATGCTGCTGCTATGCTATGATCCGCATTCATATATTTATGATATAAGTAACAAAAATACCTTTATTGTATTCCCTTACGTATCTACAGTAAATACGGGCACGAATATTACCATGGGTTTTAAGAAATAAACAATGGAAAGAAATACTTCCAAATTGCTGCCCCAGGAGAATGGCTCGGGTTCCAACCTTAAACGTTTCATTGGTTGTTACGAAATTTGGTAGTTTAGGTTCACTCTCTCACCCCCCACCCCCCAGAGAGCTGTCTTTATTTCCATGTTCCCAGTGACCACGTTATGCATACTTGTATTCATTTCGAAGAGGAGGATTTTCAGTATTACAGTGCAAATGTTTACCTTGCATTGGTGTGTAATAAACAGTTGTTGTGTAAATTAAAGATGACAATTATGACGTGAATTGCCATTTACTATTAGTCGAGTGTGTGTGTGTGTTTGTGTGTAAGTGAACCGATGTGTGTTGTAATAGACATAATGCTCTATAGTAGGTGACAAACACTGACAGCAGAAGTGTCTGCTCCATGACATACAACACAACGAACTATGCAATGTAATATTACATGCTGGTTATGAAATTCAGGTGTGAAACGGCAATGAGTTATCAGTAGTGATATATGGGGGGTATTATGTAATACCACAACTAAGTTAAGCTTCCGACACTGATAGGTATGTACAGTATATTCGTTATTAATTTAGAAAACAAACATTATATAACACTTTAAAGGGTATACGCATCGCACCGTGATATTATGTTTAGCAATGGTTATACTGTATATACCTTTTCGATGTTAGTATTATAGTATTTGTTATATTGCAATGTTTACACAGTGCAAGAAGGTTAATAGCATGATATAAACATGGATTAATTATATGTGAGTACCGGTATGTGTTAAAAAGTAACTCCTATTGATGACGTCTGATGAATCTCACAAACGCACACACACATACACAACGAAATCCTGTCCATTCACTGCGGGGTTTGGTAGCGTTTCTTTACATTCTTAATTATCTAATAGCTATCCGTGTTTAATGTAGATACAGGAGGGAATAACAAACGAAGGTATTTTTGTCATTTTCATATCAGATTCTGTAGCATGAATCGTATCGTAGCGTAACAACAGCACAATAGTTTTACATGGCAGACTGAGTGAAGCATCTATTGGTTCGAAACGTGTGTTCGTGCGTGTGCGGCCTTGTGATAGTTAAAGTGGGCTGTCGTCCAGAAACAATACGTTCCCAATGTCCGGGCCCTATCCAGGTGTCTCAAAAACTGCAGTTTCTGACTGTTCATGATTAGATTAATATCCAGAATTCGAAAATGGATATTAATCGTGATCATGTACTTAACCTTTAACTGTGTTTTTGGTGCAATTAATTAGATGTTTATGTTCTGGGTGTGGTGTTCCGAGTTTGAATCCCGGGAGGATCATATGCTTTCATTAGTTTATTTTAGTGCATTGGGGTTGTAATGGAGAATTAATGTTAAAAACGGGGTGTTCCTTAATTACCCACGACTTACCCATTGGGTTGAACCTGGTATTGTCGATCATTTCGCAAACCATGTATGAAGAACAGAGTGTTATTGTCTGCGTAGAAGAAGATGACCTAAGAATAATCGGCTTCGTTGTTATTGTTGTTTACATTCTAGCTAGTTATGAGACGTGGCGGGTGGGTAATGCACTTTTGATTTCTTCCCGTGTTTTTGTTTTTCTTCAGAACTTAAATTTAATATGCAAATAGATATTAAAGACAGAGTGAGATCCAAAGTTTTATAACCAACCTTGAGAAATATACATTGGTGATTACTACCTAATAATATACATTGGTGATTACTACCTATTAATATACATTGGTGATTACTACCTATTAATATACATGGGTGATTACTACCTATTAATATACATTGGTGATTACTACCTATTAATATACATTGGTGATTACTACCTATTAATATACATGGGTGATTACTACCTATTAATATACATTGGTGATTACTACCTATTAATATACATGGGTGATTACTACCTATTAATATACATGGGTGATTACTACCTATTAATATACATGGGTGATTACTACCTATTAATATACATTGGTGATTACTACCTATTAATATACATTGGTGATTACTACCTATTAATATACATTGGTGATTACTACCTATTAATATACATTGGTGATTACTACCTATTCATTCTTGTTTTACAAAAGCAAGGTTGAAATCGCTACATGTTCTAAATCTAACTACTATCTGTTACAGTGTATATCGTTCAATGAGGTTAAGGTTTTCGATGTGATAGCGGTTAGGAGAATATACAGTCGTGGTCATAAATTCTGATATATTCTGAAGCCTAGAACCATTTAAGGGGGGTCACAGTTTGTGTTTTATCTTTCTCTCCTTTTCTCTCTTTCCCTGGCTTGTATCCATTCGGCCCCATTCAGCCTACTGTTTTAAGAAGTTTATCCCCATCCAGGTGTCGATTTCTTCCTGGCGAGCAATAGCGATCCAGCATTGTATGGAAAAATCCGGCTTCGCTGGATACATTTTTCTATCGAAAAATGTATAAATTTAGTTTGATGTCAAAACAAAAATATATATATGCTGGCTCGCTACCGCTTGCCAGGAAAATATTGACACGTGGATGGAGTAAACGTCCTAAACTAGTAGGCTGAATGGGGCCGAATGGATACAAGCCAAAGAGAGAGGGAGAGAACTTAGAGAAAAAAAAGAAAGAGGTGGGCTCCCTTAAAGGAACCTCCAAAATACAGGAATCAGGTAAATAGTTAATAATAAATGTTAATTAAACTTGAGACAGCCTCGAAACTATAGATATCAACATTAAACCCGTCACTGTAAGTAACCTATGTTATTCTCCTCAATCTTGAGAGGTCAGTGAAAAGGTGCGTTGAGTTTCTACATCCGTGCTCAGAAAACATAGAAGATACAGTTTATACTTTCTCAAATTATAACGCATATGAGAAAAAACATCACCAGTTACTCAGGCAGCTGGAAATAAGACGAGAGCGTAGGAAAGAGAACGTCTTTATCATTATTTAGGCTATGTAACCAAGTACAAATTAAGCTTGTTTTGTATTTAATTGCACTAGCCTGTAGACATTGTTAGGTGAATTACGTCCAACCGCACTATTTGTAACATGAGACATAGTAAATTAGGCAAATTGCAATTTTGCAGCTGGTGCTGTGAATAAATGAAGGGGGTAGTACTCGATTTGTCTGGACCCCCTTCTACCTCATGTTTAGCATATTAGTGTTGAGGTTTTTAGACGTTTTTTCCGTTAGTTTGGCGATTTTGAGACCTTTCGCCTCATTTTGTTGTCAATAGTAAGACCTTTCGTGCCCTTTAGATGTCGATTTTTTCCTGGCGAGCGATAGCATGACTAATTTTAGAAGGAACCGGCCATCGGCCGTGATATTTTTCTACCGATTTTTTTCATAGAAAAGTGAATACTGATATTTATGATAGTCCTTCATGTCTACAATGCCTTTAACTCCCTTAACTCCCTCAGGTTTCAAGATGGAGTGCCCATACTTGGCATGTATATTAAGGGTGTGCCAGAATAGGTTTCAAGAGAAAAACAAAATTGCCCCCTCACCCCTCGGATGTAGGTGGACAAAGCCCCCCTCAAGATAAATAGCCCATACTTTGATTTCCCCCCGGGCAGCTCCGGGTACCTCAGCTAGTATGTTATATGGCAGGGTTCACTCTTTCCTTTTAGCCTTGGTGAACACACCTCATCATAAAGCCGGTATCACACGAGCGCTTTTTCACTCAACATTTATCCATAACACTGGTCTGGCAGCTTATGAGGTCAGAATAAATAATATTTCGGTCACCTAAATTCATCTATCAACAGTCTAGTTTCCGATAACGGTGCAAACGATTCCAGAAATGTTGCCAGAAAAATGTTGATCATCGAATGTTGACTATAAATGCTCTCGTGTGATACCGGCTTAACCTGTAGGTAAAACGGTAGTGGAAGAAGGAGAGCTATGGCCTTCACCTTGTCCTTCAAAATATTAAAACAAAAACTTTCAAGGACAAGTAAATATTTCGCCTAATTTTATATTAACTAAAGCATACACACACACACTCAAAATATTGTTAGTGTATTCTTAATGTATCCTTTGTTTAACCTTTGCGTATCCTTAGGTTATTTTCAGTGTATCATCAATTTATCCTTCGTTTGTCCTTAGTTTATCTTTAGCTTTTCCTTACCCTTTCGGTAGTTTATCCTTCGTTTATCCTTAATTTATCCATATTTCATCCTTAGTTCCTCCTAGTTTATCCTTAGTTTTTCCTTACGTCTTCAGTAGTTTATCCTTATGTTATCCTTAGTTCCCCCTTAGTTTTTCGTAGTAGCCTTTTTGTATGGAACCCTCGGCGGCCACACCCCATCATAAACGAGGGAAAATGACTGGAGCGGAACGAGACCAGACCGTTTTTTCCCTCTACTGACCAAGCACAAACACTAATTACTTCTCAATTAAACACTGTAAAGGCATATAAAACCACCACGGGGGGAAGCCATGACATACACACACACACACATACACGCACACACACACAGACACACACACACACACGCCCGCGCACACACACATGTGTTAGCCTCAGTTCACCTAGCTGTAAATAGGTACCTGGAATAAGTAGACGACGTTGTGACGTCCCATCTGGGGTTGGCAAAAATGGTAAAAGGCGAGATGGGTATCATATGGTTCACCTAAGCTGATGGCTACCTAAGCCTTCGGGCGAGACGGTACCGTCTATAGTGAGAATGGTACCATACATATCCACCCAAAGCCTTCGTTTCCGATGTCGCCAATTGGCTAAAATACAGACTACACACACATCCACAGCCATTCCAACAGTACATAAAACACTTAACATGCATTTCACGCAATACATTCCCAGTTAAGGAGGCGCGATAATAATGAGCTTAGCTCGCATTGCGTGGATTCCCCTTGACGAACAAGTAACTAAGTAACTGAGTAACACACGCACACAAGCTTTCTGGCATCTAGCCAAAAACCTCTCCAACAATATCTCTTCCTCGTCGTTCCCTCCCCTTTTCCACTCTGATGGCACAACCATCACTTCTTCCTCTGACAAAGTTAAACTCTTCGCTCAAACTTTCGCTAGAAACTCCACCTTGGATGATTTCGTTGCTATTCCTCCCTCTCCACCCCTCTCTCTTACTTATGCCTAATATCCTAATCTCTTCTAAAGATGTACTTTCTATCCTCTCTGGGTTTAATACTAATAAGATGTACGGTCCGGACGGTGTTCCTCCTGTTGTTCTCAAAAACTGGGCTTCCGTGCAGACTCCCTGCCTAGGCAAACTCTTTCGTCTCTGTCTATCCTCTAACGTCTTCCCTTCATGCGGGAAATTTGCTCACATTCAACCTGTCCCAAAGAAGGGTGACCGCTCTCAACCCTCCAACTATCGTCCAATTGCTCTCATCTCTTATCTTTCTAAAGTTTTTGAAACTATTCTTGCTTCCAAATTTCTTAAGCATTTCTCTTCTCATAATCTGCTCCCAGATTGCCAGTATGGCTTCCTTAAGGGTCGCTCTACTGGTGATCTTCTTTCATATCTTACTAACTCTTGGTCATCCTCCTTTCGTGAATTCGGTGAGCCTTTTTCTATTGCACTAGACATATCGAAGGCCTTCGATAGAGTCTGGCACAAATCTATAATTTCTAAACTACCCTCCTTCGGTTTCTATCCCTCCATCTGTGCCTTTGTCTCTAATTTCCTTTTCGGCCGTTCCAAAGCCGCAGTTGTGGACGGCCATTGTTCACTTCTTCACCCTATAAACTCTAGTGTTCCTCAGGGCTCTGTCCTATCTCCTATTCTCTTTCTAATTTTTATAAATGATCTCCTCAACTGTACCTCAATTCCCATCCATTCATACGCAGACGTCTCAACCTTACACTACTCCATTAGTTTTTCAGAACGCCCCAGCCAGCAATCCCTCAACGACAAACGTAATGAAGCCATAGCACTCTTAAATTCTGATCTAAATACTATCTCCAATTGGGGCAGAGAAAACCTTGTTACCTTTAATGCTTCCAAAACCCAATTTCTCCATCTATCTACCCGTAAGGAACTCCCAGCGGACTATCCCTTATTCTTCAACAATACAAAAATCAATCTTTCATCTTCTCTCAATATTCTTGGTGTCTCCTTTTCTTCTGCTCTCAGTTGGAAGGACCATATTACCAGTCTTGCTAAGGCAGCCTCCCAGAAGCTGGGTGTGCTCAACCGCCTTAGGGGGTTCTTTTCCCCTGCACAGCTTCTTGCTCTGTACAGGGGCATATAGTGCGTTCTTGTATTGAGTATTGTTCACATGTGTGGGGAGGTTCCTCTCACACCGATCTCCTAGACAAAGTTGAAAGGAAGGCCTTTCGTATCATTAACTCCTGTCCACTCACCAACTCTCTGTAATCTCTCTCTCTTGCCGCAATGTTGCATCTCTCTCGCTATTCTATCGCTACTATAATAATCAGTGTTCCTCAGAGCTTTCCCAGTGTATACCACCTCCTTTACGTAGGGCACGTGGTACCCGTCTTGCAACTCAATCCCACCCCTACTCTGTGCAACTCTCCAACCCAAGAGTGAAATGTTACTCTCAAACTTTCTTCTTCTCAACAGCTGAGCTCTGGAACTCTCTCCCAGAATCAGTCTTTCCCTTTTCCTATGACTTAAATTGCTTCAAACTCCGTGTGTCCAGGCATTTTGGCTCGATCGTCCCTTGATTTTGGCCCTGTCACTCTTTCAACTATGGGGGAAGCACTCGCTATAAGCAGTTCTGCCTTTTGCCTCCCCCAATCACATTGAAAAAAAAAAAAAAACAAAAAAAAAAAAAAAAAAATACACACACACACACACACACACACATAATTTGTCATGTTGGGCCCAAATTTGGCAAATGAGTTTCAATGCGGATAAATGTAAAGTACTACATATCGGATACCGAAATAAGAAAGCAAACTATTTGATGAATGGCACTCGGCTTAAGATTGTAGACAGGGAAACCGATCTGAGAGTAACAGTATCTAGTAACCTAAAACCAAGTCAACAATGTTCAGAAGTTGTTAAGAAGGCAAACAAAATAATTGGCTTTATAGACAGGTCATATCAGAATACATCCAAAGAAGTTATCCTAACTCTTTACAATTCCTTAGTTCGCCCTCTTCTGGAATACTGCGTTCAATCCTGGTGACCTTATTACCAAAATGATGTAGACAAGCTGGAACGAGTTCAACGTAAAGTTACCAAAATTATACCTAGCCTAAAGACGAAACCATACAAGGAGCGTCTTAGAAAATTAAATATATTTCCTTTAACCCAACGCAGATTAAGAGGCGATTTAATTCAAGTGTTCAAAATCATCAAAGGCATCAACAATATGAACTGTTGAACTGTAGTAAGTACTTCACTATCGACCAATCTAATTTCACGCGGGGAAACGGTTGCAAAATTATTGGTAAATCTTTTAACTCACACAAATCTAAGAACTTCTTCTTCAATCGAGTTGTCAACTTGTGGAATGGGCGTCCCCGGGACGTTACAGACTGCAGCACCGTTGATTCTTTTAAACTTCGCCTAGACAAATATCTTGCATCAAACCCGCGACTGACTGCGTTTGTATATGAAATACTTTATTTTATTCCCCCTCAGCTTAATCAAGTATTATTGCGTATACTGTATATATTACTAAGACGTTGCTCCCTTTTTCCCAGATGTACGGAAAATCACTTATAACTTTAGATGTCACACGTGATCAAGGCTTTCTGCGAACTGTTGAATATGACTGTAGGCCTACTTTTGGTGGCGACTATACCTTAAGCCGCTGTCAAACGAGCACTTTTCCGTCAATTTTCCATGAGCAAGTTTTGTCTCGTATGATTTCGGACCTTTTTCGTACTGGTATAGGTAGCTAGATTGAAGGTAGAATATGTTAGGCTGCAGAATAATGATAAAGTGTAAATCTTTAAGCTTCCAGACCATAATTGCCCATAACAATTGCTCGAAAACTGGCCAGTGTGAGGCCGGTTTTAGCAATGAGTCTTCCCTGGTCAGCCAACAAGACATAGGGTGGACATCTGGCAAACAGAGTGAAGCAATAAATAGCCAACACATTCCCCTGTCACACCAACACAAACCTACTTACACCATTAAGTAACGGGAGGTTGGGGGGGGGGGGGGGGGGCGGTATTTTATCTTTATATGTGTCGTTCCTTCAATATTTATCTATTCTATCTATCTATCTATCTTTATATATCCCGTATATATATATTTATATGTATGTATATAATTTGCTGGTAACATAACACGACTGTAGGTATAATGCCTATGGATAAACTCCACATGACATCACTCTGTAATACAGTGGGAACTGGTATATTGTCGAGCTCTGTTTAAGGGAGCCCACCTCGCTTGTTTTCTCTTTCTCTCCCTCTCTCTTTGGCTGGTATCCATTCGGCCTCATTCAGCATACTGTTTTAAGACGTTTCCCCCATCCAGGTGTCAATATTTTCCTGGCGAGCGGTAGCGAGCCAGCATATATATAGTTTTGTTTTGACAGCAAGGTAAATTTGTACATTTTTCGATAGAAAAATGTCCCCGGCGAACCCCGATTTTTCTGTATAATGCTGGCTCGCTATCGCTCACCAGGAAGAAATTGACACCGGAATGATGATAAACGTCTTAAAACAGTTGGCTGAATGGGGCCGAATGGACACAAGCCAGGGAAAGAGAGAAAAGGAGAAAAAGATAAAAAAAAACAGCTACACAGTCAAACAAATAGCGCCCTCCATAATAAGAAAGGTCGCCTAAGAATGGGCCCTACTAACGAGCACTGTGAAAGTTTGAATAGTAATAAAGAGCACTGTGAACGTTTGTGTAGTAATAACGAGCACTGTGAACGTTTGTGTAGTAATAATGAGCACTGTGAACGTTTGTGTAGTAATTCATGCGCTGCGGGGCGTTCGTGGGGTAAACAAACCTGGCGCCCGCTTTCCCCGGGGAGGTAGTACATGTTAACCCCTTCTGTACCGGATACGCCTTTTTAACTTTACTCTGGCTACTATTAGACTATTATATTCAGCTTGGAAAGGGCCTCCAACAATTAACAGGCTTCGAACTATCTTACTTAACTCTTTTTACTATCCCAGAACTTTCATAAGCTGCACAAAAATCGTCTAGATATAGATAGCAAGGCAAACCTGAACAAGACGTCCCCGGTATAGAAGGGGTTAAGAGGTTAATGTGTGGTTGATTATTGTTATACTTTCCCCCGCTGTTGTTCTGTTCGGGAGACTCCAAGTGGCCTAACCCCTTCAATGGACTGTAAGGTATATATTATGTGTTCAAGTGTAGCAGTCGTAAGTTAATAGTCACAGTTAGGACTTGTTTTGAATATATGTTTTATGTGTATACAATCAGAATATCATTGTGTCCCTCGGTCTATGTTTTTTACTCCCAAGACCTGTATCAAGCTTAAACAAATAAATAAAGAAAGATAAATAAATAAAACACGCGCACACACACACACACACACACACACACACACACACACACACACACACACACACACACTCACACATACACCCACACATACACCCACACACACACCCACACACCCACGAACGCATTATTGAGCAGCTTGGTTGAGTTAAGAGAAGTATAATTAAATTAGGAAAACTATAATATGCTATGTAGGACACTCTTTTGCAAATTACATATACAAAAATAAATGAATGACCGCACACACTTACAAGATTTGTTAGTATACATTATTACCATCCTCTCTCCACCCTCACACACACCATCATACCATCCTCTCTCCACCCTCACACACACCATCATACCATCCTCTCTCCACCCTCACACACACCATCATACCATCCTCTCTCCACCCTCACACACACCATCATACCATCCTCTCTCCACCCTCACACACCATCATACCATCCTCTCCACTCTCACACACACCATCATACCATCCTCTCCCACCCTCACACACACATACCATCCTCCACCCTCCACACCATCATCATACCATCCTCTCCACCCTCACACAAACCCATCATACCATCCTCTCTCCACTCTCACACACACCATCATACCATCCTCCACCCTCACACATCATCATACCTCTCTCCACTCTCACACACACCATCATACCATCCTCTATCCACCCTCACACAAACCATCATACCATCCTCTCTCCACCCTCACCATCATAGCATCCTCTCTCCACCCTCACACACACCATCATACCATCCTCTCTCCACCCTCACACACATCATACCATCCTCTCTCCATCCTCACACACACCATCATACCATCCTCTCTCCACCCTCACACACATCATCATACCATCCTCTCTCCACCTCACACACACCATCATACCATCCTCTCTCCACCCTCACACACACCATCATACCATCCTCTCTCCACTCTCACACACACCATCATACCATCCTCTCTCCACCCTCACACACACCATCATACCATCCATCTCTCCACCCTCACACACATCATCATACCATCCTCTCTCCACCCTCACACACACCATCATACCATCCTCTCCACTCTCACACACACCATCATACCATCCTCTCTCCACCCTCACACACATCATCATACCATCCTCTCTCCACTCTCACACACACCATCATACCATCCTCTCTCCACCCTCACACACACCATCATACCATCCTCTCTCCACCCTCACACACACCATCATACCATCCTCTCTCCACCCTCACACACCATCATACCATCCTCTCTCCACTCTCACACACACCATCATACCATCCTCTCTCCACCCTCACACACACCATCATACCATCCTCTCTCCACTCTCACACACACCATCATACCATCCTCTCTCCACCCTCACACACACCATCATACCATCCTCTCTCCACCCTCACACAAACCATCATACCATCCTCTCTCCACCCTCACACACACCATCATACCATCCTCTCTCCACCCTCACACACACCATCATACCATCCTCTATCCACTCTCACACACACCATCATACCATCGTCTCTCCACCCTCACACACACCATCATACCATCCTCTCTCCACTCTCACACACACCATCATAACATCCTCTCTCCACCCTCACACACACCATCATACCATCCTCTCTCCACTCTCACACTCACCATCATACCATCCTCTCTCCACCCTCACACACACCATCATACCATCCTCTCTCCACCCTCACACAAACCATCATACCACCCTCTCTCCACCCTCACACACACCATCATACCATCCTCTCTTCACCCTCACACACACCATCATACCACCCTCTCTCCACCCTCACACACCATCATACCATCCTCTCTCCACCCTCACATAAACCATCATACCATCCTCTCTCCACCCTCACACACACCATCATACCATCCTCTCTCCACCCTCACACAAACTATCATACCATCCTCTCTCCACCCTCACACACACCAGTATACCATCTTCTCTCCACCCTCATACAAACCATCATACCATCCTCTCTCCACCCTCACACACACCATCATACCATCCTCTCTCCACCCTCACACAAACCATAACACCATCCTCTCTCCACCCTCACACAAACCATCATACCATCCTCTCTCCACCCTCACACACACCATCATACCATCCTCTCTCCACCTTCATACAAACCATCATACCATCCTCTCTCCACCCTCACACAAACCATCATACCATCCTCTCTCCACCCCCACACACACCATCATACCATCCTCTCTCCACCCTCACACAAACCATCATACCATCCTCTCTACACCCTCATACAAACCATCATACCATCCTCTCTCCACCCTCACACAAACCATCATACCATCCTCTCTCCACCCTCACACACACCACCATACCATCCTCTCTCCACCCTCACACAAACCTTCATACCATCCTCTCTCCACCCTCATACAAACCATCATACCATCCTCTCTCCACCCTCACACAAACCATCATACCATCCTCTCTCCACCCTCATACAAACCATCACACCATCCTCTCTCCACCCTCACACACACCATCATACCATCCTCTCTCCACCCTCATACAAACCATCATACCATCCTCTCTCCACCCTCACACACACCATCATACCATCCTCCCTCCACCCTCATACAATCCATCATACCATCCTCTCTCCACCCTCACACACACCATCATACCATCCTCTCTTCACCCTCATTCACACCATACCATCCTCTCTCCACCCTCACACACACCATCATACCATCCTCTCTCCACCCTCACACACACCATCATACCATCCTCTCTCTCCACCCTCACACACACCATCATACCATCCTCTCTCCACCCTCACACAAACCATCATACCATCCTCTCTCCACCCTCACACACACCATCATACCATCCTCTCTCCACCCTCACACACACCATCATACCATCCTCTCTCCACCCTCACACAAACCATCATACCATCCTATCTCCACCCTCACACACACCATCATACCACCCTCTCTCCACCCTCACACAAACCATCATACCATCCTCTCTCCACCCTCACACACACCATCATACCATCCTCTCTCCACCCTCACACACACCATCATACCATCCTCTCTCCACCCTCACACAAACCATCATACCATCCTCTCTCCACCCTCACACAAACCATCATACCATCCTCTCTCCACCCTCACACAAACGTTCATACCATCCTCTCTCCACCCTCATACAAACCATCATACCATCCTCTCTCCACCCTCACACACACCCTCATACCATCCTCTCTCCACCCTCACACACACCATCATACCATCCTCTCTCCACCCTCACACACACCATCATACCATCCTCTCTCCACCCTCACACACACCATCATACCATCCTCTCTCCACCCTCACACAAACCATCATACCATCCTCTCTCCACCCTCACACACACCATCATACCATCCTCTCTCCACCCTCACGCACACCATCATACCATCCTCTCTCCACCCTCACACAAACCATCATACCATCCTCTCTCCACCCTCATACCATCCTCTCTCCACCGTCACACACACCATCATACCACCAACTCTCCACCCTTACACAAACCATCATACCATCCTCTCTCCACCCTCATACAAACCATCATACCATCCTCTCTCCACCCTCTCTCCACCCTCACACACACCATCATACCATCCTCTCTCCACCCTCACACAAACCATCATACCATCCTCTCTCCACCCTCACACACATCACCATACCACCCTCTCTCCACCCTTACACACACCATCATACCATCCTCTCTCCACCCTCACACACACCATCATACCATCCTCTCTCCACCCTCACACAAACCATCATACCATCCTCTCTCCACCCTCACACACACCATCATACCATCCTTTCTCCACCCTCACACACACCATCATACCATCCTCTCACCACCCTCACACAAACCATCATACCATCCTCTCTCCACCTTCACACAAACCTTCATACCATCCTCTCTACACCCTCATACAAACCATCATACCATCCTCTCTCCACCCTCACACACACCATCATACCATCCTCTCTCCACCCTCATACAAACCTTCATACCATCCTCTCTCCACCCTAACACACACCATCATACCATGCTCTCTCCACCCTCGCACAAACCATCATACCATCCTCTCTCCACCCTCACACACACTATCATACCATCCTCTCTCCACCCTCATACAAACCATCATACCCCCCTCTCTCCACCCTCACACACACCATCATACCATCCTCTCTCCACCCTCACACAAACCATCATACCATCCTCTCTCCACCCTCACACACACCATCATACCATGCTCTCTCACCCTCACACAAACCATCATACCATCCTCTCTCCACCCTCACACAAACCATCATACCATCCTCTCTCCACCCTCACACAAACGTTCATACCATCCTCTCTCCACCCTCATACAAACCATCATACCATCCTCTCTCCACCCTCACACACACCATACCATCCTCTCTCCACCCTCACACACACCCTCATACCATCCTCTCTCCACCCTCACACACACCATCATACCATCCTCTCTCCACCCTCACACACACCATCATACCATCCTCTCTCCACCCTCACACAAACCATCATACCATCCTCTCTCCACCCTCATACAAACCATCATACCATCCTCTCTCCACCCTCACACAAACCATCATACCATCCTCTCTCCACCCTCACACAAACCATCATACCATCCTCTCTCTACCCTCATACAAACCATCATACCACCCTCTCTCCACCCTCATACAAACCATCATACCATCCTTTCTCCACCCTCACACACACCATCATACCATCCTCTCTCCACCCTCATACAAACCATCATACCATCCTCTCTCCACCCTCACACAAACCATCATACCATCCTCTCTGCACCCTCACCATCATACCATCCTCTCTCCACCCTCATACAAACCATCATACCATCCTTTCTCCACCCTCACACACACCATCATACCATCCTCTCTCCACCCTCATACAAACCATCATACCATCCTCTGTCCACCCTCATACAAACCATCATACCATCCTCTCTCCACCCTCACACACACCATCATACCATCCTTTCTCCACCCTCACACACACCATCATGCCATCCTCTCTCCACCCTTACACACACACACACACACACATTATTCCAATCCTCTCGCCACTCTCACACACACCTACATTATAATTATCCATCCTCTCTCCACCCTTACTTACACACACACACACACACACCTTCTGCCGCCACCTCCCTGACGAAGGCTCTGCGGTGAGGAGAGATGCAAAGCCAATAAAGCTAGAGAGGGCAAACAGAGGTGTGGGGATTGAGTGTGTGAATCAGGTGGGCAGGGGGAGACCACCGCCAACCAACGACAAGTGTCCAACACTCACGACCTCCCATAAACAATAGTAGATTTATTTATTTCCATCAGACGGGAAGTTTCGTTCCATGGCAGTTGATTTCTCGATAATTAATGATACACTAAGAAGCAATTAAATGTTTCTGCTTCATATTTATGAAAAGTTTTCATAATTAACAATACATATTATTATATAAACTTTGAAATAGCCGAGCAATTCGGGGGAGACTGGCCGTTTGTTTGGTCTATTAAAGTTTCCTCCCTAGACCTCCATCAAGCTTAGAAAAAACACCCCCTAGACCCTCCTTCAAGATAAATTTGTACATATTTAGGTAAAAAAAAATCCCGGCTGAAAGCCGGTCCCTCTTAAAATTGCAGGCTCGCTTTCGCTCGCCAGGAAATAATCGACACCTAAAGGGCACGAAAGGTCTTAAAATTGACAACGAAATGGGGCCATAGGTGTTAAAATAGCCAAACTAATGGGCCTAACTTCTTATAATCTCAAAACTAGTGGGGCTATACATTAGGGAGAAGGGGGGTCCAGAAAAGCAGTCTGCCTCCCCTTAAGATGAGCACAGGACAATTTTCCACTAACTGCGAACTAAACAGACCATTATTAAGAGGGTGTCACACGAACACATTTTCCAGTCATTTTCGATGAGCAAGTTTTTTCACGTACTATTTTGAGGATTTTTTGCATTGGAATCGGAAGTTAGGGCGAAGGTAGTTCGTGTTAGTTTAATATTTTGGGACTTATATTTTAAGGCTACCAGACACCAGTTGTTGTAGTTGTTGAAATACACAAGGTAATAGTAATAATAATAATAATAATAATAATAATAATAATAATAATAAAGTTACCTCTAAATTGCCAGTGTCTGAGGTTAGGTTATGATAAGGTGATTGTGGATTAAGGGAGCCCACCTCTCTTTTTTTCTATGTCTCTCCCTCTCTCTTTGGCTTGTATCCATTTGGCCCCATTTACACTATTGTTTTAAGACGTTTACCCCCCTCCAGGTGTCAATATTTTCCTGGCAAGCGGTAGCGAGCAAGCATATATATATGTTTGTTTTACAGCAAGTTGAATTTGTAAATTTTTCGATAGAAAATTTTCTCCGGCGAAGCCGGATTTCTCCATACAATGCTTGCTCGCTATCGTTCGCCAGGAAAATATCGACACCTGGATGGGGATAAACGTCTTAAAACAGTTGGCTGAATCGGGCCAAATTGATACAAGCCAGGGAAAGAGAGAAAAGGAGAGTAAGATGAAAAAAAAAGCCGGTGACCCTCCTTAAAACCCTGAATAGGTACGGTTAAAAATCGATCAGTCTTAGGTACGCATGGACGAAATCGTCTAGCAACTTTAAAAATCCATTACACCGAAACTAAGATTTTTTTTTTAGATTTTTGAATTGCTTAACTTACTTAAACTATCCCTTAAGCCTGTGTAAAAAGCAAATAAAAGAATATTAATATTTAATAATGTTTACTATTTGTGGTACAAAATTATCTCTATTTAGAAGAAAAAATGTATAAAAAAATATAAAAAAAATACTTAAAATTAGTTGATCCAAATCACAGTCTAGGAACTTGTAGGGCGATCCTGGGGGATCTTTAGGTACAAATCACAGCACCATCAGTAGCACCAGAAGAAATCTAGAACAAAAATGGCAAGAGGTTAATTTTTTGACGGCACACAAATTCTAGGAAATTTAACAAATTTTTAAAAATCAACCAAAGCTGTAAATATGGAGGGATTTGTATGAAATTTCCATTGAAGCATCTCCTAACTATATAGAACAGCCTAAACAGTACAAATTGTTTTTTGGAAAATATTCAACCCCACCAAAATGTTGCTGACTAAATATATTGGGTGATGTGGGGTCATTTTTGACATTTGAACCTTGATTACTCAACTCATATGGCTCCAAATTAAATGAAAATCATTAGGGAATAAGTTGAAGATCCCCTGATTACAATGACATCAAGTAAATAGGAATCGGATGATTACCCTTGAGTGGGTGTTGCAATAAGTAAAGTTTTTGAGGCCCCGAAAAATGACCCGAAATGACCCTATAATTAAAAACGTTGTAGAGGCTATAAATATGGAGGGATATGTATGCAAATTGCATGGCTGTATCCCCTAACTATATAGAACAGGCTAAACAGTACAATTTTGTTTTGGAAAATATTCAACCCCACCAAAATTTTGCTGACTAAATATATTGGGTGATGTTGGGTCATTTTTGACATTTGAACCTTGATTACTCAACTCATGTTGCTCCAAATTAAATGAAAATCACTGTGGAACAAGTGGAAGATACCCTGATTACAATGGCATAAAGTAAATAGGAATCGAATGATTACATTTGAGTGGGTGTTGCAATAACTAAAGTTTTTGAAATCCCGAAAAAAAATTGGGCAAAAAGGACCCCAGCTAACCCTAATTTCTAAAATCTGTAGAGGCTGTAAATATGGAAAGATTTGTATGAAATTTGCATGGATGTATCTCCTAACTATATAGAACAGCCTAAACAGTACAAACAAAATTGGAGTATATTCAACCCCACCAAAATGTTGCTGACTAAATATATTGGGTGACATGGGGTCATTTTTGACATTTGAACCTTGATTACTCAACTCTTATGTCTCCAAATTGAATGAAAATCACTGTGGAACAAATGGAAGATCCCCTGATTACAATGGCATAAAGTAAATAGGAATATGCTGCTTACGTGTTTGGTAGGAGACTAGGAAGACAAGGTGCTGCAGCCCAAACAGGAAGTTAGGAGGTGTTTGAAGCAAGTTGGCCGTCGACACCTGAGACAGACAGTCTTGACCTTGCTGTTGGAAGTCCTGGGGCACACATGGCACCTTAGCCTCTTCTCCAGCTTGTCTGGTTCAGGCATAGGTTCAACATCGTTCTTGATGCTGAAGGTGTAGACAATCAAGGTCCGTATCTCGCGGTTCATGGTTGGGTGGTTGTCGAGCCGCCAGCGAGCCCAAGGTAGGCAGAGCTCGCCGGCCAACTCCTTAAGAAATAGATTCCGGACCTTGGCTGAGTTGGGGTGGGCACTCTTGAAGAGGATGTAGGCGTTAATAATGGCGATGTTTAGCATGCCATAGAACATGCAGAGGGGCCATCGCCGGGTCCTGCGAGCACATGTCGACCCTGCACAAAGCTGATCAAACGTGTCCACCCCCCCTATAGTTGCGTTGTAGAACATTTGAATGTCGGTTTTTCTCTTCTCGATAATGGTCGGGTTGTGGTGGACTGTTGATAGCAGCATAACCTTTTTCTTGAGGCTAGCTTTGTGACAGAGGAGGGTGGTTTTGGAGTCATAATTGAAGACGGCCACAGATTGCCCGATCTGTAGCCTCAAGCCCATAAGATGATTGGTGGGCAGATATGGTTTGGGCCGAATGGTACCCACCACATAGATCTTGATGCGGCGTAGACTGTTTGCCAGTGGCAAAGAGGTAAACCATTTGTCGCAGGTGAGTGTCCGTCCCTTACGACCCAGTCCGTCGATGAGCTGTGTGGTCACATACTCCCCGAGGTTAGTGGCGGCCGCGGGCTGCACGATGGTCCCTTTGCCCAGGTATGGTAGCGCGTTGTACATGTAGTAGCTCTCACTGTCGCACACCATGACGATCTTCAGACCATACCTGCGGAGAAAAATAAGTGTTAGTTTTCAAAGGCAACATAAATGTTAAAGTATCTGGTAATTAAATTAAAATAAATGTAATTGCAGGTAAGTATATGTAATTGCAGGTAAGTGTCAGGTAAGTATATGTAATTGCAAAGTATGTATCAATAATAATTATCTGGTAAGTAAAGTAACAACAATGAAGACAGGTAATTGCAGGTAAGTACATGTTATTGCTAATTATGTATCAATAACTAAATATATCAGGTAAGTAAAGTTAAAATTAGGACAGGTACTTGCAGGTAAGTAATATATCAGGTAAGTAACGTTAAAATTAGGACAGGTACTTGTAGGTAAGTAAGTGTATATATATGTTAGGTATCAATAAATAAGTAGCAGGTAAGATTAGGTAATTGCAGGTATCAGGTAAGTTATCGATAATAAACTAATAGTTAAAAATATATGTGCATAAATATTGAGAGCTATAATATAAAATATATAATACTTACTTAGCTGGTTTGTTGGGGATGTACATTCTGAAGCGGCAGTTCCCTCTGAAGGCCAGGAGCTGCTCGTCGGCCGTCATGTGCATCCCTGGAGAATAGTTTTCTTGGCAGTGGGAGATAAGGGTATTCCAGAGAATCCGAACAGGGGCCAGTCTGTCATCATTCATTCTCGCCTGTCGTGTAGTCACATCATCGAATCTAATGCAGCGAATGAGAAATGTGAACCGCCTTTCCGTCATGGTTGCCCTGTACAAAGGAGCCCCGTCGAGCTTGGCCCACATCTCTGTGGTTGACAAGTGGTTGTCCTTCCTTGCACCACTCATGATGAGTATGCCTATCAGGCCCTTCAACTCAAGAAGGTGTAGGTCTTTGAGGGTGCTGTGCTCCACATTCTTGAATGTTGCCCTGTATCTTTCAATTCTCTCGTTAGTATGAGCACATTTGCCTGCCAACATTCTGTCATCCAGGAAGAGGCCTAGGTAATCAGCTGGGGTTATAGCACCTGCAGCTACATCAGTGGGGTGTCCAGTACAGTTATAATTTTCTATAATCCTGGGCAATGAAGGATTGGGGTCCTTGTGCCACACAGCACCATTCTTAGCCTTGGCAGACTCTTTATCAAGCACCACCAGCGGTGCCCCTACCATAGGGCCGAGTTGCCCCCGTTCCCTCTTTCTTGACTTCACTACTGTGGATGATAACCCTGTTAGGTCCACTTGCAACACGTCGGGACTAACAGGGGAGCCTAGGATAGCTTCTGCATCGATGGGAATAGGCGAGTCGGTGGCTGCAGAAGGGTTGGGACTAGGTGGTGTAAAAGGGTCAAGTTGGCCAGGAATATGTGGGCCTGGATCGTCAAGTTCCGCCTCTTCCAGCTCGGCAGCAGACAAACTGGCATGTCTAGCATAGGGATACAGACGTTTCCTAGCCCTAGCGGCAGTGTCTGAGAGACTAGGCAAGGCACGTGGGGTGTGGGGAGCGTGGGAGATGGAGTCAGAGGGGCCAGGGAGGGGGCCGGCTATGACGGGCTCGCGCGATAAGTTGTCGCGGGTTGTCAACTCGCTCTCCACCTCGCTATCCTCAAACATATCATCATCATTGCCACCAAACTCATCAGTGTTATCCTCCAAACCATCCTCGTCACTTGCAATGACATCAGGGTCCAGCAACAGGGCGTCAATCTCGTTATGAGTGAGGGACTTGCGTGCCATTGCGGTGACTAGAAATTAGAAAGAAAAACAGAATCGCTCTAGTGGCAACGTTTGGCCACGTATCACCATTCTGTTTTTGCCAAAATGTGCACAAAATAACTCCATAACTTCTCTCAAAATTTCACAAAGTTACACCGAATACTTATCCTGTACTATAACCAAATGCAAAACATGCACATTTTTTTTTAAGGTACATACCTGTTACGCATGTGCCGGAAAAGCCACGAAAATCTGTGCTCAGCCAAAAGGGGCGGAGCTACGGGACCGAGCTTCTACACCCCACCAAGTCGCGCAGAAGACTGGCTTCTGGACAGGATTTGAACCGCCAGACTCGAACAAAGGCTGCGCTATGACGAAAAACATGTTCCGCGCAGGGGGTGGGCTCATATGTGACCCCACGTTGCCTGTTCAGGGTTAAGCTCAAAAGTCGTGTCCTACTCCAAAATTTCCGTGCTGGGGGAGACACTCATTACAGGCAGTTTTCCCTTTCGTCTCCCTCATCCGCATACACAAAAAAATAAATAAAAAATAAAAAATCATATAATAATATATTATAACCAACAAGAATTCCTTTATTTGTAAGTTTTTTTCAGTTTGTTCTAATTATCAAGAGAGGAAAGACATGTTGAGTTGTGTGAGGAGCACGCGACATTATGACGTGACTGTACCCTCGTAAGGAATACTAACACTCTTGGCAATATTTGGAGGAACTTAGTATTACAAACTCTCTATTTCGGTGTTGTTTCGCATAAAATAGTTGGGTATGTGTGTGTTCTGGAGTAAAATTGTTCGCCAGGGTATATGAATTAAATACTCTGTCTTGCAATATAATTGGACATATCGATGACCTCAATTAAGTAATTGACTCATATCAATTATCAAGCAGTAGTTAAGAAATGCTAATTGAGTTATAAACGTTACTAATTTGCATATTAATCATAAATCAAGTAAATGCGTCAATAAATTGTTCAGGTGTAGCAAATAAGAACGAGATTCAATCAATAATGTGTTTATCTGTTGAAATAACAAGATACTACTTACTCTCCCCTTCAAAATATTCCTCCAGCATTTCTACAGGAAAGTGCTAACCTCCCTGATTGCACGAATTGACCACTTGCGAGTTTCAGGCTATAAGGAAGTTGGTGTCGTAAACATCGATTAAACAGAAAGGCAATATTAATGTAGGTTTCTGATGGATAGAAAGTATGTTAAATTTGGATTTATGAATTTAGACAATTACAATCGTATTTTAACTAGTAATTCTGCTAAATATCGATGTCGACAGCTCCAACTTCCTTATAGAACGAAACTCGGTTGGATCCTGCATCATAACAATGGTCCTGCACACACGGCCCTCAGCATCTGCTAATCTCTGGCTGACAAACGGGTCGCAATTCTGGAACATCCTCCGTACTCGCCAGATCTAGTACCATGCCACTTATAGCTCTTTCCCAAGCTGAAAAGTGTCCTCAGAGGAACACATTTAATGGAGAGATGGGCTGGTTTTTTGGTCTACTAATTAATTTATTCATATATTTTCTAGTTTCCTCCCTAGACCTCTATCAAATTTATAAAAAAACATCCATTAGATCCACCTTCTAGATTAATTTGTACATTTTTCGGTAGAAAAATGTTCCGGCCGAAGGCCGGTTCTTCCAACATTACAGGCTCACTATCGTTCGCCAGGGAAAAGATCGACACCTAACTAGCACGAAAGGTCTAAATATTGTTACGTATCTTGATCCTCAAGTGGTTAACTTGATGAATCTAGATAGCACAGAGATATATATTAAGGTATCAGTCAGCTGAAGGCAAAACAAAAGTAAAATCTAATAAAAAAATTTCCTGTTGTTGCTTCCTTTCCTTTTGGATCTTAGGACTTGGTATCCTTTATTGACTGATACTCTTTAATTATGGAAAAATACTGAAACTAATTAAAGTCATGTAGTATTTATAAAGAATTATTATTTAACCGAAGCTTAGTAGGCTATGGTTATGAACCGAATAAGTTATATCTAAAGAAGGACTATTAATTCTATAAAAGTCTTGAAAGATAAATATTAAAGTAAGAATATTTCTGTCTCTTACCCTTTTTGAAATGAATAGATAGTTTTCTTATATCATTTCCTTTTATTTATATTTAATGTAGTTATTATTCTTGGTTCTTGTCTTACGTTAATAGTATTATATTATTATTATCATCAGGATTAATATCAAAGTCACATAAAAAGTTAGATATATATTTAATAATTAGATAAATGTATTTCTTAACCACGTAACATTGAGGTTTGATTATGAGTCAATTAAGTTACAGGATCGCTTCATAGATTCGATTCAGGTCTCACTCAAATAATATGAAAAGCAAAAATAATATTTTGAAGCCAAAATAATTTTCTTCAGCTTAGGAAATCACTAGAAGTAACATTAAAACAGCCATGTTAGTCTAAGGCGATATTACTAATATGAGACAATAGTATCACCGTACTGAGCACCGTTAAGCAATGTAAGCTTAATAAAAAGAAAATGAAAGAACTCGTAAGTATTAATATAAAACAATAGTATTACTTTCATCATAACCCAATTACTTGAAGAGTTGCTTTAGTCCACAAGTTAGTCAACTAAAATAGTTAAGTACATAATAGTAGCGTTAACGTTAATTCCCAATCAAATAGTTAAGTAAATCACATATCTCACTAACCAACATAACGTAAGTGTTTACACCGAACACACTTAACACACACTTATATAATCTGACTGACAGTCACAATCCCATTATAATACTTCACCCCGTCTTCCTCCAGCTGCAAGTTCACCTTCCCCAACTCCAAATGAGACTGATTTGAATGCCCACTACTCGGGTCTTATATACTAAACAATGATGGTGTAGGAATGAATCAGGAGGCGGCGGGTAGTGCGCGCCCCAATCACAGCTCCTCGAGTTGCGTAGCAGGTGCGTGGTCCAATGGAGTCTCCTGGCGTCGATCATACATCATAGCTTAGGGTCATCGAAGTAGTTTGCAGGGTCCCCTATGACGCACGCAGGTGTGAAGGCTTGTTTGCTGGTATGCGGACGAGCTGGTTTCCCTCTCGCTGGTTCGCTCGCTGGTCTGCTTCGCCGCCTGGGTAGTTTGGCACTCCTTCAACTCTTAATTCTAACTCTAAAATAAACATACAGGGCTCCGCATGTCAGACCTCCCCCCTAGAAAAGAGTTTAAGGAGTATAGTACAAAATATTAAACATAATACATAAATAGATTCACCACCACATTGGCAACAGCAAGATTAGAATGAGGATATAATAAGGATATCACCCAAAGTAGGCAACGTCTCCAGGTACCACATCAGAACATAGCCGGAACGTAGCTGGAGCGTTATTCGAACTGCAAGGCATCTCACAGCTGAAGGCTTGACAGCGCACTACTAAAGCATGATATTTACCTCGCTACAAGGGAGAGCTAATTGCCAAAATCCTCTCATTAAATTAAACTTACTGCTGTATGAGGCCAACCTGGTAAATGCAACCTTTGACCCGTGGCAGTTGGGTAGGTATCGTTCTTTGTGACAGCATTAACTCGCCTATAGTCCATACATAACCTATGGCTCCCATCTGGCTTTGGCACAAGTATGACCGGACTACTCCACTGGCTTAAGGCCCTTGTGATCAGCTCGTTAGATAACATGAAGTCAAGCTCGACCTGCAGTATACTCCTGCGTTGTGGCGAGATACGGTAGGGGGATAGTTTAATGGGAGTTGCATCCCTACGTCGATGTCGCGCACGGCCAAAGAAGTGAGCCCTGGAGTATCACGGAACACACTGGGAGACTGAGATAAAACAGAGATTAGTTGGTTCGCTTGATCAGAGGGAAGATGACATAGTTTAGATGGTAATTCCCCCCAAGCTACTGAGTTATACTGAAAGTTGGATAGGCTACATGACAAGTCAAAGTCTGCATGGATACCTTCAGGCTATGGAACAGTCTGTTGCGGGTCAGTAAGAGAACTGAAGACTTCGTCCGCACCAGGCTGTCCACAGGTCCTGACATTCACTGCCACAGTGGGAGAATCTGGAGGAGAGGAATCAGGGGACCTATGGTAGGGTTTCAACATATTTATATGGAATACTTGCGTGGGCTTTCTCCTGTCTGGGGTAGTTACTAGATAATCGGTAATGCTCACCCTCTGAATGATCTTATATGGGCCCCTGAACTTGGCAGATAAAGGTTGGCCAAAAATGGGGAGCAGGACCAAAACCTCATCACCGGGCTGAAACTCCCTCTCACAGGTTTTTCTGTCATACCAGTTCTTCATGGAGCTTTTAGCCACTGTCAAGTTTTGAGCGGCAAACTCACATGAGGATCTCAGCCGGGTTTTGAAATCTGAAACATACTTGAGGAGGTTTTGGTTCCCCTCCTGGCCAACTAGGCTATCCTGCAATAGTTGCAAAGGACCTGGTGACCGAAAACTAGCTCATTAGGGGAAAAACCTAGGGATTCAGTTGGAACCTCACGAGTAGCAAATAAAAGAAAAGGTACCCCCTTATCCCACTCAACTCCAGTCTCTGTACAATATTTATGCAACATTCCTTTTGATGTCTGATGATTCCGTTCGAGAACCCCTTGACTCTCTGGGTGGTAGGTGCTAGACTTAACATGCTCGATACCCAACTCCTTCAGCGACTGCTGACAAATGTTAGAGGTAAAATTAGTTCCTTGATCACTTTGCACCTCATGGGGGAAACCCATTCTGGTGAAGAATTTGAGCAGTTCCTTGATGAC
Source organism: Paralithodes platypus (assembly GCA_032716605.1). Taxonomy (NCBI): domain Eukaryota; kingdom Metazoa; phylum Arthropoda; class Malacostraca; order Decapoda; family Lithodidae; genus Paralithodes; species Paralithodes platypus. Next base: position 49,926,690 of record CM064525.1, on the reverse strand, counting down.
AGTTGGAGCAGAGGTAGTCCTTAAGGGTATAGCCTCTGGGTAGCGAGTTGCCATGTCCATAATAGTTAATCAATAAATGTTACCTTGGGAAGTCTTAGGCAATGGGCCTACAATGTCCACTACCACCCGAGTAAAAGGATTCTCGAAGACGGGCAAGGGCACCAGAGGATGTACAGGCACCTTCTGATTGGGTTTTCCTGTCATCTGGCAAGTGTGACACACTCTACAAAACTCCACTACATCTGCACGCATTCCTGGCCAGTGAAATTGGGCTCTGATTCTGTCTAGAGTTTTTCTCACACCTAGGTGTCCTGCCAATGGTATGCAATGTGCCATTTCCAAGATATCTCTACGACAAGGTTTGGGGACTACTACTTGATGGACGTCCCAGGCCCCGTCATCGATTGGTCTGTGTGGCTGTCTCCATCTACGCCACAATACTCCTCCTTTGAGGTAGAAACATTCACCACCCTCCTTCTCACATTCCTCTTCACTCACGGCCCTGGCAGCTAACTCCTTGCATTCACTATCATCTCTCTGTAGCTCTACCAGGCCACTAGGACAATTTGGAGGGGTTTCATGGTCATCGTTAGGGTCAAGATGAGCCATAAAGGTGTCAGATAAATCCACCTCAGTCACATCATCAGGCACAGTTGGAGCGTCATTCACACTCTCATCATTCCTTTCATCAACTCTTACATTCGATACATTTCTGTCTGAGGGAACTGCTACTTGAGACATTGAACGTGTGACAGCACACACAGGGAAAACTTTTGGCATCTCCTTTTCGAGCTCACCGGTTAGTGGCTCGTTAACAGGGGAAAGTGACAAAATGGGGTCTGGTCGGACCTTCTCACCTGCTACATCATTCCCCAAAAGGAGTGTTACCCCGGGCACAGGGATATCTTGAGACCTACACAAAGCTATGGTGGCCTCACTCTGTAGTAACTCACATTCAATTTCGCCTTTTACCAAGTATGCATAAAATTGGCCTCCAGCACCTCTCATTACAACTGGTTCGCCAGGTTGTAAGGATTACACCATGAGGGTGCTAGTAGAACCTGTGTCTCTCAGAATGTTTACCTCATGCATGCAACCATTTAATCTCACGTTGCCAGATGAAATAAAGGGACGGTAACTGTCCTGCACTGATGGTGAAATTATTATTGGCTTAACCCTAGTGGGTTGCACCACGCATGCTACTACACCCCTGTCTAGATGATTTACGTTAGCTGCTAGGTACTCCTTCTGTCGGGAGTCCTGCATTAAAGGAACTTTTGGTGCTAGGTACTCCTTCTGTCGGGAGTCCTGCATTACAGGCACATATGGAGTTTGAGATACGGCGGCAACTGTCTGCCCCGATCTCTCTGTTCTCTCCTTGGCCCAGCACTGATAAGCTAGGTGGCCTCTCTTGCCACAAAAAGTACATACTTTAGGGGATACGGGAACGTTGAGCATTACTATTACTTTGGGGCCCACCTCTGTTACCATTGCCCTGAGTCGCATTTTTAGTTGGGGGAACAATTCTATTTTGGCTAGCTGGGGAAGACGTTACAGGCTTGTGACTGGGTCTGTCAGATTTGTGATTGAGATACTTAAAATTAGAACTAGAATTATCGTAGGGCTTCTTTCCACGAAATTTGTTGTTGAGCACGTATGTGTCAGCCATGTCAGCGGCGTCGGAAAGACAATCTACCTTTTCCCCCTCAAATGATAGGCTACAGAAGAATCAATTTTCCATAGGAAATTTTCTAACAGGACCAACTCCTTCAGATCGTTGTAGCTTGTGACTTTCTTACTCTTGACCCAATGATTGAAAGTTTTAGTCATGGTCCTGGCAAATACCTTATTGGTTTCTTCTACTTTCTTCTGGTTTTTACGGAAAGATTGCCTGTAAGCCTCAGGCTGCAATTGATAGGTTTTTAGGATAGCTTCTTTGATATTGTCATAATCCTGCCTAACTTCTGCTACTTCTGACAATTACGTGGCTCGAGCCTGCCCTGTCAAAACGGTTTGTAACATAAAAGGCCATTGATCTCTTGTCCACTTCATACCTCCAGCAACTTCCTCAAACAAAACAAAGAAATCCTGCACATTATCCTGAGTGAAAGGTGGAATGACACTGGTCATAGTTAATCCCAGAGGGGGAGCAATTTCGGGAGCATTTGTATTGACATTTAGTTGAGCTATTTGATATTGATATTGATATTGTTCGGTCGTTGCTCTGGCTTTTATTCTGGCTAGTTCTATTTTTAGTCGGGCTTGTTCGGCATTTTCTTCGGCATTCATTCTGGCTAGTTCTAGTTAGAATATTTGATCACCGGTCAAACCAGGTGGCAATTGTACATCAAGTTGGCTTGGTTTACTCGGGATCCCATCAACTGCTCCGTCTCCCTCCCCGCCTTCTACAGGGAACAGGTGGGTTTTTATGGTCTGAGCCACCTCTACTTTGGACATGTTTGAGACAGTTAACTGGATATGTGAGGCAAGCACGTTCAGTTCGGATTTTGACAGACGGTCAATATCAGGGGCTGTGGGTTCTGATTCTATGAAAACTCGAGCATCTTCGTCACTAATTAGATCAGGCATGATTAATATTTGATTTTAAAGTAGTAAAACGTTAATGAAACTGAGTGAAACTGTATGAAACGAATCCGGGCGAGGTCGCCACTCTTCTGTTACGTATCTTGATCCTCAAGTGGTTAACTTGATGAATCTAGATAGCACAGAGATATATATTAAGGTATCAGTCAGCTGAAGGCAAAACAAAAGTAAAATCTAATAACATTATTTTCCTGTTGTTGCTTCCTTTCCTTTTGGATCTTAGGACTTGGTATCCTTTATTGACTGATACTCTTTAATTATGAACAAATACTGAAACTAATTAAAGTCATGTAGTATTTATAAAGAATTATTATTTAACCGAAGCTTAGTAGGCTATGGTTATGAACCGAATAAGTTATATCTAAAGAAGGACTATTAATTCTATAAAAGTCTTGAAAGATAAATATTAAAGTAAGAATATTTCTGTCTCTTACCCTTTTTGAAATGAATAGATAGTTTTCTTATATCATTTCCTTTTATTTATATTTAATGTTTATTATTATTCTTGGTTCTTGTCTTACGTTAATAGTATTATATTATTATTATCATCAGGATTAATATCAAAGTCACATAAAAAGTTAGATATATATTTAATAATTAGATAAATGTATTTCTTAACCACGTAACATTGAGGTTTGATTATGAGTAAATTAAGTTACAGGATCGCTTCATAGATTCGATTCAGGTCTCACTCAAATAATATGAAAAGCAAAAATAATATTTTGAAGCTAAAAGAATTTTCTTCAGCTTAGGAAATCACTAGAAGTAACATTAAAACAGCCATGTTAGTCTAAGGCGATATTACTAATATGAGACAATAGTATCACCGTACTAAGCACCGTTAAGCAATGTAAGCTTAATAAAAAGAAAATGAAAGAACTCGTAAGTATTAATATAAAACAATAGTATTACTTTCATCATAACCCAATTACTTGAAGAGTTGGTTTAGTCCACAAGTTAGTCAACTAAAATAGTTAAGTACATAATAGTAGCGTTAACGTTAATTCCCAATCAAATAGTTAAGTACATAATAGTAGCGTTAACGTTAATTCCCAATCAAATTTTTTTTTTTTTTTTTTTTTAAGAGACAATGAATGGAGGAAGGAAAAACACAGATAAAACAAAAAGGTCCATGTGCCTAAAGGCATCCTCCATTCATAAAATGTTTGTAACAACTGGATTTAAACATTTGTTGATTGTAAGTTTGTGGAAAGCAATTCGAGGGAAGTGAATTCCAAAGAGTAGTAGCTCTGGGGATAAATGAATTCTGATAAGCAGAAGTTCTGCATTGTGGAGGAGAAAGTGTAAATTCATGGGCGCTCTCAGCTGCCCTAGTTCTACGGGGAAAGATGTGGAGAGGCGGCACAATTGAAGCAAGTTCCTCGGAACAATTGCTGTGAAAATATCTGTAGAATAATGCAAGGGATGCAACGTTTCTTCGTATGGCTAATGTAGGAAGGTCCTGTGTGATTGCAGGGTTATTGATTAATCTAATAGCTTTATTTTGAATTTTGTCCAACTGCCTCAATGCAACCACTCCACTTCCACCCCACAGAGGTGAACAGTAATCCATCTGAGAGCGCACATGACTTTTATATATTACGGCCAACTGCTCGTCAGTGAAGAATTCTCGAACTCTGTACAGGAGTCCCAGTTTTTAGAGGCATTCTTAGCAATGCTTCTAACATAATGTGTCCAGCTCAAGTTAGTAGTTAATGTTACACCGAGAATGTCAATACTAGGGGAAGTGGGAATATTTACATCATTAAAAAATATATGGGAGTCAGTGAGATTCTGTCGGTTAGAAAATTGAATGTACTTGGTTTTCTGTGCATTAAAGGAAACTAGATTCTCTTGTCCCCATTCATTAATTCTAGAAAGGTCCTGGTTCAGAGAAATTGCAGTGTTTATTTTTGAATTTATAAGATCGGGTTGGGTGAAAGAATTGGTAAATGTGAAGGAACTGTGGAGTGTTGAGTCATCTGCGTAGGAATGTATTGGATTATGAGTGGTAGATATGAGATCATTGATATGAATGAGGAACAGAGTTGGGGCCAAAACTGATCCCTGGGGAACACCAGCATTTATTGAGTGAAATTGAGAATAAAGGCCATCTACCATTACACGTATTTTTCTGTTATGAAGATAAGAAGAAATTAGTGGAACTAATGATGCAAGGCCGTAGTGTGACATCTTCGACAATAAGGATTGATGCCAGACTCTATCAAATGCCTTTGATATATCCAGTGCTATTGTATGTGTTTCACCATGTTGGTCTGTAGCTTGGTTGATTTGATGCGTAAGAAGGCAAAGAATGTCTGCAGTTGATCGACATCGTCTAAAACCATATTGCCTATCACTGATTAATTTATTATTCTCCAGATGCTTAATTATGTGATTATTTAATATAATTTCAAAAACTTTGCCAAGAGTGGAAGTTATAGCTATTGGTCTGTAGTTTGATGGATCTGAAGAGGCACCTTTTTTAGGAACTGGATGGATGTTTGCTTCTTTCCAGGGTACTGGGAAGCATGAGGTATGAGTACACAGACGGAAAAAAATTTGCCAATACAGGAGCGAGCACCAAGGAGCAATTCTTAAGTACTATTGGAGGAATTTCATCTGGACCAGGAGCCTTATCTACTGAGAGATTCTGCAAAATAGTTTTGACATGTCTGGTGTGGATCTTAAGTGAGGGAATTTCAGGTGAATTAAAATTAAGTACAGGGACATCTTGATTTATGTCATCTAAGGTTGAGTTGGTGGAGAAAATATCTGCAAGAAGGTTAGCTTTACCTCGTGGGTCACTTACAAGATTGCCAGTCGGAGATTTTAATGGTGGAATGGATGAAGCAGTAGTGAAGTTGGATTTGAATGAGTTAAGAGTAGACCAAAATATTTTGTTATCATTTGGATTATTTAGAAGTTTATTTGCCTGCTTATGGAGAAAGTTTGATTTAGTTAGGTTTAATACAGTTTTGGCATGATTTCTGATGTTTCTAAAGTAATTAAAGGCTTCATGTGTTTTTGATCTTGTGTATGCATTGTAGGCTATTGCTTTTTGTTCAGTTACTCTAGCACAATTATGGTCAAACCATTTAGGTGAATTAGATCTTTTACTGTACTTTTGATGAGGAATAAAAGTTTCCATTCCAATTTTTACAAAATCTTGTATGTGGCTCAAGGTGGAGTGTGCATCATTAGAAAAGAAAGAGGTCCAGGGAATATCAATAAAGAAACCTTGAAGACCCTCCCAGTCTGCCCTATCGTAATGCCATTTAGTCACCAAAACAGGTTCAGAGTGGGAAGGTGTGGTAGGTGATAGACAGGTGGCCTGTATCAGACAGTGATCAGAAGATCCAAGTGGGGACCTCACTGTAACATCATAATTTTCTGAATTGGTTGTTAAAAATAAGTCGAGTAGGTGGGAATTATGATTAGGATTATCTGGTACACGGGTGGGTTGGTTGACTAGTTGAATGAGATTAAATGAGTCTGCAAATAGCTCACATTCAAGACCAGCATCATCAGTCCTGGCTGAATGAGTGAGCCATTCAACATTATGGACATTAAAATCACCCAACACAGTGATTTCAGAAGAAGCATTTAAGTTGAGGACACTGAGTTGTGAGGACAGAGAATCAAAAGACTTTGCTCTGGAGGAGTATTTGGGGAACGGTAGATGCAACATATGTATTTAAATTTACCAGCAGAAATTAATTTGTATATAGAATAATCAAAATAGGGACAATTGAAACTAGTAACCTCCTCCAGGGCAATTTCAGATTTTGCGAAGCAACATACACCACCTTTAGGTCTGAAATTTTGGAGCAGTTGATAACCTGGAAAATTAAATCTAGATGTGTCAGATGTGGATGTTACTTGAGTCTCTGTCAAAAAAAGGAGAGTAGGGGATTCTGCTTGAAGAAATTGGTGTACAGAATTGATGTTAGAGTGAAGTCCCCTTATATTACTAAAGAAATAGCTGTACTGACAAGCAGCTTTGGGACGTTGCAATGCTCTTGACACAGTCGCATGATGACGACCGGGAGGGCCCTGTGTCAATAACCCAACCCTGCCGGGGGTGGATATCCGAGGGACCACCAGGTTTGCTCTTAACAATTGTACTGCCATATTTAAGGTAAGTGTATGGTGTTACATGTATGGTATGTAGTGGGAAGAGTAGTATTTTATGGATAGAGGATAGCGATGTAGGGCAATGTCGTGAAGTTGGATGTGTATGTTATATAAAGAGGGTTTTCCTGATACCCCTGATGTGTGAGGCAGAAAGATATGTATCCAGCTACCAAGGCCTGGGAGAGAAAATGGAATTCAGGCTATTCCCTGAGTCTCCCGAAACCTTGGCGGTAGTACTTCCCTGGGCGGGGCTGCCTACCCCTACTACCTGCAGAAGTTAAATAGTTAAGTAAATCACATATCTCACTAACCAACATAACGTAAGTGTTTACACCGAACACACTTAACACACACTTATATAATCTGACTGACAGTCACAATCCCATTATAATACTTCACCCCGTCTTCCTCCAGCTGCAAGTTCACCTTCCCCAACTCCAAATGAGACTGATTTGAATGCCCACTACTCGGGTCTTATATACTAAACAATGATGGTGTAGGAACGAATCAGGAGGCGGCGGGTAGTGCGCGCCCCAATCACAGCTCCTCGAGTTGCGTAGCAGGTGCGTGGTCCAATGGAGTCTCCTGGCGTCGATCATACATCATAGCTTAGGGTCATCGAAGTAGTTTGCAGGGTCCCCTATGACGCACGCAGGTGTGAAGGCTTGTTTGCTGGTATGCGGACGAGCTGGTTTCCCTCTCGCTGGTTCGCTCGCTGGTCTGCTTCGCCGCCTGGGTAGTTTGGCACTCCTTCAACTCTTAATTCTAACTCTAAAATAAACATACAGGGCTCCGTATGTCAGACCTCCCCCCTAGAAAAGAGTTTAAGGAGTATAGTACATAATATTAAACATAATACATAAATAGATTCACCACCAGATTGGCAACAGCAAGATTAGAATGAGGATATAATAAGGATATCCCCCAAAGTAGGCAACGTCTCCAGGTACCACATCAGAACATAGCCGGAACGTAGCTGGAGCGTTATTCGAACTGCAAGGCATCTCACAGCTGAAGGCTTGACAGCGCACTACTAAAGCATGATATTTACCTCGCTACAAGGGAGAGCTAATTGCCAAAATCCTCTCATTAAATTAAACTTACTGCTGTAGGAGGCCAACCTGGTAAATGCAACCTTTGACCCGTGGCAGTGGGTAGGTATCGTTCTTTGTGACAGCATTAACTCGCCTATAGTCCATACATAACCTATGGCTCCCATCTGGCTTTGGCACAAGTATGACCGGACTACTCCACTGGCTTAAGGCCCTTGTGATCAGCTCGTTAGATAACATGAAGTCAAGCTCGACCTGCAGTATACTCCTGCGTTGTGGCGAGACACGGTAGGGGGATAGTTTAATGGGAGTTGCATCCCCTACGTCGATGTCGCGCACGGCCAAAGAAGTGAGCCCTGGAGTATCACGGAACACACTGGGAGACTGAGATAAAACAGAGATTAGTTGGTTCGCTTGATCAGAGGGAAGATGACATAGTTTAGATGGTAATTCCCCCCAAGCTACTGAGTTATACTGAAAGTTGGATAGGCTACATGACAAGTCAAATTCTGCATGGATACCTTCAGGCTCTGGAACAGTCTGTTGCGGGTCAGTAAGAGAACTGAAGACTTCGTCCGCACCAGGCTGTCCACAGGTCCTGACATTCACTGCCACAGTGGGAGAATCTGGAGGAGAGGAATCAGGGGACCTATGGTAGGGTTTCAACATATTTATATGGAATACTTGCGTGGGCTTTCTCCTGTCTGGGGTAGTTACTAGATAATCGGTAATGCTCACCCTTTGAATGATCTTATATGGGCCCCTGAACTTGGCAGATAAAGGTTGGCCAAAAAGGGGGAGCAGGACCAAAACCTCATCACCGGGCTGAAACTCCCTCTCACAGGTTTTTCTGTCATACCAGTTCTTCATGGAGCTTTTAGCCACTGTCAAGTTTTGAGCGGCAAACTCACATGAGGATCTCAGCCGGGTTTTTGAAATCTGAAACATACTTGAGGTTTTGGTTCCCCTCCTGGCCAACTAGGCTATCCTGCAATAGTTGCAAATGACCTGGTGACCGAAAACTAGCTCATTAGGGGAAAAACCCAGGGATTCAGTTGGAACCTCACGAGTAGCAAATAAAAGAAAAGGTACCCCCTTATCCCACTCAACTCCGGTCTCTGTACAATATTTATGCAACATTCCTTTTGATGTCTGATGATTCCGTTCGAGAACCCCTTGACTCTCTGGGTGGTAGGTGCTAGACTTAACATGCTCGATACCCAACTCCTTCAGCGACTGCTGACAAATGTTAGAGGTAAAATTAGTTCCTTGATCACTTTGCACCTCATGGGGGAAACCCATTCTGGTGAAGAATATGAGCAGTTCCTTGATGACAGTTGGAGCAGAGGTAGTCCTTAAGGGTATAGCCTCTGGGTAGCGAGTTGCCATGTCCATAATAGTTAATCAATAAATGTTACCTTGGGAAGTCTTAGGCAATGGGCCTACAATGTCCACTACCACCCGAGTAAAAGGATTCTCGAAGACGGGCAAGGGCACCAGAGGATGTACAGGCACCTTCTGATTGGGTTTTCCTGTCATCTGGCAAGTGTGACACACTCTACAAAACTCCACTACATCTGCACGCATTCCGGGCCAGTGAAATTGGGCTCTGATTCTGTCTAGAGTTTTTCTCACACCTAGGTGTCCTGCCAATGGTATGCAATGTGCCCTTTCCAAGACATCTCTACGACAAGGTTTGGGGACTACTACTTGATGGACGTCCCAGGCCCTGTCATCGATTGGTCTGTGTGGCTGTCCCCATCTACGCCACAATACTCCTCCTTTGAGGTGGAAACATTCACCACCCTCCTTCTCACATTCCTCTTCACTCACGGCCCTGGCAGCTAACTCCTTGCATTCACTATCATCTCTCTGTAGCTCTACCAGGCCACTAGGACAATTTGGAGGGGTTTCATGGTCATCGTTAGGGTCAAGATGAGCCATAAAGGTGTCAGATAAATCCACCTCAGTCACATCATCAGGCACAGTTAGAGCGTCATTCACACTCTCATCATTCCTTTCATCAACTCTTACATTCGATACATTTCTGTCTGAGGGAACTGCTACTTGAGACATTGAACGTGTGACAGCACACACAGGGAAAACTTTTGGCATCTCCTTTTCGAGCTCACCGGTTAGTGGCTCGTTAACAGGGGAAAGTGACAAAATGGGGTCTGGTCGGACCTTCTCACCTGCTACATCATTCCCCAAAAAGAGTGTTACCCCGGGCACAGGGATATCTTGAGACCTACACAAAGCTATGGTGGCCTCACTCTGTAGTAACTCACATTCAATTTCGCCTTTTACCATGTATGCATAAAATTGGCCTCCAGCACCTCTCATTACAACTGGTTCGCCAGGTTGTAAGGATTACACCATGAGGGTGCTAGTAGAACCTGTGTCTCTCAGAATTTTTACCTCATGCATGGAACCATTTAATCTCACGTTGCCAGATGAAATAAAGGGACGGTAACTGTCCTGCACTGATGGTGAAATTATTATTGGCTTAACCCTAGTGGGTTGCACCACGCATGCTACTACACCCCTGTCTAGATGATTTACGTTAGCTGCTAGGTACTCCTTCTGTCGGGAGTCCTGCATTAATGGAACTTTTGGTGCTAGGTACTCCTTCTGTCGGGAGTCCTGCATTACAGGCACATATGGAGTTTGAGATACGGCGGCAACTGTCTGCCCCGATCTCTCTGTTCTCTCCTTGGCCCAGCACTGATAAGCTAGGTGGCCTCTCTTGCCACAAAAAGTACATACTTTAGGGGATACGGGAACGTTGAGCATTACTATTACTTTGGGGCCCACCTCTGTTACCATTGCCCTGAGTCGCATTTTTAGTTGGGGGAACAATTCTATTTTGGCTAGCTGGGGAAGACGTTACAGGCTTGTGACTGGGTCTGTCAGATTTGTGATTGAGATACTTAAAATTAGAACTAGAATTATCGTAGGGCTTCTTTCCACGAAATTTGTTGTTGAGCACGTATGTGTCAGCCATGTCAGCGGCGTCGGAAAGACAATCTACCTTTTTCCCCTCAAATGATAGGCTACAGAAGAATCAATTTTCCATAGGAAATTTTCTAACAGGACCAACTCCTTCAGATCGTTGTAGCTTGTGACTTTCTTACTCTTGACCCAATGATTGAAAGTTTTAGTCATGGTCCTGGCAAATACCTTATTGGTTTCTTCTACTTTCTTCTGGTTTTTACGGAAAGATTGCCTGTAAGCCTCAGGCTGCAATTGATAGGTTTTTAGGATAGCTTCTTTGATATTGTCATAATCCTGCCTAACTTCTGCTACTTCTGACAATTACGTGGCTCGAGCCTGCCCTGTCAAAACGGTTTGTAACATAAAAGGCCATTGATCTCTTGTCCACTTCATACCTCCAGCAACTTCCTCAAACAAAACAAAGAAATCCTGCACATTATCCTCAGTGAAAGGTGGAATGACACTGGTCATAGTTAATCCCAGAGGGGGAGCAATTTCGGGAGCATTTGTATGGACATTTAGTTGAGCTATTTGATATTGATATTGATATTGTTCGGTCGTTGCTCTGGCTTTTATGCTGGCTTCTTCGGTATTTATTCTGGCTAGTTCTATTTTTAGTCGGGCTTGTTCGGCATTTGCTTCGGCATTCATTCTGGCTAGTTCTAGTTAGAATATTTGATCACCGGTCAAACCAGGTGGCAATTGTACATCAAGTTGGCTTGGTTTACTCGGGATCCCATCAACTGCTCCGTCTCCCTCCCCGCCTTCTACAGGGAACAGGTGGGTTTTTATGGTCTGAGCCACCTCTACTTTGGACATGTTTGAGACAGTTAACTGGATATGTGAGGCAAGCACGTTCAGTTCGGATTTTGACAGACGGTCAATATCAGGGGCTGTGGGTTCTGATTCTATGAAAACTTGAGCATCTTCGTCACTAATTAGATCAGGCATGATTAATTTTGATTTTTAAGTAGTGAAACGTTAATGAAACTGAGTGAAACTGTATGAAACGAATCCGGGCGAGGTCGCCACTCTTCTGTTACGTATCTTGATCCTCAAGTGGTTAACTTGATGAATCTAGATAGCACAGAGATATATATTAAGGTATCAGTCAGCTGAAGGCAAAACAAAAGTAAAATCTAATACAATTATTTCCTGTTGTTGCTTCCTTTCCTTTTGGATCTTAGGACTTGGTATCCTTTATTGACTGATACTCTTTAATTATGAAAAAATACTGAAACTAATTAAAGTCATGTAGTATTTATAAAGAATTATTATTTAACCGAAGCTTAGTAGGCTATGGTTATGAACCGAATAAGTTATATCTAAAGAAGGACTATTAATTCTATAAAAGTCTTGAAAGATAAATATTAAAGTAAGAATATTTCTGTCTCTTACCCTTTTTGAAATGAATAGATAGTTTTCTTATATCATTTCCTTTTGTTTATATTTAATGTAGTTATTATTCTTGGTTCTTGTCTTACGTTAATAGTATTATATTATTATTATCATCAGGATTAATATCAAAGTCACATAAAAAGTTAGATATATATTTAATAAATAGATAAATGTATTTCTTAACCACGTAACATTGAGGTTTGATTATGAGTAAATTTAGTTACAGGATCGCTTCATAGATTCGATTCAAGTCTCATTCAAATAATATGAAAAGCAAAAATAATATTTTGAAGCTAAAAGAATTTTCTTCAGCTTAGGAAATCACTAGAAGTAACATTAAAAAAGCCATGTTAGTCTAAGGCGATATTACTAATATGAGACAATAGCATCACCGTACTAAGCACCGTTAAGCAATGTAAGCTTAATAAAAAGAAAATGAAAGAACTCGTAAGTATTAATATAAAACAATAGTATTACTTTCATCATAACCCAATTACTTGAAGAGTTGCTTTAGTCCACAAGTTAGTCAACTAAAATAGTTAAGTACATAATAGTAGCGTTAACGTTAATTCCCAATCAAATAGTTAAGTACATAATAGTAGCGTTAACGTTAATTCCCAATCAAAGAGTTAAGTACATAATAGTAGCGTTAACGTTAATTCCCAATCACATATCTCCCTAACCAACATAACGTAAGTGTTTACACCGAACACACTTAACACACACTTATATAATCTGACTGACAGTCACAATCCCATTATAATACTTCACCCCGTCTTGCTCCAGCTGCAAGTTCACCTTCCCCAACTCCAAATGAGACTGATTTGAATGCCCACTACTCGGGTTTTATATACTAAACAATGATGGTGTAGGAACGAATCAGGAGGCGGCGGGTAGTGCGCGCCCCAATCACAGCTCCTCGAGTTGCGTAGCAGGTGCGTGGTCCAATGGAGTCTCCTGGCGTCGATCATACGTCATAGCGTCGGGTCATCGAAGTAGTTTGCAGGGTCCCCTATGACGTACACAGGTGTGAAGGCTTGTTTGCTGGTGTGCGGACGAGCTGGTTTCCCTCTCGCTGGTTCGCTCGCTGGTCTGCTTCGCCGCCTGGGTAGTTTGGCACTCCTTCAACTTTTAATTCTAACTCTAAAATAAACATACAGGGCTCCGTATGTCAGAATATTGACGAAGAAATTGGGCGAAAGGTCTTATAATACTACTTATGGAGCAAACATCTGAACATCTGAAAACTAATGGGGCTAAACATGAGGGAGAAAGTGGTCCAGAAAACCGGCCCATCTCCCCTTAAAGTTGTGGAAGACATCAAGACGTGTGTGACCACTTTGTTGAAGGCCATCAAGGAGGATTATGAAGGGTGCTTCGAGGCATACAGAAGAAAAATGTAGAAGTACATTGACTACAGGGAGGATTGTTTTGAAGGGGGGACTAAGTAGCATAGGCTATTGTTATTTCATCAAATATATACAAGTTTTATGGATAATTTTTTTTTTTTTGTGTCACACTGCTATATACATCTTGTCTGCAAACATAGTCAGTCTAAGCATAACATCTTTGCAAGTATTTTGCTTGGTGATAGGACAATATCTCATGACCTTACTTTGGGTAAGTTAAGTTATATGTGGACAGTTTTAGTGACATAGGTTAGGATAGGTTAACCAAGTGTCAGATAGATTAGATTAGCCATGATAGTTGAAGTCATAGTCTCTCATAAAATATCGTTGTCCTCACCTTTTGTTCGGCTATGGAACCGAATTTATGAATATCATTTGATATACATCATCTACAAAACTGCACATACTATATAATTATTGAAAAGCAAGTTCCATCCAAAAATATACCCAGATAGTCATAATTGCATAAAGAATAACAAGGGTGTCAAGAATGTCTACTGTAGGCAGCTTGGAATGTCTACTGTAGGGCAGCTTGGTGAATGTCTACTGTAGGGCAGCTTGGTGAATGTCTACTGTAGGGCAGCTTGGTGAATGTCACTGTAGGGCAGCTTGGTGAATGTCTACTGTAGGGCAGCTTGGTGAATTCTACTGTAGCAGCTTGGTGAATGTCTACTGTAGGGCAGCTTGGTGAATGTCTACTGTAGGGCAGCTTGGTGAATGTCTACTGTAGGCAGCTTGGTGTGAATGTCTACTGTAGGGCAGCTTGGTGAATGTCTACTGTAGGGCAGCTTGGTGAATGTCTACTGTAGGCAGCTTGGTGAATGTCTACTGTAGGGCAGCTTGGTGAATGTCTACTGTAGGGCAGCTTGGTGAATGTCTACTGTAGGGCAGCTTGGTGAATGTCTACTGTAGGGCACTTGGTGAATGTCTACTGTAGGGCAGCTTGGTGAATGTCTACTGTAGGGCAGCTTGGTGAATGTCTACTGTAGGGCACTTGGTGAATGTCTACTGTAGGGCAGCTTGGTGAATGTCTACTGTAGGGCAGCTTGGTGAATGTCTACTGTAGGGCAGCTTGGTGAATGTCTACTGTAGGGCAGCTTGGTGAATGTCTACTGTAGGGCAGCTTGGTGAATGTCTACTGTAGGGCAGCTTGGTGAATGTCTACTGTAGGGCAGCTTGGTGAATGTCTACTGTAGGGCAGCTTGGTGAATGTCTACTGTAGGGCAGCTTGGTTAGGCTATGATTGTTTACATTGTTTTAGCTACATTAAGGGGGATCACCAACTTGTTTTATCTCTCTCTCCTTTTCTCTCTTTCTCTGACATGTATCCATTTTGCCCCATTCAGCCACCTGTTTTAAGACGTTTATCTCCATCCAGGTGTCGGTTTCTTCCTGGCGAGCGATAGCGAGCCATTATTGTATGGAGAAATCCGGCTTCGCCGGAGAAATTTTTCTATCGAAAAATGTACAAATTTAGCTTGCTGTAAAACAAAAAAATATATATATGCTGGCTCGCTACCGCTTGCCAGGAGAATATTGACACCTGGATGGGGTTAAGCATCTTAAAACAGTAGGCTGAATGGGGCCGAATGGATACAAGCCAAAGAGAGAGGGAGAGAAAGAGAAAAACAGCGAGATGGGCTCCCTTAAAGCAACAGAGTTACTGTTGTTTAGGCAAGAAAATAGGTAGGCTTGGTTAGGCCACATTCTTATAGGTTAGATTAAGCGTGTCAAGTTAAGTTAGTTAACCCTTTCAAGCACCGATACGCGTTCCTGTTCTGTGTTCTGGCTAATATTAGACGATGTTATTCAGATTAGTAATGATATATAGAAGTCAGAGAGTTGGTTGGTATAGTTTTTACACTTATAATTCCCACAAATCCTTCCTAAGCTGTATAAAATCGTCTACTGATAGCCACAATAAACTGTCAAAACGCAGCATGATCCTCAAAGGGTTAAGATTACGTTTGGTTATTATAAGTGACCGCCCATGTTGTTTTCAGAAGCTATAGTAGATCCACCTGCTTCGCGCGCCGCGCGCGCGCGTGTGTGTGTGTGTGTGTGTGTGTGTGTGTGTGTGTGTGTGTGTGTGTGTGTGTATGTAATGTCGTCAGGGCCTCAGCTAATGTGGTTTCCTGACTGTGGACGCCATATGGGCCATCCCCCTCCTGCCCCCTACAACCCCCCCCCCCCCCCCTTTGAGAGGAAGGAAGGAAGAAGAAAAGACGGAAACAGGTGGACGAATGTGTGTGTGTGTGTGTGTGAGAGAGAGAGAGAGCAGTGGAGGAATAGTATGATACTGTCGCCATTCTTCCATTAAAATAGCTATCAGGAAGATATGTTAGTCCAGACAAACCGAGCACTACCCCCTTAATTTCGTTTTGAGTGTTTCTAAATGTACTGCGACCGTATTTTAGTGGTTAATTGAGCTAAATATTGATGTCTGCAACTCCAACTTCCTTATAGCAAGAAACTCGCAAGTGGTCAATTGTCTTATTTCATTGTACTTTATTCCGCTTAGCAAAGTTCTGTCGTACGGAGGACCATTTGTTTATATCAAGGAGCCTCTGGATTATTCATACAAAACAAATACGAGTATGTGTTCCTGTGTGTGTGTGTGTGTGTGTGTGTGTTTGTGAAGATTTTTTTTTTTTTCTATGTGCATGAAGGAGACCAAAGGCAGGTTACCAGTAGCGAATGTCTCCCCAAAGCCAAAAGAGTGATAGAAAGCCAATTTCAAGGGACGTTGTGGTCAAAATGCCTGGACACACGACGCTTAAAGCAGTTTGAGTCATAGGATGAAGGAAAGATTGATTGAGGTAGAAAATTCCAGAGTTCCCTAGTTGAGTACAAAAGAGACTGAGAAAATGTTCCAATTCTTGGATTAGAGAGTTGGACAGCATAGGAGTGGGACTGGGTTACATATCTGGTGCCTCGCACTCGCCACGTGGGATGGGGTATGCACTTAGAGAGCTCTGAAGAACAATGATTGTTGTAATAGCGATAGAAGAGTGAAATAGATACAAAATTGCGTCGTGTAGAAAGAAATTGTAGGGAACTAGTAAGAGAAAGTGATATGATAAGGGGAAAAACTTTTGACTCTACTCTTTTGAGAAGTGGGGTATGGGAGGAACCTCCCCACACATGCGAACAATACTCGATAAATGTGTGTTTGTGTGTGTGTGTGTGTGTGTGTGTGTGTGAGTGAAAGAGTGTGTGTGCGTGTGTGCGTGTGCGTGTGTGTGTTTGAGTATGTGTAAACTTTAGTGAATAACACATTTAATTTCAATTACCGGAAAAGGTTATCTTATAGGACCGACAGTACTCTCATTGATCTGTTTAGGCCTAATAGGTTCGGTAGAGCATAAACATCCTTGCAATATATGTAACTACGAGCTGAAATGTATATTAAGATATATACATATTGAGCAGTTCACTGCTCAATAGGTGGCATTCTGAGAGTGAGGGTCTGAGTCTGGAGGGTGAGACAGTGAAGCACTTGAACGAAGCAACCAGCGGCTTCAGAGATGGAGCTGCTTCGAGCCATGAATGGATGCTTCACATGTCTCAGTTCCCAGACTGGAACGAGACCTCACGGGCTTCACCGTGTTGAGCGGTGGATTGTAAGGGCTCTCAGCCTATGCCCGAGAGGGAGTAGTTGGAATATAGAAAACAAATATATATATATATAATACGATAATAATAGTCTCCCTATAAACGGCCTGGCCAATATCTTCGCTACAGTTGTATATCTGGACACTGTCTACTGACTTGAAAATTGACTTGAAATAATCAACCAATTGCAATGGAAATCCCTGGATGACGACACACCCATTTAGCCTATCACCTGTCAGGCGCAGCTGCGCATATCCCATAATGCAATATAGTGTAGAAGGTGAGGGTGGCTGACTAGTGACTAGTGTGCCCACAATGGCGTCTTCAGCTGGATGAATCTTATACGTCTTTCGAAGCTTTGTGTGTGTACGCGATTTTCGTTCATATCCAGTAGATTTATATATTGAGGATTTTCGGAAACGAGAATTTACCTATCATCCAAGGACCGTCGGAGGTGAGTATTTACCCATTATCCAACAATAGGGTCAGTTAGGGAAAATTTAAATTTTGACCCCTGCTGGCCACATAGATGAGGATTTCAATAAGTCCTGGGGGGTGAGGTGGGGGGTGGGGGCTTGGCCCCCTTTTACTTATTAGGTATCCCACAGCAAACGGGTATGGTCAAATACAGCTTATTTTTCGCCTTTTTGCCTCCTTGACTCCTCATTTTCCCTGATATTCATAGCCCTCCCCACTGGGGGCGTAGTTTTAGATCGTTGGATAATGGGTAAATACTAATGTCAGCTCCTCTTCAGTATAAGAGAACACTGTAGCCGAAAGAAAAACGAAAAAAAAAAAAAATATATATACTGTATATAATATATATATATATATATATAATATATGCAGTATATAGTTTCTGAAATCACTATCGGTCCTCAAAGCAACCTTTACCCAATTATCTATCAACTGCTCAAATCAAGAACATTATTTTGTTTAATACGTTTTTATAATTTCGAAATTAAAAATATGTTAGCAAAATAAAAATGAATGGATGAATCACGATGTTACTGACCTTCTTCTACTGTTGTTGTTGTTGTCGTTGTTGCTCCATAGTCTCGGAGTTACTGTACTTGTAAATCACCAACTTTACGTATTATGAGATTTCCCCCTTGTAAGCTCTCGACGATTAAGTAATTTGGGACGATCAGCGATATTTAGATAGGTAATGATGTGCTCGTAAGTCAGTCCACCTCCAGGGTGTGAGAGAGAGAGATATATTTACATAGATACACTGATCACAAAGACCTTACGATCCAAATGAGGCGGTCAGGAAGAGAGAGAGAGAGAGAGTGAGTGAGTTACAAGGCAATTAATGTAACCTCTGAAATAATAAGTCTTAAAAAGAAATCTTGCGGTACATTCCGAAAACAGAGGGAAAGAGAAATTACCTGGTACATGACACTCTTTACAGGTAGTGACAACTCCAATCAAAGGCTGGTTCACACATAGCCGAGTCGGTGCGCGAGTCTAACACGAGTCACACTCGTCGATTATCGCCGTCGCTGGAGGCCGAGTAGGCCGCGAGTAGCAATTGATCCCGAGTCAACGAGACTGTAACACGAGTTAACTCGAGTCAATACGAGTCAACACGTGTTCATGCAAGAGTCTATACGAGTAACTGAGAGTCAAAACGAGTGTAACACGAATCCAAGACGAGTGTAAACAATTTGAAAAATAACGGTCAAATTCCAGGGCACGTAAACAAAGAGTAGGTACGAGTCACGACGAGTGTAACACGGATCAACACGAGTGTAACACGGATCAACAAACACGAGTGTAACACGGGTCAACAAGAGAGTCAATATTAACAATCATCGTATATGATTATTTATTTTCTCTATTTATTTCAGCGATAATATTCATTACTATGATTTTATTTATATTTGTCTCATATATTTGGGTAATGTTCACCAGAGAAATTGAGATAACTTTTTGCTTTTTATGTCTATTTAATGCATCTATCTCCCTTATACATATATATAACTATGTCTTATTTGGTCTTTTTTTAATCTATGAATCATTTCTAATATGATTGAATTGAAAATAATATTACCCTTCTAACACACAAATAATAACATGAAAAAGAGTCAATAAAAATGTCTCCTTTGTCTTTTCAGAACCAATTAAGTCATCTGTCTCATATAATAGTTCGTGTTTATCTGTTTATCCTCACTTCCCCCTCTGCAACTCTCTGTATATCTATCTATCTCTCTAATGCATCTACCTAACTCCCTTATACATTAACATAACTATGTCTTATTTGGACTTTTTGTAATCTTTGAATCATTTCTAATGCGATGGAATTGACAAATATAATATCCTTCCAGCACATAGATAAACAATAAATAAGATAGTCTATAACATATTTCAACCTTCCCCTCGTCTTGTTGTGCGAACTCGCCCAGCTTCGGAGACAGAAGATTTACGTTTGATAGATTTTTTTTTTTTTTTTCCCACGGTATACACAAAATGATGGGAAATATTGTAACATGTTTTTAATTGACATTTGTGTCGTTTGTGCTGATTATGAGTTGGTGGAAAAACAAATCTTTAATTCCATCATATCGGAAATGATTCACAGATTATATAGAGACCAAATAACATACTTTTAAGTATGTTCAATAGTTTTGCATTATCAATAGGGTGTAGCACAAGGCTTATCAACATCATCACAGTAACGGGGTCGGGGTTGAGGCCAGGACGGGGACGGGAACGAGTATGCCTACAGCGCCGGGGATTTTTTTTTTTTTTTTTTTTCATGTGAAATTTATCATATTAATGACAAATTTACTCTCCTCATGAAGTGCTCAAATGACGAAACTATTTACAAATTTTGAGAAAAAAAAAAATCCAGGTAGAGGAGGTCATATATTATGTGGGAATGTTTAAATGCCTATTAGTGCTGAATTTCTTTCATACTAACTTTCAGCTACGCGTTGCGTATTGTATGCATATTGAGGCTAAGCATTGTGTTGTATTCCATCTTGTCAATCCAGTACGCATATAAGTAACACCCCGTTCATTAACATTAATATCAATACAAACCCCAACGTACAGTACTTGAATACACTAATGAAAGCATATACAAGATTTTATGAGTTAACCTTGTAGTCTACGTGTTTCCATTAAGAATGGGAAGAGATCAAGAGGCTTCACCCGGTCCTCATAACTCAGACTTCTATAAGCTTTGTAGCCCAAGCTTGTACACTTTCCTTATCGTTATATATCATTCTGTTCGGGCTCAATTTCTAGTCGGCCACCCCCAGCAATGATGTATGTCTATCTATCTATCGCCTTACTCCCTTTAATGAGGGTGGCCATACACAGAAGGCCACCAAGCGGACCAAGAGGGACAACCCGAGCCAGTTTAATTAAGGACTACAGGATTGACTACTCAATTTAGGATCCGTCTAACTCCGAGGCTCTCTATGTACCTTTTTAGCACTACTTTTCTATAGTGGTTAGCGTCTAGTCCATCCACTAACCTGCTTACTATATAAGCATTATGGATTTGTATCAGGTTTACTCCCCTAGACAGGTTGCCGACCAAGGCTGACGAGTCGAATCCACCAGAATTTTTATAAGGTTGTCTCCCATAGATGGGTTGCTGACCAAGGCTAACGAGTCCCATCCACCCCGAATGATGTATGTGCCTGAGTACATACATACATACATACATACATACATACATACATACATACATACATGCATACATTACAAATAATATCAATAATTTCAATTGTATTTAGGCTAACACTTTACGATTATATTCAGCCTAGGAAGCACATCTAGGAACTATAAAGGGTAATGTTCGTCTCAACTTACCATGTGACGTCTACCGATCTCTCCTACGCTTAATAAAATCGTCTAATGATAGCCAGAGAAAAGGAAACTAGGCGTCATTGTATTAGAAGGGTTAAGGGGGGTCACCATCTTTTTTTATCTTTCTCTCCTTTTCTCTCTTTCCCTGGCGTGTATCCATTCGGCCCCATTCAACCAACTGTTTTAGGACGCTTATCCCCATCCAGGTATCGATTTCTTCCTGGCGAGTGATAGCGAGCCAGCATGTTTAGCATATTAGTGTTGAGGTTTCAAGCCGTTCGTTCCGTTAGTTTGGCGATGTTGAGACTTTTAGCCTAATTTGTTGGTCAATATTAAGACCTTTCGTGCCCTGTAGGTGTCGATGTTTTCCTAGCGAGCGAAAGCGACCCGAAAATGTACAAATTTATCTTGAAAGGTGGCCTAGGGGGTGTTTTTCTAAGCTTGATGGAGGTCTAGCGAGGACATTAAAACATATATGAATAAATAAATATATAGGCCAAAAACCAAGCACATCAAGCTTTAAAACGATCACATCCGGCGATTTGGAGGTTATTATGATATCATGTTTTTTTTTTTTTTTTTTTTTTTTTGTCTATGTGATTGAGGGAGGCAAAAGGCAGAACTGCCTATAGCGAGTGCCTCCCCCATAGTTGAAAGAGTGACAGGGCCAAAATCAAGGGACGTTCGAGCCAAATTGCCTGGACACACGGAGTTTGAAGCAATTTAAGTCATAGGAAGAGGGAAAGACTGATTCTGGGAGAGAGTTCCAGAGCTCAGCTGTTGAGTAGAAGAAAGACTGAGAGTAACGTTCCACTCTCGGTGGGAGAGTTGCACAGAGTAGGGGTGGGATTGAGTTGCAAGACGGGTACCACGTGCCCTATGTAATGGAGGTGGTATTCCACTGGGAAAGCTCTGAGGAACACTGATTATTATAGTAGCGATAGAATAGCGAGAGTGATGCAACATTGCGGCGGAGAGAAAGAGATTGCCGAGAGTTGGTGAGTCGACGGGAGTTAATGATACAAAAGGCCTTCCTTTCAACTTTATCTAGGAGAGCGGTGTGAGAGGAACCTCCCCACACATGTGAACAATACTCAATACAAGGAAGCACTATGCCCCTGTACAGAGCAAGAAGCTGTGCAGGGGAAAAGAACCCCCTAAGGCGGTTGAGCACACCCAGCTTCTGGGAGGCTGCCTTAGCAAGACTGGTAATATGGTCCTTCCAACTGAGTGCAGAAGAAAAAGAGACACCAAGAATATTGAGAGAAGACGAAGGATTGATTTTTGTATTGTTGAAGAATAAGGGATAGTCCGCTGGGAGTTCCTTACGGGTAGATAGATGGAGAAATTGGGTTTTGGAAGCATTAAAGGTAACAAAGTTTTCTCTGCCCCAATTGGAGATAGTATTTAGATCAGAATTTAAGAGTTCTATGGCTTCATTACGTTTGTCGTTGAGGGATTGCTGGCTGGGGCGTTCGTGAAAAACAAAAAATACAATGGAGTAGCGCAAAGGTTGAGTCGTCTTGCGTTATGAATGGATGGGAATTGAGGTACAGTTGAGGAGCATCCAATTTATAAGAGTTGAGAAAATTGAGAATAGGTAGATCGGACACCATGAGCCCTGAGGGAAACACGCGGAGTTTATAGGGTTTGAGGAAGTGAACATTTGGGCCATCCCACAACCGCAGGGGCTATGGAACACGGCCGGAAAGGAAATATTAGAGGAGCAAAGGGGCACAGATGGAAGGAACTAGTAAAACCGAAGGAGAGGTAAGTTTAGAAGATTCAAAGATTTGTGCCAGACCTCCATCGCAGGTTTTCGATATGTGCTAGTGGCAATAGAAAAACGGTCTTGCACCGAAGGGTCCCGAACAGGAGGTATGACCAAGAGTTAGTAAGATATGAAAGAAGATCACCAGTAGGATAAGCAATGCCCTTGAAGGATAGCCCATACTGGCATATCTAGAGCAGGCAGATTATGTAGAAGAGAAATTGCTTAAGAAAATTGGAAGCAAGCATGGTGTCCCCCCCGCCCCCCCCCCAAAAACTTTTAGATGATAAAGGAGATTCTGAGAGCAAGTTGGACGGATAAGTTGGAGGGGTTGAGAGACGGTCACCCTTCTTTGGGGACAGGTTGAATGTGAGCAAACTTCCAGCATGAAGGGAAGACATTAGAGGACTAGACTAGAAGGACGAAAAGAGTTTGCTAGGCAGGGGGAAGTCAGCACGGACAAGGCCACAGTTTTGAGAACAACAGGAGAACACCGTCCGGGATGTAAGCCTTATTCGTATGGATGAAGCCCAGAGAGGGTGGAAAAGTACATCGTTAGAAGCGATTAGGATATTAGGTATCAAGTAAGAGAGAGGAGGGTGGAGAGGGAGGAATAACACCGGAATCAATCCAAGGTGGAGTTTCTAGCAAAAGTTTGAGCGATAAGTTTAGCTTTGTTCGAGGAAGAATTGATGGTTGTGCCCTACAGAATGGGAGAGGGGAGGGAAAAAAAGACAAGGAAGAGAAATTGTTGGAGAGGTTTTTGGCTAGATGGGCCAGAAAGCTTGGGCCAGAGTTTAGAGTTGGATTAGTTCAGTGCATTTATTATTGAGGAAAGAGGGTTTGGCAAGTCGAAGAACAAGATTTGGCCTTGATTCCGGGCAGAAAATATGAAGAATGAGGTTCTTAAGTTTTAAGGCGTCCGGTCAACCATTTGAATGCTTCCTTCATTATTGCGGACAGCAAGTAGAACAGGCAGTGGGTAAAACCAAGATTTTCTAGCATTAGTCTGAGGAGAAAGAGAATGGAAAGTTAGCTTCCATGCCCGATCGGATTACCACCGGTAATGCGTTCAGCACTCTCTCGAGGGTCCCCGGCCACGGGAGCAGAAATCATTCTATGGGAAATCAAAGATAAGTTACTGCCGGATGAGATTCACAGTCGGCAGGAGCCAAAGTGCCACAAGCGCCACCGGCTAGGAGGATCGGGTGGACGTACTGGAGAGATAGGACAGTTGACCAGCGATTAGTTTATGGTCGGAGGAGCCCCAAGGATAGAAAAGATCGAAAGTCTAAGAAGAAGGGTTAGAAGTTAGAAACAAGTCAAGAACGTTGGGCCGATCTCCGATGCGATCCGGGATACGGGTGGGTTGCTGAAACTAACTGCTCTAGGTCATTTAAGATAGAAAAGACGTAGGCCAGGTGGGTCAGTAGTGTGAGAGGAGAACCATTGGCGGTGGGGAACGTTGAAATCTCCTAAGAAGGAGATTTCTGAGAAAGGCGAGACATGGATAGACTGTGTTCCACTGTAGAGTTTAGATAGTCAAAGAATTTGGAAAAGTGGATAGAGGTTAGGGGAAAAATAGACAGCACAGAACGATTTAGTTAAAAGAAGGACAGGAAAGTTTGAGCCATAAAGTAGAGAATTCAGAGGAGTCGAAATCGGGAACACGATAGCCAGTGAGTTTGTTGTGCACCTATGCACAACATACGCCCTTCGCTTTGAAACTAGGATTAGAGAAAGTAGGAAGATACAGAGAAGGATTTGCTGGATGGTGCTACAGGGGACCACCGGAGTGTCGGTGAGGATAGAGAAGATCAGGTTTGTAGGAAGGAGAGATGGTGTTCACCAGAGTGAAAGTTAGGAGGAAAGTCAGCCAATGTTGCGGAGCTCAATAGAAAGAGGAACAGGCACGGTCCAGGTAATTTTGTGGGGTCGTCAGGGGATGGTCGGTGCGGGTGGTTGTGGGGGAATTTATGGTCCCCCCCCCCCCCACCCCGGGGGACTCCGAGGCTGGACTGAAATTCCAATGTTATTTAAAAAAAACAAATTGGTGTGGAGGAATGAAGTGTGATGTGCATGTTTAGTTTAGTGAAAGTGAATAGGAGGAGGAGGGGTTTGTGCAGAGCTAGCTGGATTGCTCTCAGTGTAAATGAGGCACACAAAAATTGGTAAGAGGAGGCCAAGCAAATGAAACAGGAGTTCCAGCGACTCTTTATCACATGTCTATAACCTCACCTGGGTCTAGCCCTGATCGATTGGTGCCTACAATCTCTCCACACATTAGTGAGGCTTTTGACTGGGTTTGCTAGTTACGGACCAAATATTTTTGTTTGCATTCGGAACTTAACAAATGTCTCCAACGACACCCATTATGTATTAAAAACAAAAACTCAAGACTCATTTCAAGCTATCTTTCGACCCAAACAATTATCGGACATCTGAATGATGTTGAAACATCTTACTATCTCAAACTAATGGGGTGAGGCGTTTATATATTTCAAAAAACTAACCAGGTGGAACAGTGAGGATCCAAGAAGACCACCCTCGCATCATACACAGCTTAAGCCGCTGTCACACGAGCGCTTTTTCCGTTCACTTTTCTATGAGCCAAGTTTTTTCTCGTATTATTTCGGGACTTTTACGCACTAGGATCGGCAACTAGACTGACAGGTAGATTATGTTAGAAGGCTGAATTATGATAACAGTATAAATTTTGAAGCTTCCCCAGACCATAATTGCCCGTAAAAATTGCTCGAAATAGAGCTCGTGGGACGCCTGCTTAAACCACTCCTGGTCAATTCCTTTGGCCCATTATACTTGACAAGAAATCAAATTTATTCAGTTGCTTTAATACACTTCCTTAATTTGCCATATTAATGTCAT
>CM064525.1:49825447-49900899 GCA_032716605.1 Paralithodes platypus | reverse complement strand
TCAATCCTTACCCTCCTCTTCCCTATTCGCTTTTCTTCCTCCTCTCCCCTTCTGATTTCTACCCCCTTCCCGCCCTATCCTTCATCCTGTCCACCTTCATCCCTTCTTACCCCCCCCTCGTCTCTCTCGTCTACTCTCTCATCTACTATCTCTATGCTCTCTCTCTCTCTCTCTCTCTCGATCTCTCTCTCTGACCCCTCCTTCCTTCCCCCTATACATCGCCTCTAACACCTCCCTTCTTAAGCCGTGTCACACGAATGCGTTTATCAGGCCCACGTTTTATTTTTGTGCCATCACCCCTCCCACTGCACCCGCTGTGGTCTGGTATATGAGAATTCTGAATTAGAAGCTTTATAATAGGTGTTCAGTGTCATTAAAATCAGTGGACATTCATTTAGTGTCACTTCTAATGTGAAAAAGGCAAACAAATATTACTAGAAATACTTGTTAATAGTACTAGACAATACTTGTTAATAGTACTAAAAAAAATACTTGTACTAGTACTAAAAAATACTTGTTAATAGTACGAGAAAATACTTGTTAATAGTACTAAAAAATACTTGTTAATAGTACTAGAAAATACTTGTTAATAGGACTAAAAATACTTGTTAATAGTCACTAGAAAATACTTATTAATAGTACTAGAAAATACTTGTTAATAGTACTAGAAAATACTTCTTAATAGTACTAGAAAAGACTTGTTAATAGTACTAGAAAAGACTTAATAGTACTAAAAAAAACTTCTTAATAGTCCTAGAAAATACTTGTTCATAGTAATAGCACTACTTGTTAAAAGTACTAGAAACTCCTTGTTAATATTACTAAAAATACTTGTTAATAGTACTAGAAAATACTTCTAATAGTACTCAAATACTTGTTAATAGTACTAGAAAATACTTGTTAATAGTACTAGAAAATACTTGTTAATAGTACTAAAAAATACTTGTTAATAGTACTAGAAAATAATTGTTAATAGTACTAGAAAAATCTTGTTAATAGTACTAGAAAATACTTGTTAATAGTACTAGAAAATACTTGTTAATAGTACTAAAAAATACTTGTTAATAGTACTAGCAAATACTTATTAATAGTACTAGAAAATACTTGTTAATAGAAAATTGACGGAAAGAGAGCTCGAGTGACATCGCCTTTCTTCGACTTAGAAATGAAAACGGAAAGATTTGTAAATGCAAAGACGGCCAACCTTCGTGTGAGGTTCATACCCCAAACATACATCAGACACTACCAGGTAGCTGTCCCACTAGTTACAGCACACTTGATTAACGGGCTGGCGCTGTCTGGACTCCCTTTTCTCTCCTGTTTAGCCCCATTAGTGTTGACATTTTAAAACGATCACGCAATTAGTTTGGCTAGAACAAGACCTTTCGCTCCCTTCTATTATCAATTTTAAGATCTTATATTCCATTTAAATCTCGATATTTTCCTAGCGAGTGATAACAAGGGAGCAATTTGGAGGAGCTGGCCATCGGCCGGGGTAACCCAAATTGTCCTTGCTTGTCATTTGTTAAGGGAGCCCACCTCGCTGTTTTCACTCTTTCTCCCTCTCTCTCTGGGTTGTATGCATTCGGCCCCATTTAGCCTACTGTTTGAAGACGTTTACCCCATCCAGGAGTCAATATTTTCCTGGCGAGCGGTAGCGAGCCAACATATATATATTTGTATTCGACAGCAATCTAAAACAATTACATTTTTCGATAGAAAAATTTCTCCGGCGAAGCCGGATTTCTGAATACAATGCTGGCTCGCTCCCGCTCGCCAGGAATAAATCGACACCTTACTGGGGATAAACGTCTTAAAACAGTTGGCTGAATGGGGCCAAAGGAATACAAGCCAAAGAAAGAGAAAAAAGGAGAGAAAGAGAAAAAAAGCCAGTGACCCCCCTTTAGCTTGATAGAGGTATAGGTAGAACAAACAAACATCGCTTTAACAGTGTGGTTATATGACAAACACCCAACGGACTAAACCCCAATCGACAAAAACTAGCGAATTGAAGGCTGATTTAGTAGTATTTTGCTAGCAGGCCTTAGTAACTCTGACCTTCCCATAATGGCCTGAAGGAGGGGAAGAATAGCCGGGCAGGTTAAGCCGGTATCACACGAGCGCTTTTTCCCTCAACAGTTATCCTCAACACTGATCTAGCAGCTTGTGAGGTCAACATTTAAAATATTTCTGTTACCAAAATTCATCAATCATCTGTCTAGTTTCCGATACCAGAGCAAAATAATCCAGAAATGTTGCCAGAAAAATGTTGATTATCGAATGTTGACTATAAAAGCTCTCGTGTGATACCGGCTTTAGAGGATCACCGTGGCGGCTGTATACTGTAAACGGTTTCTTTATGTTTACAGAATGTTTAGTGACTGCATACATATGGTAAGATTATGAACACTATTATAATATCTACGCACCTATTTGGTGGTTGATGGTTGGGACATTTGTGTTTTGTTTTATATACAAGCAGCCTAGTAAGGGCCTTTAGGTCTATTGCTGTTTGTCTTCCTTTGATTCAATTCAATTATCTAGCTTTTTTCATGGAGGGGTTGCTAGTGCAACCGCCCATTGTTATGTATAGTGTGTGAGGTGACTGTTATCGTTCTATTAGAATAGCTATGGATGTGAATGTAGTCTGTACCCAATGTAATCAGCTAGATTGTGCTAATCGGGTGGAAGGATTCGATTAAGTGAATGTGTTACTTTTTCATAGTGGTAATATCGGCACAAGGGAAAACCTGACAGTGGTCAAGTATCATGTGTTACTGTCTATGACTCTATACGGTCAATAGCAACTAACTATAAACCTGACAGTGGTCAAGTATCATGTGTTACTGTCTATGACTCTATACGGTCAATAACAACTAACTATAAACCTGACAGTGGTCAAGTATCATGTGTTACTGTCTATGACTCTATACGGTCAATAGCAACTAACTATAAACCTGACAGTGGTCAAGTATCATGTGTTACTGTCTATGACTCTATAAGGTCAATAGCAACTAACTATACACCTGACAGTGGTCAAGTATCATGTGTTACTGTCTATGACTCTATACGGTCAATAGCAACTAACGATAAACCTGACAGTGGTCAAGTATCATGTGTTACTGTCTATGACTCTATACGGTCAATAGCAACTAACTATAAACCTGACAGTGGTCAAGTATCATGTGTTACTGTCTATGACTCTATACGGTCATAGCAACTAACTATAAACCTGACAGTGGTCAAGTATCATGTGTTACTGTCTATGACTCTATACGGTCAATAGCAACTAACTATAAACCTGACAGTGGTCAAGTATCATGTGTTACTGTCTATGACTCTATACGGTCAATAGCAACTAACTATACTGTCTATGACTCTATAACGGTCAATAGCAACTAACTAGTCATCCCTTGGATCTTTGAGCCTTAAATTACAATTTCTGAACCCCAAGATATAATACAACATTGTATTGTCTCGCTTGAGTGTTATGCATTATTCAAAATTGTTCGTTGCTAACATGGTTCACGACTGTACCTACTGTTGTCATGTTCACCAGCCCCTGTGGTCAGTGTGGGTGGTGTTTGGTTCACGACTGTACCTACTGTTGTCATGTTCACCAGCCCCTGTGGTCAGTGTGGGTAGTGTTTGGTTCACGACTGTACCTACTGTTGTCATGTTCACCAGCCCCTGTGGTCAGTGTGGGTAGTGTTGTCATGTTCACCAGCCCCTGTGGTCAGTGTGGGTAGTGTTTGGTATTTGGTCTATGTATTTGTTTATTAATTTAATTTTTAGTTTCCTCGTTAAACCTCCATCAAGCTTAGAAAATCACCCACTAGACCCCATTTCAAGATAAAGTTGTACATTTTTCTGTAGAAAAATGTCCCAGCTGAAGGCCTGTGCCATCTAAAATTTGAGGATCGCTTTCGCTCGCCAGGAAAAAATTGACACCTAAATGGCACGGAAGGTTTCGATATTGGCAAAAACAAATGAGGCGAAAGGTCTCAAAATCGCCAAACTAACGGAACGGACGTCTTAAAACCTCAAAACTAATATGCTAAACATGAGGGAGAACGGGTCCAGAAAAAGCAAGTAGTACCCCCTTAAGATGAAAGAGAAGTAGCAGAAGTTACAATAACTTCGATGAGTATGTGTTTACTTGGTGCTATCATGATACTCCAGGTGTACTAGACAGAACACAGTATAACCAACAACCAACGTATGAGTACAGTGTGTTGTGTACTAGGTGCTATCATGATACTCCAGGTGTACTAGACAGAACACAGTATAACCAACAACCAACGTATGAGTACAGTGTGTTGTAACTAGGTGCTATCATGATACTCCAGGTGTACTAGACAGAACACAGTATAACCAACAAACCAACGTATGAGTACAGTGTGTTGTGTACTAGGTGCTATCATGATACTCCAGGTGACTATACAGAACACAGTATAACCAACAACCAACGTATGAGTACAGTGTGTTGTGTACTAGGTGCTATCATGATACTCCAGGTGTACTAGACAGAACACAGTATAACCAACAACCAACGTATGAGTACAGTGTGTTGTGTACTAGGTGCTATCATGATACTCCAGGTGTACTAGACAGAACACAGTATAACCAACAACCAACGTATGAGTACAGTGTGTTGTGTACTAGGTGCTATCATGATACTCCAGGTGTACTAGACAGAACACAGTATAACCAACAACCAACGTATGAGTACAGTGTGTTGTGTACTAGGTGCTATCATGATACTCCAGGTGTACTAGACAGAACACAGTATAAACCAACAACCAACGTATGAGTACAGTGTGTTGTGTACTAGGTGCTATCATGATACTCCAGAGGTGTACTAGACAGAACACAGTATACCCAACAACCAACGTATGAGTACAGTGTGTTGCTGTACTAGGTGCTATCATGATACTCCAGGTGTACTAGACAGAACACAGTATAACCAACAACCAACGTATGAGTACAGTGTGTTGTGTACTAGGTGCTATCATGATACTCCAGGTGTACTAGACAGAACACAGTATAACCAACAACCAACGTATGAGTACAGTGTGTTGTGTACTAGGTTGCTATCATGATACTCCAGGTGTACTAGACAGAACACAGTATAACCAACAACCCAACGTATGAGTACAGTGTGTTTGTGTACTAGGTGCTATCATGATACTCCAGGTGTACTAGAGAGAACACAGTATAACCCACCACCAACGTATGAGTACAGTATGTTGTGTACTAGGTGCTATCATGATACTCCAGGTGTACTAGACAGAACACAGTATAACCAACAACCAACGTATGAGTACAGTGTGTTGTGTACTAGGTGCTATCATGATACTCCAGGTGTACTAGACAGAACACAGTATAACCAACAACCAACGTATGAGTACAGTGTGTTGTGTACTAGGTGCTATCATGGATACTCCAGGTGTACTAGACAGAACACAGTATAACCAACAACCAACGTATGAGTACAGTGTGTTGTGTACTAGGTGCTATCATGATACTCCAGGTGTACTAGACAGAACACAGTATAACCAACAACCAACGTATGAGTACAGTGTGTTGTGTACTAGGTGCTATCATGATACTCCAGGTGTACTAGACAGAACACAGTATAACCAACAACCAACGTATGAGTACAGTGTGTTGTGTACTAGGTGCTATCATGATACTCCAGGTGTACTAGACAGAACACAGTATAACCAACAACCAACGTATGAGTACAGTGTGTTGTGTACTAGGTGCTATCATGATACTCCAGGTGTACTAGACAGAATACAGTATAACCAACAACCCAACGTATGAGTACAGTGTGTTGTGTACTAGGTGCTATCATGATACTCCAGGTGTACTAGACAGAACACAGTATAAACCAACAACCAACGTATGAGTACAGTGTGTTGTGTACTAGGTGCTATCATGATACTCCAGGTGTACTAGACAGAACACAGTATAACCAACAACCAACGTATGAGTACAGTGTGTTGTGTACTAGGTGCTATCATGATACTCCAGGTGTACTAGACAGAACACAGTATAACCAACAACCAACGTATGAGTACGGTGTGTAGTGTACTAGGTGCTATCATGATACTCCAGGTGTACTAGACAGAACACAGTATAACCAACAACCAACGTATGAGTACAGTGTGTTGTGTACTAGGTGCTATCATGATACTCCAGGTGTACTAGACAGAACACAGTATAACCAACAACCAACGTATGAGTACAGTGTGTTGTGTACTAGGTGCTATCATGATACTCCAGGTGTACTAGACAGAACACAGTATAACCAACAACCAACGTATGAGTACAGTGTGTTGTGTACTAGCTGCTATCATGATACTCCAGGTGTACTAGACAGAACACAGTATAACCAACAACCAACGTATGAGTACAGTGTGTTGTGTACTAGGTGCTATCATGATACTCCAGGTGTACTAGACAGAACACAGTATAACCAACAACCAACCGTATGAGTACAGTGTGTTGTGTACTAGGTGCTATCATGATACTCCAGGTGTACTAGACAGAACACAGTATAACCAACAACCAACGTATGAGTACAGTGTGTTGTGTAACTAGGTTGCTATCATGATACCCAGGTGTACTAGACAGAACACAGTATAACCAACAACCAACGTATGAGTACAGTGTGTTGTGTACTAGGTGCTATCATGATACTCCAGGTGTACTAGACAGAACACAGTATAACCAACAACCAAACGTATGAGTACAGGTGTGTTGTGTACTAGGTGCTATCATGATACTCCAGGTGTACTAGACAGAACACAGTATAACCAACAACCAACGTATGGTACAGGTGGTTTGTGTACTAGGTGCTTTCATGATACTCCAGGTGTACTAGACAGAACATAGTATAACCAACAACCAACGTATGAGTACAGTGTGTTGTGTACTAGGTGCTATCATGATACTCCAGGTGTACTAGACAGAACACAGTATAACCAACAACCAACGTCCTTGGAGATAAAGAAGAAATTAAATTATTCCGTGAACTTCCCTACACCCACAGAGGTACAACTGTCTTAAGGGGGGTGACCTGTCTTTGTTCTGTCCTTTTCTATCTTTCTCTGGCTTGTATCCATTCGGCCCAATGCATCCTACTGTTTTAAGACGTTTATCCCCATCCAGGTGTACATTTTTTACTGGTGAGCGGTAGCCAGCCATCATATTTTATAGTTTTGTTTGACAGCAGGCTAAATTTGTCTCCGGCGGCGAAGCCGGATTTCTTCATATAATGCTGGCTCACTATCGCTCGCCATGAAGAAATCGACACCTAGATGGGGATAAACGTCTTAAAATAGTTGGCTGAATGGGGCCGAATGGATACAAGCCAGAGAAAGAGAGAAAAGGACAGAATTACAGAAATAACAAAAAACAGGTCACCCTCCTTAATCGAGGCTGTTAACGTCCCTACTATCTACTAAAATACTACAACACATAAACCATAGCAACACTAATACACATTGCAAGACTATTAATTTCAACAAA
The DNA here is from genome assembly GCA_032716605.1 of Paralithodes platypus. Lineage (NCBI taxonomy): Eukaryota > Metazoa > Arthropoda > Malacostraca > Decapoda > Lithodidae > Paralithodes > Paralithodes platypus. The sequence goes on along the minus strand of CM064525.1, from coordinate 49,893,360 downwards.
GGCTTACAGAGCATTACAATAATCTGTGTCTTTCCTGCTTCGTGCGGGGTCTGACCATTGAGACACCTATGGAATAATTTTTGTATTTTATGTTTACATCTTGCACATTTTTTTGCACACAGATGTGTTCCCTCTTTGTGTTGATAATTTGGTTACGTCATGAATGAGGTGTTCGTGTGTGTGAGCGTGGGTGTGATAGTGTGAGTGTTTTTTTTTTTTTTTTTGTAATAAGCTTTACTATAAAATATACATTTACAAGACCCTTCTCCATGGATTGAAGACCTTGGGAAATCGAACAAATAACTTTCAAATATCAACTGAGTCAATTATGTGTAATGAATATAGAGCGTACCAGCTACCAGTACGTTTAATCAACCAAAACTTATAAAACAAAATACTGTAGGATAATCTGACGTAAGAGGGTGTTTAGGTTAATGGGATGCCTCATTTACCGCTCATTCATCCATCCATATCCTCCCCCCCCCCCCTCCCCCGCCTCCTACAGAACGACTATAACCACTTCCTCCCCTCCCACGCCCACGCCCCCCTGCTGTTCTATTGTACATAGATAGAGAGATAGATTGCGAATGGAAAGATAGATTCAAACACACACACATTATGCATACGGACGCTGACCGAGAGGTAGGGCGTTCGAGTCCCCCAGAATTATAAAAGTTTACTTTTTCGGTTATCCCGATGGAGATAATTGTATCGTGGGCCTTCCATAGCCAAGCTGCTCAACTATCAGCTTGTGTTAGCCTACACGTACTTCTCACCAGTGCATCTGCGTATATACTGTGCTGGGAACTCGGCACCTCACGGTCGCCAAAGGTCGCATGTGACCTCGTAAATAACTACATCAATATACTGGTAACAGAAAGGAGGCCACAGGTCTTTAGCTCCTCCGCAAATAGTGGTATAAAATGTGTAGTGCAATTAAGATACTTTATTGAAACATTGGGAAAGTTTCCCTTCAGACTTATGATAGAGTTAGTGTTTTTATCATGCAATGTTCATTGTTCCAGATTTATCATTTAGTAATGTCGTAACTACTTATAAAGGTGTTATTGTATCAGATAACTCACTAGGAGCTCAAGGCGGACATTGTGGAGACTAATGAAAGGAAATTGTCAATGGTGTCCCCATAAAAGATTTTTCCCTACAATTCCCACCGCCTCCCTGCCTTCCTAACCTTACTTCCTCCCATTTACCTGCCCCCCCCCCCCCCCCTCCCCTCCTTTTCCCTTTTAAAACAGCTTTCCCTCATTAATGGACCTCTAATATATAATACTGCAGAGTTAAAGCCAAATTGAGGCATTGTTCTTCAATCTCTTTCACACAAAGAGGTATATCCTAAGCCTAAAGTAATCCCTTTGAATACCATTGCTTGCGTGGTGTCCTCCCTGCTAGCTATCTTGTAGTAAGAAATGTCGTTCTTTTTAGTCATTGGACGCCATTTTGGTGCCATAATCATTAAACAAATGAGTTATATTATATTTTTGATCATGTAGAATTTAGATCCATATAAACCGAACTATATCACTGAGACAGTATTTCCGAATTCTTACTATAAATATGGACATATTTGAGTGCAAAGAGAAGCTAATGACACCAATTAATGGCACGAAGATGGCGGAGGTTGGCTGATCTCCGTTACTATAGGGTCTGTAATCCCTGCCTGTGCCGGTATCACACGAGAACTTTTATAGTCAACATTCTATGACCAATATTCTTCTGGCAACTTTTCTGGAATATTTCGCAACGGTATCGGAAACTAGACTGATGATAGATGAATCTAGGAAACCGAAATATTTTATATGTTGACCACATAGGTTGCCAGACCAGTGTTGAGGATAAATGTTGAGTGATAAAGCGCTCGTGTGATATCGGCTTTACCCTGGTGCACTAACAGACCCTCACCACCAGACTAACGAGGGGATGGTGCAGGAGCCTAATTACTCGGGCTGGCCGGAAACAATAACACCCTGAAGAGTAATTTCCTGAGGACACCACCGTCTGCTAGCCTCAATTAGTCCCCTTAAAATTGGATAGCTAATGAAGGAGGCTTGTTCTCGTCCATGTCTGTTTGTCTGGCTTACGATCGTATTGTGAATATGGTGTGGTATTGTGAATATGGAGGATCATATGCTCTCATTAGGTTATTATAGTGCATTGGGGTTTGTAATGGTGTATTGTTAAGAACGGCGTATTCCTTAATTTCTATAGGTTCAGGTAAAAATGACTAGCGAGGCCGGTCCTAGTGATCTTGGCCCCATTCATTGTTTCTCCCTCTCATTAAAACATTAGGTTATCCATATTCCAGTTGGGTCTAAGTACAGTCAGAAAATGAAATTTCTGAGACACTTTGATAGAGCCCGGACAAGTGGAGTGCATCGTTTTCGGACGACAGCCTACTTTAGCTATCACAAGGCTACATACCCATGAACACACATTTCGAACCAATAGATGCTTCACTCAGTCTGCCATGTAAAATGAGAATGCTGCTGCTATGCTATGATCCGCATTCATATATTTATGATATAAGTAACAAAAATACCTTTATTGTATTCCCTTACGTATCTACAGTAAATACGGGCACGAATATTACCATGGGTTTTAAGAAATAAACAATGGAAAGAAATACTTCCAAATTGCTGCCCCAGGAGAATGGCTCGGGTTCCAACCTTAAACGTTTCATTGGTTGTTACGAAATTTGGTAGTTTAGGTTCACTCTCTCACCCCCCACCCCCCAGAGAGCTGTCTTTATTTCCATGTTCCCAGTGACCACGTTATGCATACTTGTATTCATTTCGAAGAGGAGGATTTTCAGTATTACAGTGCAAATGTTTACCATGCATTGGTGTGTAATAAACAGTTGTTGTGTAAATTAAAGATGACAATTATGACGTGAATTGCCATTACTATTAGTCGAGTGTGTGTGTGTTTGTGTGTAAGTGAACCGATGTGTGTTGTAATAGACATAATGCTCTATAGTAGGTGACAAACACTGACAGCAGAAGTGTCTGCTCCATGACATACAACACAACGAACTATGCAATGTAATATTACATGCTGGTTATGAAATTCAGGTGTGAAACGGCAATGAGTTATCAGTAGTGATATATGGGGGTATTATGTAATACCACAACTAAGTTAAGCTTCCGACACTGATAGGTATGTACAGTATATTCGTTATTAATTTAGAAAACAAACATTATATAACACTTTAAAGGGTATACGCATCGCACCGTGATATTATGTTTAGCAATGGTTATACTGTATATACCTTTTCGATGTTAGTATTATAGTATTTGTTATATTGCAATGTTTACACAGTGCAAGAAGGTTAATAGCATGATATAAACATGGATTAATTATATGTGAGTACCGGTATGTGTTAAAAAGTAACTCCTATTGATGACGTCTGATGAATCTCACAAACGCACACACACATACACAACGAAATCCTGTCCATTCACTGCGGGGTTTGGTAGCGTTTCTTTACATTCTTAATTATCTAATAGCTATCCGTGTTTAATGTAGATACAGGAGGGAATAACAAACGAAGGTATTTTTGTCATTTTCATATCAGATTCTGTAGCATGAATCGTATCGTAGCGTAACAACAGCACAATAGTTTTACATGGCAGACTGAGTGAAGCATCTATTGGTTCGAAACGTGTGTTCGTACGTGTGCGGCCTTGTGATAGTTAAAGTGGGCTGTCGTCCAGAAACAATACGTTCCCAATGTCCGGGCCCTATCCAGGTGTCTCAGAAACTGCAGTTTCTGACTGTTCATGATTAGATTAATATCCAGAATTCGAAAATGGATATTAATCGTGATCATGTACTTAACCTTTAACTGTGTTTTTGGTGCAATTAATTAGATGTTTATGTTCTGGGTGTGGTGTCCCGAGTTTGAATCCCGGGAGGATCATATGCTTTCATTAGTTTATTTTAGTGCATTGGGGTTGTAATGGAGAATTAATGTTAAAAACGGGGTGTTCCTTAATTACCCACGACTTACCCATTGGGTTGAACCTGGTATTGTCGATCATTTCGCAAACCATGTATAAAGAACAGAGTGTTATTGTCTGCGTAGAAGAAGATGACCTAAGAATAATCGGCTTCGTTGTTATTGTTGTTTACATTCTAGCTAGTTATGAGACGTGGCGGGTGGGTAATACAGTTTTGATTTCTTCCCGTGTTTTTGTTTTTCTTCAGAGCTTTAATTTAATATGCAAATAGATATTAAAGACAGAGTGAGATCCAAAGTTTTATAACCAACCTTGAGAAATATACATTGGTGATTACTACCTATTAATATACATTGGTGATTACTACCTATTAATATACATTGGTGATTACTACCTATTAATATACATGGGTGATTACTACCTATTAATATACATTGGTGATTACTACCTATTAATATACATTGGTGATTACTACCTATTAATATACATGGGTGATTACTACCTATTAATATACATTGGTGATTACTACCTATTAATATACATGGGTAATTACTACCTATTAATATACATGGGTAATTACTACCTATTAATATACATGGGTGATTACTACCTATTAATATACATTGGTGATTACTACCTATTAATATACATTGGTGATTACTACCTATTAATATACATTGGTGATTACTACCTATTAATATACATTGGTGATTACTACCTATTCATTCTTGTTTTACAAAAGCAAGGTTGAAATCGCTACATGTTCTAAATCTAACTACTATCTGTTACAGTGTATATCGTTCAATGAGGTTAAGGTTTTCGATGTGATAGCGGTTAGGAGAATGCACAGTCGTGGTCATAAATTCTGATATATTCTGAAGCCTAGAACCATTTAAGGGGGGTCACAGTTTGTGTTTTATCTTTCTCTCCTTTTCTCTCTCTCCCTGGCTTGTATCCATTCGGCCCCCTTCAGCCTACTGTTTTAAGAAGTTTATCCCCATCCAGGTGTCGATTTCTTCCTGGCGAGCAATAGCGATCCAGCATTGTATGGAAAAATCCGGCTTCGCTGGATACATTTTTCTATCGAAAAATTTATAAATTTAGTTTGATGTCAAAACAAAAATATATATATGCTGGCTCGCTACCGCTTGCCAGGAAAATATTGACACGTGGATGAAGTAAAAGTCCTAAACTAGTAGGCTGAATGGGGCCGAATGGATACAAGCCAAAGAGAGAGGGAGAGAACGAGAAAAAAAAAGCGAGGTGGGCCTCCAAAATACAGGAATCAGGTAAAATTAATAGTTGATAATAAATGTTAATTAAACTTGAGACAGCCTCGAAACTATAGATATCAACATTAAACCCGTCACTGTAAGTAACCTATGTTATTCTCCTCAATCTTGAGAGGTCAGTGAAAAGGTGCGTTGAGTTTCTACATCCGTGCTCAGAAAACAAAGAAGATACAGTTTATACTTTCTCAAATTATAACGCAAATGAGAAAAAACATCACCAGTTACTCAGGCAGCTGGAAATAAGACGAGAGCGTAGGAAAGAGAACGTCTTTATCATTATTTAGGCTATGTAACCAAGTACAAATTAAGCTTGTTTTGTATTTAATTGCACTAACCTGTAGGCATTGTTAGGTGAATTACGTCCAACCGCACTATTTGTAACATGAGACATAGTAAATTAGGCAAATTGCAATTTTGCAGCTGGTGCTGTGAATGAATGAAGGGGGTAGTACTCGATTTGTCTGGACCCCCTTCTACCTCATGTTTAGCATATTAGTGTTGAGGTTTTTAGACGTTTTTTCCGTTAGTTTGGCGATTTTGAGACCTTTCGCCTCATTTTGTTGTCAATAGTAAGACCTTTCGTGCCCTTTAGATGTCGATTTTTTCCTGGCGAGCGATAGCATGACTAATTTTAGAAGGAACCGGCCATCGGCCGTTATATTTTTCTACCGATTTTTTTCATAGAAAAGTGAATACTGATATTTATGATAGTCCTTCATGTCTACAATGCCTTTAACTCCCTTAACTCCCTCAGGTTTCAAGATGGAGTGCCCATACTTGGCATGTATATTAAGGGTGTGCCAGAATAGGTTTCAAGAGAAAACAAAAATTGCCCCCTCACCCCTCGGATGTAGGTGGACAAAGCCCCCCTCAAGATAAATAGCCCATACTTTGATTTTCCCCCGGGCAGCTCCGGGTACCTCAGCTAGTATGTTATATGGCAGGGTTCACTCTTTCCTTTTAGCCTTGGTGAACACACCTCATCATAAAGCCGGTATCACACGAGCGCTTTTTCACTCAACATTTATCCATAACACTGGTCTGGCAGCTTATGAGGTCAGAATAAATAATATTTCGGTCACCTAAATTCATCTATCAACAGTCTAGTTTCCGATAACGGTGCAAACGATTCCAGAAATGTTGCCAGAACAATGTTGATCATCGAATGTTGACTATAAATGCTCTCGTGTGATACCGGCTTAACCTGTAGGTAAAACGGTAGTGGAAGAAGGAGAGCTATGGCCTTCACCTTGTCCTTCAAAATATTAAAACAAAAACTTTCAAGGACAATAAATATTTCGCCTAATTTTATATTAACTAAAGCATACACACACACTCAAAATATTGTTAGTGTATTCTTAATGTATCCTTTGTTTAACCTTTGCGTATCCTTAGGTTATTTTCAGTGTATCATCAATTTATCCTTCGTTTGTCCTTAGTTTATCTTTAGCTTTTCCTTACCCTTTCGGTAGTTTATCCTTCGTTTATCCTTAATTTATCCATATTTCATCCTTAGTTCCTCCTAGTTTATCCTTAGTTTTTCCTTACGTCTTCAGTAGTTTATCCTTATGTTATCCTTAGTTCCCCCTTAGTTTTTCGTAGTAGCCTTTTTGTATGGAACCCTCGGCGGCCACACCCCATCATAAACGAGGGAAAATGACTGGAGCGGAACGAGACCAGACCGTTTTTTCCCTCTACTGACCAAGCACAAACACTAATTACTTCTCAATTAAACACTGTAAAGGCATATAAAACCACCACGGGGGGAAGCCATGACATACACACACACACACATGCTCGCACACACACACAGACACACACACACACACACGCCCGCGCACACACACATGTGTTAGCCTCAGTTCACCTAGCTGTAAATAGGTACCTGGAATAAGTAGACGACGTTGTGACGTCCCATCTGGGGTTGGCAAAAATGGTAAAAGGCGAGATGGGTATCATATGGTTCACCTAAGCTGATGGCTACCTAAGCCTTCGGGCGAGACGGTACCGTCTATAGTGAGAATGGTACCATACATATCCACCCAAAGCCTTCGTTTCCGATGTCGCCAATTGGCTAAAATACAGACTACACACACATCCACAGCCATTCCAACAGTACATAAAACACTTAACATGCATTTCACGCAATACATTCCCAGTTAAGGAGGCGCGATAATAATGAGCTTAGCTCGCATTGCGTGGATTCCCCTTGACGAACAAGTAACTAAGTAACTGAGTAACACACGCACACAAGCTTTCTGGCATCTAGCCAAAAACCTCTCCAACAATATCTCTTCCTCGTCGTTCCCTCCCCTTTTCCACTCTGATGGCACAACCATCACTTCTTCCTCTGACAAAGTTAAACTCTTCGCTCAAACTTTTGCTAGAAACTCCACCTTGGATGATTCCGTTGCTATTCCTCCCTCTCCACCCTCCTCTCTCTTACTTATGCCTAATATCCTAATCTCTTCTAAAGATGTACTTTCTATCCTCTCTGGGTTTAATACTAATAAGATGTACGGTCCGGACGGTGTTCCTCCTGTTGTTCTCAAAAACTGGGCTTCCGTGCAGACTCCCTGCCTAGGCAAACTCTTTCGTCTCTGTCTATCCTCTAACGTCTTCCCTTCATGCGGGAAATTTGCTCACATTCAACCTGTCCCAAAGAAGGGTGACCGCTCTCAACCCTCCAACTATCGTCCAATTGCTCTCATCTCTTATCTTTCTAAAGTTTTTGAAACTATTCTTGCTTCCAAATTTCTTAAGCATTTCTTCTCATAATCTGCTCCCAGATTGCCAGTATGGCTTCCTTAAGGGTCGCTCTACTGGTGATCTTCTTTCATATCTTACTAACTCTTGGTCATCCTCCTTTCGTGAATTCGGTGAGCCTTTTTCTATTGCACTAGACATATCGAAGGCCTTCGATAGAGTCTGGCACAAATCTATAATTTCTAAACTACCCTCCTTCGGTTTCTATCCCTCCATCTGTGCCTTTGTCTCTAATTTCCTTTCCGGCCGTTCCAAAGCCGCAGTTGTGGACGGCCATTGTTCACTTCTTCACCCTATAAACTCTAGTGTTCCTCAGGGCTCTGTCCTATCTCCTATTCTCTTTCTAATTTTTATAAATGATCTCCTCAACTGTACCTCAATTCCCATCCATTCATACGCAGACGTCTCAACCTTACACTACTCCATTAGTTTTTCAGAACGCCCCAGCCAGCAATCCCTCAACGACAAACGTAATGAAGCCATAGCACTCTTAAATTCTGATCTAAATACTATCTCCAATTGGGGCAGAGAAAACCTTGTTACCTTTAATGCTTCCAAAACCCAATTTCTCCATCTATCTACCCGTAAGGAACTCCCAGCGGACTATCCCTTATTCTTCAACAATACAAAAATCAATCTTTCATCTTCTCTCAATATTCTTGGTGTCTCCTTTTCTTCTGCTCTCAGTTGGAAGGACCATATTACCAGTCTTGCTAAGGCAGCCTCCCAGAAGCTGGGTGTGCTCAACCGCCTTAGGGGGTTCTTTTCCCCTGCACAGCTTCTTGCTCTGTACAGGGGCATATAGTGCGTTCTTGTATTGAGTATTGTTCACATGTGTGGGGAGGTTCCTCTCACACCGATCTCCTAGACAAAGTTGAAAGGAAGGCCTTTCGTATCATTAACTCCTGTCCACTCACCAACTCTCTGTAATCTCTCTCTCTTGCCGCAATGTTGCATCTCTCTCGCTATTCTATCGCTACTATAATAATCAGTGTTCCTCAGAGCTTTCCCAGTGTATACCACCTCCTTTACGTAGGGCACGTGGTACCCGTCTTGCAACTCAATCCCACCCCTACTCTGTGCAACTCTCCAACCCAAGAGTGAAATGTTACTCTCAAACTTTCTTCTTCTCAACAGCTGAGCTCTGGAACTCTCTCCCAGAATCAGTCTTTCCCTTTTCCTATGACTTAAATTGCTTCAAACTCCGTGTGTCCAGGCATTTTGGCTCGAACGTCCCTTGATTTTGGCCCTGTCACTCTTTCAACTATGGGGGAAGCACTCGCTATAAGCAGTTCTGCCTTTTTGCCTCCCCCAATCACATAGAAAAAAATAAAAATAAAAAAATAAAATAAAAAAATAAATACACACACACACACACACACACACACACATAATTTGTCATGTTGGGCCCAAATTTGGCAAATGAGTTTCAATGCGGATAAATGTAAAGTACTACATATCGGATACCGAAATAAGAAAGCAAACTATTCGATGAATGGCACTCAGCTTAAGATTGTAGACAGGGAAACCGATCTGAGAGTAACAGTATCTAGTAACCTAAAACCGAGTCAACAATGTTCAGAAGTTGTTAAGAAGGCAAACAAAATAATTGGCTTTATAGACAGGTCATATGAGAATACATCCAAAGAAGTTATCCTAACTCTTTACAATTCCTTAGTTCGCCCTCTTCTGGAATACTGCGTTCAATCCTGGTGACCTTATTACCAAAATGATGTAGACAAGCTGGAACGAGTTCAACGTAGAGTTACCAAAATTATACCTAGCCTAAAGAAGAAACCATACAAGGAGCGTCTTAGAAAATTAAATATATTTCCTTTAACCCAGTGCAGATTAAGAAGCGACTTAATTCAAGTGTTCAAAATCATCAAAGGCATCAACAATATGATCTGTTGAACTGTAGTAAGTACTTCACTATCGACCAATCTAATTTCACGCGGGGAAACGGTTACAAAATTATTGGTAAATCTTTTAACTCACACAAATCTAAGAACTTCTTCTTCAATCGAGTTGTCAACTTGTGGAATGGTCGTCCCCGGGACGTTACAGACTGCAGCACCGTTGATTCTTTTAAACTTCGCCTAGACAAATATCTTGCATCAAACCCGCGACTGACTGCGTTTGTATAATTATGCATTACTTTATTTTATTCCCCCTCAGATTCATCAAGTATTATTGCGTATACTGTATATATTACTAAGACGTTGCTCCCTTTTCCCCAGATGTACGAAAAATCACTTATAACTTTAGATGTCACACGTGATCAAGGCTTTCTGCGAACTGTTGAATATGACTGTAGGCCTACTTTTGGTGGCGACTATACCTTAAGCCGCTGTGAAACGAGCACTTTTCCGTCAATTTTCCATGAGCAAGTTTTTTCTCGTATGATTTCGGACCTTTTTCGTACTGGTATAGGTAGCTAGATTGAAGGTAGATTATGTTAGGCTGCAGAATAATGATAAAGTGTAAATCTTTAAGCTTCCAGACCATAATTGCCCATAACAATTGCTCGAAAAATGGCCAGTGTGAGGCCGGTTTTAGCAATGAGTCTCCCCTGGTCAGCCAACAAGACATAGGGTGGACATCTGGCAAACAGAGTGAAGCAATAAATAGCCAACACATTCCCCTGTCACACCAACACAAACCTACTTACACCATTAAGTAACGGGAGGTTGGGGGGGGGGGGGCGGTATTTTATCTTTATATGTGTCGTTCCTTCAATATTTATCTATTCTATCTATCTATCTATCTTTATATATCCCGTATATATATATTTATATGTATGTATATAATTTGCTGGTAACATAACACGACTGTAGGTATAATGCCTATGGATAAACTCCACATGACATCACTCTGTAATACAGTGGGGACTGGTATATTGTCGAGCTCTGTTTAAGGGAGCCCACCTCGCTTGTTTTCTCTTTCTCCTCCTCTCTCTTTGGCTGGTATCCATTCGGCCTCATTCAGCATACTGTTTTAAGACGTTTCCCCCATCCAGGTGTCAATATTTTCCTGGCGAGCGGTAGCGAGCCAGCATATATATAGTTTTGTTTTGACAGCAAGGTAAATTTGTACATTTTTCGATAGAAAAATGTCCCCGGCGAACCCCGATTTTTCTGTATAATGCTGGCTCGCTATCGCTCACCAGGAAGAAATTGACACCGGAATGATGATAAACGTCTTAAAACAGTTGGCTGAATGGGGCCGAATGGACACAAGCCAGGGAAAGAGAGAAAAGGAGAAAAAGATAAAAAAAAACAGCTACACAGTCAAACAAATAGCGCCCTCCATAATAAGAAAGGTCGCCTAAGAATGGGCCCTACTAACGAGCACTGTGAAAGTTTGAATAGTAATAAAGAGCACTGTGAACGTTTGTGTAGTAATAACGAGCACTGTGAACGTTTGTGTAGTAATAATGAGCACTGTGAACGTTTGTGTAGTAATTCATGCGCTGCGGGGCGTTCGTGGAGTAAACAAACCTGGCGCCCGCTTTCCCCGGGGAGGTAGTACATGTTAACCCCTTCTGTACCGGATACGCCTTTTTAACTTTACTCTGGCTACTATTAGACTATTATATTCAGCTTGGAAAGGGCCTCCAACAATTAACAGGCTTCGAACTATCTTACTTAACTCTTTTTACTATCCCAGAACCTTCATAAGCTGCACAAAAATCGTCTAGATATAGATAGCTAGGCAAACCTGAACAAGACGTCCCCGGTATAGAAGGGGTTAAGAGGTTAATGTGTGGTTGATTATTGTTATACTTTCCCCCGCTGTTGTTCTGTTCGGGAGACTCCAAGTGGCCTAACCCCTTCAATGGACTGTAAGGTATATATTATGTGTTCATGTGTAGCAGTCGTAAGTTAATAGTCACAGTTAGGACTTGTTTTGAATATATGTTTTATGTGTATACAATCAGAATATCATTGTGTCCCTCGGTCTATGTTTATTACTCCCAAGACCTGTATCAAGCTTAAACAAATAAATAAAGAAAGATAAATAAATAAAACGCACACACACACACACACACACACACACACACACACACACACACACACACACACACACACACACACACACACACACACACACACCCACACCCACACACACACGAACGCATTATTGAGCAGCTTGGTTGAGTTAAGAGAAGTATAATTAAATTAGGAGAACTATAATATGCTATGTAGGACACTCTTTTGCAAATTACATATACACAAATAAATGAATGACCGCACACACTTACAAGATTTGTTAGTATACATTATTACCATCCTCTCTCCACCCTCACACACACCATCATACCATCCTCTCTCCACCCTCACACACACCATCATACCATCCTCTCTCCACCCTCACACACACCATCATACCATCCTCTCTCCACTCTCACACACACCATCATACCATCCTCTCTCCACCCTCACACACACCATCATACCATCCTCTCTCCACTCTCACACACACCATCATACCATCCTCTCTCCACCCTCACACACACCATCATACCATCCTCTCTCCTCCCTCACACACATCATCATACCATCCTCTCTCCACCCTCACACAAACGATCATACCATCCTCTCTCCACTCTCACACACACCATCATACCATCCTCTCTCCACCCTCACACACACCATCATACCATCCTCTCTCCACTCTCACACACACCATCATACCATCCTCTCTCCACCCTCACACACATCATCATACCATCCTCTCTCCACCCTCACCATCATACCATCCTCTCTCCACTCTCACACACACCATCATACCATCCTCTCTCCACCCTCACACACACCATCATACCATCCTCTCTCCATCCTCACACACACCATCATACCATCCTCTCTCCACCCTCACACACATCATCATACCATCCTCTCTCCACCCTCACACACACCATCATACCATCCTCTCTCCACCCTCACACACACCATCATACCATCCTCTCTCCACTCTCACACACACCATCATACCATCCTCTCTCCACCCTCACACACACCATCATACCATCCTCTCTCCACCCTCACACACATCATCATACCATCCTCTCTCCACCCTCACACACACCATCATACCATCCTCTCTCCACTCTCACACACACCATCATACCATCCTCTCTCCACCCTCACACACATCATCATACCATCCTCTCTCCACTCTCACACACACCATCATACCATCCTCTCTCCACCCTCACACACACCATCATACCATCCTCTCTCCACCCTCACACACACCATCATACCATCCTCTCTCCACCCTCACACACACCATCATACCATCCTCTCTCCACTCTCACACACACCATCATACCATCCTCTCTCCACCCTCACACACACCATCATACCATCCTCTCTCCACTCTCACACACACCATCATACCATCCTCTCTCCACCCTCACACACACCATCATACCATCCTCTCTCCACCCTCACACAAACCATCATACCATCCTCTCTCCACCCTCACACACACCATCATACCATCCTCTCTCCACCCTCACACACACCATCATACCATCCTCTATCCACTCTCACACACACCATCATACCATCCTCTCCCCACCCTGACACACACCATCATACCATCCTCTCTCCACTCTCACACACACCATCATACCATCCTCTCTCCACCCTCACACACACCATCATACCATCCTCTCTCCACCCTCACACACACCATCATACCATCCTCTCTCCACCCTCACACACACCATCATACCATCCTCTCTCCACCCTCACACAAACCATCATACCACCTCTCTCCACCCTCACACACACCATCATACCATCCTCTCCACCCTCACACACACCATCATACCATCCTCTCTCCACCCTCACACACCATCATACCATCCTCTCTCCACCCTCACATAAACCATCATACCATCCTCTCTCCACCCTCACACACACCATCATAACCATCCTCTCTCCACCCTCACACAAACCATCATACCATGCTCTCTCCACCCTCACACACACCATACCATCCTCTCTCCACCCTCATACACACACCATCATACCATCCTCTCTCCACCCTCACACACACCATCATACCACCCTCTCTCTCCACCCTCACACAACCATCATACCCATCCTCTCTCCACCCTCACACACACCATCATACCATCCTCTCTCCACCCTCACACACACCATCATACCATCCTCTCTCCACCTTCATACAAACCATCATACCATCCTCTCTCCACCCTCACACAAACCATCATACCATCCTCTCTCCACCCCCACACACACCATCATACCATCCTCTCTCCACCCCCACACAAACCATCATACCATCCTCTCTACACCCTCATACAAACCATCATACCATCCTCTCTCTCCACCCTCACACAAACCATCATACCATCCTCTCTCCACCCTCACACACACCACCATACCATCCTCTCTCCACCCTCACACAAACCATCATACCATCCTCTCTCCACTCTCATACAAACCATCATACCATCCTCTCTCCACCCTCACACAAACCATCATACCATCCTCTCTCCACCCTCATACAAACCATCATACCATCCTCTCTCCACCCTCACCCACACCATCATACCATCTCTCTCCACCCTCACAAACCATCATACCATCCTCTCTCCACCCTCACACACACCATCATACCATCCTCTCTCCACCCTCACACAAACCATCATACCATCCTCTCTCCACCCTCACACACCATCATACCATCCTCTCTCCACCCTCACACACACCATCATACCATCCTCTCTCCACCCTCACACACACCATCATACCATCCTCTCTCTCCACCCTCACACACCATCATACCATCCTCTCTCCACCCTCACACACACCATCGTACCATCCTCTCTCCACCCTCACACAAACCATCATACCATCCTCTCTCCACCCTCACACACACTATCATACCATCCTCTCTCCACCCTCATACACACACCATCATACCATCCTCTCTCCACCCTCACACAAACCATCATACCATCCTCTCTCCACCCTCACACACACCATCATACCATCCTCTCTCCACCCTCACACAAACCATCATACCATCCTCTCTCCACCCTCACACACACCATCATAACCATCCTCTCTCCACCCTCACACAAACCATCATACCATGCTCTCTCCACCCTCACACAAACCATCATACCATGCTCTCTCCACCCTCACACAAATCATCATACCATCCTCTCTCCACCCTCACACAAACCATCATACCATCCTCTCTCCACCCTCATACAAACCATCATACCATCCTCTCTCCACCCTCACACACACCATCATACCACCCTCTCTCCACCCTCACACAACCATCATAACCATCCTCTCTCCACCCTCACACAAACCATCATACCATCCTCTCTCCACCCTCACACACACCATCACACGATCCTCTCTCCACCCTCACACAAAACCATCATACCACCCTCTCTCCACCCTCACACACACCATCATACCATCCTCTCTCCAACCTCACACACACCATCATACCATCCTCTCTCCACCCTCACACACACCATCATACCATCCTCTCTCCACACTCATACCATCCTCTCTCCACCCTCACACACACCATCATACCACCCTCTCTCCACCCTTACACAAACCATCATACCATCCTCTCTCCACCCTCATACAAACCATCATACCATCCTCTCTCCACCCTCTCTCCACCCTCACACACACCATCATACCATCCTCTCTCTCCACCCTCATACAAACCATCATACCATCCTCTCTCCACCCTCACACACACCATCATACCATCCTCTCTCCACCCTCACACACACCATCATACCATCCTCTCTCCACCCTCACACACACACCATCATACCATCCTCTCTCACCCTCACACAAACCATCATACCATCCTCTCTCCACCCTCACACACACCATCATACCATCCTCTCTCCACCCTCACACACACCATCATACCATCCTCTCTCCACCCTCACACACACCATCATACCATCCTCTCTCTCCACCCTCACACAAACATCATACCATCCTCTCTCCACCCTCACACAAACCATCATACCATCCTCTCTCCACCCTCACACAAACCATCATACCATCCTCTCTCTCTCCACCCTCACACACACCATCATACCATCCTCTCTCCACCCTCACACAAACCATCATACCATCCTCTCTCCACCCTCACACAAACCATCATACCATCCTCTCTCCACCCTCACACAAACCATCATACCATCCTCTCTCCACCCTCACACAAACCATCATACCATCCTCTCTCCACCCTCACACAAACGTTCATACCATCCTCTCCCACCCTCACACACCCATCATACCATCCTCTCTCCACCCTCACACACACCATCATACCATCCTCTCTCCACCCTCACACACCATCATACCATCCTCTCTCCACCCTCCACACACCATCATACCATCCTCTCTCCACTCTCATACAAACCATCATACCATCCTCTCTCCACCCTTACACAAACCATCATACCATCCTCTCTCCACCCTCACACAAACCATCATACCATCCTCTCTCACCCTCATACAAAACCATCATACCATCCTCTCTCCACCCTCATACAAACCATCATACCATCCTCTCTACACCCTCAACAAACCATCATACCATCCTCTCTCCACCCTCATACAAACCATCATACCATCCTCTCTCCACCCTCACACAAACCATCATACCATCCTCTCTCCACCCTCACACACACCATCACACGATCCTCTCTCCACCCTCATACAAACCATCATACCATCCTTTCTACACCCTCACACACACCATCATACCATCCTTTCTCCACCCTCATACAAATCATCATACCATCCTCTCTCCACCCTCATACAAACCATCATACCATCTTCTCTCCACCCTCACACACACCAGCATACCATCCTCTCTCCACCCTCACACACACCATCATGCCATCCTCTCTCCACCCTTACACACACACACACACACATTATTCCAATCCTCTCGCCAACCCTCACACACACCTACATTATAATTATCCATCCTCTCTCCACCCTTACTTACACACACACACACACACACACCTTCTGCTGCCACCTCCCTGACGAAGGCTCTGCGGTGAGGAGAGATGCACAGCCAATAAAGCTAGAGAGGGCAAACAGAGGTGTGGGGATTGAGTGTGTGAATCAGGTAGGCAGGGGGAGACCACCGCCAACCAACGACAGGTGTCCAACACTCACGACCTCCCATAAACAATAGTAGATTTATTTATTTCCATCAGACGGGAAGTTTCGTTCCATGGCAGTTGATTTCTCGATAATTAATGATACACTAAGAAGCAATTTAATGTTTCTGCTTCATATTTATGAAAAGTTTTCATAATTAACAATACATATTATTATATAAACTTTGAAATAGCCGAGCAATTCAGGGGAGACTGGCCGTTTGTTTGGTCTATTAAAGTTTCCTCCCTAGACCTCCATCAAGCTTAGAAAAAACACCCCCTAGACCCCCCTTCAAGATAAATTTGTACATATTTAGGTAAAACAAAATCCCGGCTGAAGGCCGGTCCCTCTTAAAATTGCAGGCTCGCTTTCGCTCGCCAGGAAATAATCGACACCTAAAGGGCACGAAAGGTCTTAAAACTGACAACGAAATGGGGCCATAGGTGTTAAAATCGCCAAACTAATGGGCCTAACTTCTTATAATCTCAAAACTAGTGGGGCTATACATTAGGGAGAAGGGGGGTCCAGAAAAGCAGTCTGCCTCCCCTTAAGATGAGCACAGGACAATTTTCCACTAACTGCGAACTAAACAGACCATTATTAAGAGGGTGTCACACGAACACATTTTCCAGTCATTTTCGATGAGCAAGTTTTTTCACGTACTATTTTGAGGATTTTTTGCATTGGAATCGGAAGTTAGGGCGAAGGTAGTTCGTGTTAGTTTAATATTTTGGGACTTATATTTTAAGGCTACCAGACACCAGTTGCCCATAACAAATAGTTGTTGAAATACACAAGGTAATAGTAATAATAATAATAATAATAATAATAATAATAATAATAATAATAAAGTTACCTCTAAATTCCCAGTGTCTGAGGTTAGGTTATGATAAGGTGATTGTAGATTAAGGGAGCCCACCTCGCTTTTTTTCTATGTCTCTCCCTCTCTCTTTGGCTTGTATCCATTTGGCCCCATTTACACTATTGTTTTAAGACGTTTACCCCCATCCAGGTGTCAATATTTTCCTGGCAAGCGGTAGCGAGCAAGCATATATATATGTTTGCTTTACAGCAAGTTGAATTTGTAAATTTTTCGATAGAAAATTTTCTCCGGCGAAGCCGGATTTCTCCATACAATGCTTGCTCGCTATCGTTCGCCAGGAAAATATCGACACCTGGATGGGGATAAACGTCTTAAAACAGTTGGCTGAATCGGGCCAAATTGATACAAGCCAGGGAAAGAGAGAAAAGGAGAGTAAGATGAAAACAAAAGCCGGTGACCCTCCTTAAAACCCTGAATAGGTACGGTTAAAAATCGATCAGTCTTAGGTACGCATGGACGAAATCGTCTAGCAACTTTAAAAATCCATTACACCGAAATTAAGATTTTTTTTTTAGATTTTTGAATTGCTTAACTTACTTAAACTATCCCTTAAGCCTGTGTAAAGAGCAAATAAAAGAATATTAATATTTAATAATGTTTACTATTTGTGGTACAAAATTATCTCTATTTAGAAAAAAAAATGTATACAAAAATATAAAAAAAATACTTAAAATTAGTTGATCCAAATCACAGTCTAGGAACTTGTAGGGCGATCCTGGGGGATCTTCAGGTACAAATCACAGCACCATCAGTAGCACCAGAAGAAATCTAGAACAAAAATGGCAAGAGGTTAATTTTTTGACGGCACACAAATTCTAGGAAATATACCAAATTTTTAAAAATCAACCAAAGCTGTAAATATGGAGGGATTTGTATGAAATTTCCATTGAAGCATCTCCTATCTATATAGAACAGCCTAAACAGTACAAATTTTTTTTGGAAAATATTCAACCCCACCAAAATGTTGCTGACTAAATATATTGGGTGATGTGGGGTCATTTTTGACATTTGAACCTTGATTACTCAACTCATATGGCTCCAAATTGAATGAAAATCATTAGGGAATAAGTTGAAGAGCCCCTGATTACAATGACATCAAGTAAATAGGAATCGGATGATTACCCTTGAGTGGGTGTTGCAATAAGTAAAGTTTTTGAGGCCCCGAAAAATGACCCGAAATGACCCTATAATTAAAAACGTTGTAGAGGCTATACATATGGAGGGATATGTATGCAAATTGCATGGCTGTATCCCCTAACTATATAGAACAGGCTAAACAGTACAATTTTTTTTTGGAAAATATTCAACCCCACCAAAATGTTGCTGACTAAATATATTGGGTGATGTGGGGTCATTTTTGACATTTGAACCTTGATTACTCAACTCATGTTGCTCCAAATTAAATGAAAATCACTGTGGAACAAGTGGAAGATACCGTGATTACAATGACATCAAGTAAATAGGAATCGAATGATTATATTTGAGTGGGTGTTGCAATAACTAAAGTTTTTGAAATCCCGAAAAAAAAATTGGGCAAAAAGGACCCCAGCTAACCCTAATTTCTAAAATCTGTAGAGGCTGTAAATATGGAAAGATTTGTATGAAATTTGCATGGATGTATCCCCTAACTATATAGAACAGCCTAAACAGTACAAACAAAATTGGAGTATATTCAACCCCACCAAAATGTTGCTGACTAAATATATTGGGTGACATGGGGTAATTTTTGACATTTGAACCTTGATTACTCAACTCTTATGTCTCCAAATTGAATGAAAATCACTGTGGAACAAATGGAAGATCCCCTGATTACAATGGCATAAAGTAAATAGGAATATGCTGCTTACGTGTTTGGTAGGAGACTAGGAAGACGAGGTGCTGCATCCCAAACAGGAAGTTAGGAGGTGTTTGAAGCAAGTTGGCCGTCGACACCTGAGACAGACAGTCTTGACCTTGCTGTTGGAAGTCCTGGGGCACACATGGCACCTTAGCCTCTTCTCCAGCTTGTCTGGTTCAGGCATAGGTTCAACATCGTTCTTGATGCTGAAGGTGTAGACAATCAAGGTCCGTATCTCGCGGTTCATGGTTGGGTGGTTGTCGAGCCGCCAGCGAGCCCAAGGTAGGCAGAGCTCGCCGGCCAACTCCTTAAGAAATAGCTTCCGGACCTTGGCCGAGTTGGGGTGGGCACTCTTGAAGAGGATGTAGGCGTTAATAATGGCGATGTTTAGCATGCCATAGAACATGCAGAGGGGCCATCGCCGGGTCCTGCGAGCACATGTCGACCCTGCGCAAAGCTGATCAAACGTGTCCACCCCACCTATAGTTGCGTTGTAGAACATTTGAATGTCGGTTTTTCTCTTCTCGATAATGGTCGGGTCGTGGTGGACTGTTGATAGCAGCATAACCTTTTTCTTGAGGCTAGCTTTGTGACAGAGGAGGGTGGTTTTGGAGTCATAATTGAAGACGGCCACAGATTGCCCGATCTGTAGCCTCAAGCCCATAAGATGGTTGGTGGGCAGATATGGTTTGGGCCGAATGGTACCCACCACATAGATCTTGATGCGGCGTAGACTGTTTGCCAATGGCAAAGAGGTAAACCATTTGTCGCAGGTGAGTGTCCGTCCCTTACGACCCAGTCCGTCGATGAGCTGTGTGGTCACATACTCCCCGAGGTTAGTGGCGGCCGCGGGCTGCACGATGGTCCCCTTGCCCAGGTATGGTAGCGCGTTGTACATGTAGTAGCTCTCACTGTCGCACACCATGACGATCTTCAGACCATACCTGCGGAGAAAAATAAGTGTTAGTTTTCAAAGGCAACATAAATGTTAAAGTATCTGGTAATTAAATTAAAATAAATGTAATTGCAGGTAAGTATATGTAATTGCAGGTAAGTGTCAGGTAAGTATATGTAATTGCAAAGTATGTATCAATAATAATTATCTGGTAAGTAAAGTAACAACAATGAAGACAGGTAATTGCAGGTAAGTACATGTTATTGCTAATTATGTATCAATAACTAAATATATCAGGTAAGTAAAGTTAAAATTAGGAAGACTTACTTGCAGGTAAGTAATATATCAGGTAAGTAACGTTAAAATTAGGACAGGTACTTGTAGGTAAGTAAGTGTATATATATGTTAGGTATCAATAAATAAGTAGCAGGTAAGATTAGGTAATTGCAGGTATCAGGTAAGTTATCGATAATAAACTAATAGTTAAAAATATATGTGCATAAATATTGAGAGCTATAATATAAAATATATAATACTTACTTAGCTGGTTTGTTGGGGATGTACATTCTGAAGCGGCAGTTCCCTCTGAAGGCCAGGAGCTGCTCGTCGGCCGTCATGTGCATCCCTGGAGAATAGTTTTCTTGGCAGTGGGAGATAAGGGCATTCCAGAGAATCCGAACAGGGGCCAGTCTGTCATCATTCATTCTCGCCTGTCGTGTAGTCACATCATCGAATCTAATGCAGCGAATGAGAAATGTGAACCGCCTTTCCGTCATGGTTGCCCTGTACAAAGGAGCCCCGTCGAGCTTGGCCCACATCTCTGTGGTTGACAAGTGGTTGTCCTTCCTTGCACCACTCATGAGCATGCCTGTCACGCCCTTCAACTCAAGAAGGTGTAGGTCTTTGAGGGTGCTGTGCTCCACATTCTTGAATGTTGCCCTGTATCTTTCAATTCTCTCGTTAGTATGAGCACATTTGCCTGCCAACATTCTGTCATCCAGGAAGAGGCCTAGGTAATCAGCTGGGGTTATAGCACCTGCAGCTACATCAGTGGGGTGTCCAGTACAGTTATAATTTTCTATAATCCTGGGCAATGAAGGATTGGGGTCCTTGTGCCACACAGCACCATTCTTAGCCTTGGCAGACTCTTTATCAAGCACCACCAGCGGTGCCCCTACCATAGGGCCGAGTTACCCCCGTTCCCTCTTTCTTGACTTCACTACTGTGGATGATAACCCTGTTAGGTCCACTTGCAACACGTTGGGACTAACAGGGGAGCCTAGGATAGCTTCTGCATCGATGGGAATAGGCGAGTCGGTGGCTGCAGAAGGGTTGGGACTAGGTGGTGTAAAAGGGTCAAGTTGGCCAGGAATATGTGGGCCTGGATCGTCAAGTTCCGCCTCTTCCAGCTCGGCAGCAGACAAACTGGCATGTCTAGCATAGGGATACAGACGTTTCCTAGCCCTAGCGGCAGTGTCTGAGAGACTAGGCAAGGCACGGGGGGTGTGGGGAGCGTGGGAGGTGGAGTCAGAGGGGCCAGGGAGGGGGCCGGCTATGACGGGCTCGCGCGATAAGTTGTCGCGAGTTGTCAACTCGCTCTCCACCTCGCTATCCTCAAACATATCATCATCATTGCCACCAAACTCATCAGTGTTATCCTCCAAACCATCCTCGTCACTTGCAATGACATCAGGGTCCAGCAACAGGGCGTCAATCTCGTTATGAGTGAGGGACTTGCGTGCCATTGCGGTGACTAGAAATTAGAAAGAAAAACAGAATCGCTCTAGTGGCAACGTTTGGCCACGTATCACCATTCTGTTTTTGCCAAAATGTGCACAAAATAACCCCATAACTTCTCTCAAAATTTTACAAAGTTACACCGAATACTTATCCTGTACTATAACCAAATGCAAAACATGCACATTTTTTTTTAAGGTACATACCTGTTACGCATGTGCCGGAAAAGCCACGAAAATCTGTGCTCAGCCAAAAGGGGCGGAGCTACGGGACCGAGCGTCTACACCCCACCAAGTCGCGCAGAAGACTGGCTTCTGGACAGGATTTGAACCGCCAGACTCGAACAAAGGCTGCGCTATGACGAAAAACATGTACCGCGCATAGGGTGGGCTCATATGTGACCCCACGTTGCCTGTTCAGGGTTAAGCTCAAAAGTCGTGTCCTACTCCAAAATTTCCGTGCTGGGGGAGACACTCGTTACAGGCAGTTTTCCTTTTCGTCTCCCTCATCCGCATACACAAAAAAATAAATAAAAAATAAAAAATCATATAATAATATATTATAACCAACAAGAATTCCTTTATTTGTAAGCTTTTTTCAGTTTGTTCTAATTATCAAGAGAGGAAAGACATGTTGAGTTGTGTGAGGAGCACGCGACATTATGACGTGACTGTACCCTCGTAAGGAATACTATCACTCTTGGCAATATTTGGAGGAACTTAGTATTACAAACTCTCTATTTCGGTGTTGTTTCGCATAAAATAGTTGGGTATGTGTGCGTTCTGGAGTAAAATTGTTCGCCAGGGTATATGAATTAAAAACTCTGTCTTGCAATATAATTGGACATATCGATGACCTCAATTAAGTAATTGACTCATATCAATTATCAAGCAGTAGTTAAGAAATGCTAATTGAGTTATAAACGTTATTAATTTGCATATTAATCATAAATCAAGTAAATGCGTCAATAAATTGTTCAGGTGTAGCAAATAAGAACGAGATTCAATCAATAATGTGTTTATCTGTTGAAATAACAAGATACTACTTACTCTCCCCTTCAAAATATTCCTCCAGCATTTCTACAGGAAAGTGCTAACCTCCCTGATTGCACGAATTGACCACTTGCGAGTTTCAGGCTATAAGGAAGTTGGTGCCGTAAACATCGATATTAAACAGAAAGGCAATATTAATGTAGGTTTCTGATGGATAGAAAGTATGTTAAATTTGGATTTATGAATTTAGACAATTACAATCGTATTTTAACTAGTAATTCTGCTAAATATCGATGTCGACAACTCCAACTTCCTTATAGAACGAAACTCGGTTGGATCCTGCATCATAACAATGGTCCTGCACACACGGCCCTCAGCATCTGCTAATCTCTGGCTGACAAACAGGTCGCAATTCTGGAACATCCTCCGTACTCGCCAGATCTAGTACCATGCCACTTATAGCTCTTTCCCAAGCTGAAAAGTGTCCTCAGAGGAACACATTTAATGGGGAGATGGGCTGGTTTTTTGGTCTATGAATGAATTTATTCATATATTTTCTAGTTTCCTCCCTAGACCTCCATCAAATTTAAAAAAAAACATCCATTAGATCCACCTTCTAGATTAATTTGTACATTTTTCGGTAGAAAAATGTTCCGGCCGAAGGCCGGTTCTTCCAACATTACAGGCTCACTATCGTTCGCCAGGGAAAAGATCGACACCTAACTAGCACGAAAGGTCTAAATATTGTTACGTATCTTGATCCTCAAGTGGTTAACTTGATGAATCTAGATAGCACAGAGATATATATTAAGGTATCAGTCAGCTGAAGGCAAAACAAAAGTAAAATCTAATACAATTATTTCCTGTTGTTGCTTCCTTTCCTTTTGGATCTTAGGACTTGGTATCCTTTATTGACTGATACTCTTTAATTATGAAAAAATACTGAAACTAATTAAAGTCATGTAGTATTTATAAAGAATTATTATTTAACCGAAGCTTAGTAGGCTATGGTTATGAACCGAATAAGTTATATCTAAAGAAGGACTAGTAATTCTATAAAAGTCTTGAAAGATAAATATTAAAGTAAGAATATTTCTGTCTCTTACCTTTTTGAAATGAATAGATAGTTTTCTTATATCATTTCCTTTTATTTATATTTAATGTAGTTATTATTCTTGGTTCTTGTCTTACGTTAATAGTATTATATTATTATTATCATCAGGATTAATATCAAAGTCACATAAAAAGTTAGATATATATTTAATAAATAGATAAATGTATTTCTTAACCACGTAACATTGAGGTTTGATTATGAGTAAATTTAGTTACAGGATCGCTTCATAGATTCGATTCAAGTCTCATTCAAATAATATGAAAAGCAAAAATAATATTTAAGCTAAAAGAATTTTCTTCAGCTTAGGAAATCACTAGAAGTAACATTAAAAAAGCCATGTTAGTCTAAGGCGATATTACTAATATGAGACAATAGTATCACCGTACTAAGCACCGTTAAGCAATGTAAGCTTAATTAAAAGAAAATGAAAGAACTCGTAAGTATTAATATAAAACAATAGTATTACTTTCATCATAACCCAATTACTTGAAGAGTTGCTTTAGTCCACAAGTTAGTCAACTAAAATAGTTAAGTACATAATAGTAGCGTTAACGTTAATTCCCAATCAAATAGTTAAGTACATAATAGTAGCGTTAACGTTAATTCCCAATCACATATCTCCCTAACCAACATAACGTAAGTGTTTACACCGAACACACTTAACACACACTTATATAATCTGACTGACAGTCACAATCCCATTATAATACTTCACCCCGTCTTGCTCCAGCTGCAAGTTCACCTTCCCCAACTCCAAATGAGACTGATTTGAATGCCCACTACTCGGGTTTTATATACTAAACAATGATGGTGTAGGAACGAATCAGGAGGCGGCGGGTAGTGCGCGCCCCAATCACAGCTCCTCGAGTTGCGTAGCAGGTGCGTGGTCCATTGGAGTCTCCTGGCGTCGATCATACGTCATAGCGTCGGGTCATCGAAGTAGTTTGCAGGGTCCCCTATGACGTACACAGGTGTGAAGGCTTGTTTGCTGGTGTGCGGACGAGCTGGTTTCCCTCTCGCCGGTTCGCTCGCTGGTCTGCTTCGCCGCCTGGGTAGTTTGGCACTCCTTCAACTTTTAATTCTAACTCTAAAATAAACATACAGGGCTCCGTATGTCAGAATATTGACGAAGAAATTGGGCGAAAGGTCTTATAATCGACTAACTTATGGAGCAAACATCTGAACATCTGAAAACTAATGGGGCTAAACATGAGGGAGAAAGTGGTCCAGAAAACCGGCCCATCTCCCCTTAAAGTTGTGGAAGACATCAAGACGTGTGTGACCACTTTGTTGAAGGCCATCAAGGAGGATTATGAAGGGTGCTTCGAGGCATGCAGAAGAAAAATGTAGAAGTACATTGACTACAGGGAGGATTGTTTTGAAGGGGGGACTAAGTAGCATAGGCTATTGTTATTTCATCAAATATATACAAGTTTTATGGATAAATTTTTTTTTTTTTTTTGTGTCACACCTTTGCTATATACATCTTGTCTGCAAACATAGCTCAGTTCTAAGCATAACATCTTTGCAAGTATTTTGCTTGGTGATAGGACAATATCTCATGGCCTTACTTTGGGTAAGTTAAGTTATATGTGGACAGTTTTAGTGACATAGGTTAGGATAGGTTAACCAAGTGTCAGATAGATTAGATTAGCCATGATAGTTGAAGTCATAGTCTCCCATAAAATATCGTTGTCCTCACCTTTTGTTCGGCTATGGAACCGAATTTATGAATATCATTTGATATACATCATCTACAAAACTGCACATACTATATAATTATTGAAAAGCAAGTTCCATCCAAAAATATACCCAGATAGTCATAATTGCATAAAGAATAACAAGGGTGTCCACGAATGAATGTCTACTGTAGGGCAGCTTGGTGAATGTCTACTGTAGGGCAGCTTGGTGAATGTCTACTGTAGGGCAGCTTGGTGAATGTCTACTGTAGGGCAGCTTGGTGAATGTCTACTGTAGGGCAGCTTGGTGAATGTCTACTGTAGGGCAGCTTGGTGAATGTCTACTGTAGGGCAGCTTGGTGAATGTCTACTGTAGGGCAGCTTGGTGAATGTCTACTGTAGGGCAGCTTGGTGAATGTCTACTGTAGGGCAGCTTGGTGAATGTCTACTGTAGGGCAGCTTGGTGAATGTCTACTGTAGGGCAGCTTGGTGAATGTCTACTGTAGGGCAGCTTGGTGAATGTCTACTGTAGGGCAGCTTGGTGAATGTCTACTGTAGGGCAGCTTGGTTAGGCTATGATTGTTTACATTGTTTTAGGCTACATTAAGGGGGATCACCAACTTGTTTTATCTCTCTCTCCTGTTCTCTCTTTCTCTGACTTGTATCCATTTTTCCCCATTCAGCCAACTGTTTTAAGACGTTTATATCCATCCAGGTGTCGGTTTCTTCCTGGCGAGCGATAGCGAGCCATTATTGTATGGAGAAATCCGGCTTCGCCGGAGAAATTTTTCTATCGAAAAATGTACAAATTTAGCTTGCTGTAAAACAAACAAATATATATATGCTGGCTCGCTACCGCTTGCCAGGAGAATATTGACACCTGGATGGGGGTAAGCATCTTAAAATAGTAGGCTGAATGGGGCCGAATGGATACAAGCCAAAGAGAGAGGGAGAGAAAGAGAAAAACAGCGAGATGGGCTCCCTTAAAGCAACAGAGTTACTGTTGTTTAGGCAAGAAAATAGGTAGGTTTGGTTAGGCCACATTCTTATAGGTTAGATTAAGCGTGTCAAGTTAAGTTAGTTAACCCTTTCAAGCACCGATACGCGTTCCTGTTCTGTGTTCTGGCTAATATTAGACGATGTTATTCAGATTAGTAATGATATATAGAAGTCAGAGAGTTGGTTGGTATAGTTTTTACACTTATAATTCCCACAAATCCTTCCTAAGTTGTATAGAGTCGTCTACTGATAGCCACAATAAACTGTCAAAACGCAGCATGATCCTCAAAGGGTTAAGATTACGTTTGGTTATTATAAGTGACCGCCCATGTTGTTTTCAGAAGCTATAGTAGATCCACCTGCTTCGCGCGCCGCGCGCGCGCGCGCGCGCGTGTGTGTGTGTGTGTGTGTGTGTGTGTGTGTGTGTGTGTGTGTGTGTGTGTGTGTGTGTGTGTGTGTGTGTGTGTGTGTGTGTGTGTGTGTGTGTGTGTGTGTGTGTGTGTGTGTGTGTAATGTCGTCAGGGCCTCAGCTAATGTGGTTTCCTGACTGTGGACGCCATATGGGCCATCCCCCTCCTGCCCCCCCCCCCCCCCCCCCCCCCCCCTTTGAGAGGAAGGAAGGAAGAAGAAAAGACGGAAACAGGTGGAGGAATGTGTGTGTGTGTGTGTGTGTGAGAGAGAGAGAGAGAGCAGTGGAGGAATAGTATGATACTGTCGCCATTCTTCCATTAAAATAGCTATCAGGAAGATATGTTAGTCCAGACAAACCGAGCACTACCCCCTTAATTTGGTTTTGAGTGTTTCTAAATGTACTGCGACCGTATTTTAGTGGTTAATTGAGCTAAATATTGATGTCTGCAACTCCAACTTCCTTATAGCAAGAAACTCGCAAGTGGTCAATTGTCTTATTTCATTTTACTTTATTCCGCTTAGCAAAGTTCTGTCGTACGGAGGACCATTTGTTTATATCAAGGAGCCTCTGGATTATTCCTACAAAACAAATACGAGTATGTGTTCCTGTGTGTGTGTGTGTGTGTGTGTTTGTGAAGATTTTTTATTTGTTTTCTATGTGCATGAAGGAGACCAAAGGCAGGTTACCAGTAGCGAATGTCTCCCCAAAGCCAAAAGAGTGATAGAAAGCCAATTTCAAGGGACGTTGTGGTCAAAATGCCTGGACACACGACGCTTAAAGCAGTTTGAGTCATAGGATGAAGGAAAGATTGATTGAGGTAGAAAATTCCAGAGTTCCCTAGTTGAGTACAAAAGAGACTGAGAAAATTTTCCAATTCTTGGATTAGAGAGTTGGACAGCATAGGAGTGGGACTGGGTTACATATCTGGTGCCTCGCACTCGCCACGTGGGATGGGGTATGCACTTAGAGAGCTCTGAAGAACAATGATTGTTGTAATAGCGATAGAAGAGTGAAATAGATACAAAATTGCGGTGTAGAAAGAAATTGTAGGGAACTAGTAAGAGAAAGTTATATGATAAGGGGAAAAACTTTTGACTCTACTCTTTCGAGAAGTGGGGTATGGGAGGAACCTCCCCACGCATGCGAACAATACTCGATAAATGTGTGTGTGTGTGTGTGTGTGAGTGAAAGAGTGTGTGTGCGTGTGTGCGTGTGCGTGTGTGTGTTTGAGTATGTGTAAACTTTAGTGAATAACACATTTAATTTCAATTACCGGAAAAGGTTATCTTATTGGACCGACAGTACTCTCATTGATCTGTTTAGGCCTAATAGGTTCGGTAGAGCATAAACATCCTTGCAATATATGTAATTACGAGCTGAAATGTATATTAAGGGATATATACATATTGAGCAGTTCACTGCTCAATAGGTGGCATTCTGAGAGTGAGGGTCTGAGTCTGGAGGGTGAGACAGTGAAGCACTTGAACGAAGCAACCAGCGGCTTCAGAGATGGAGCTGCTTCGAGCCATGAATGGATGCTTCACATGTCTCAGTCCCCAGACTGGAACGAGACCTCACGGGCTTCACCGTGTTGAGCGGTGGATTGTAAGGGCTCTCAGCCTATGCCCGAGAGGGAGTAGTTGGAATATAGAAAGAAAAAAATATATATATATATAATACGATAATAATAGTCTCCCTATAAACGGCCTGGCCAATATCTTCGCTACAGTTGTATATCTGGACACTGTCTACTGACTTGAAAATTGACTTGAAATAATCAACCAATTGCAATGGAAATCCCTGGATGACGACACACCCATTTAGCCTATCACCTGTCAGGCGCAGCTGCGCATATCCCATAATGCAATATAGTGTAGAAGGTGAGGGTGGCTGACTAGTGACTAGTGTGCCCACAATGGCGTCTTCAGCTGGATGACTCTTATACGTCTTTCGAAGTTTTGTGTGTGTACGCGATTTTCGTTCATATCCAGTAGATTTATATATTGAGGATTTTCGGAACCGAAAATTTACCTATCATCCAAGGACCGTCGGAGGTGAGTATTTACCCATTATCCAACAATAGGGTCAGTTAGGGAAAATTTAAATTTTGCCCCCTGCTGGCCACATAGATGAGGATTTCAATAAGTCCTGGGGGGTGAGGTGGGGGGTGGGGGCTTGGCTCCCTTTTACTTATTAGGTATCCCACAGCAAACGGGTATGGTCAAATACAGCTTATTTTTCGCCTTTTAGCCTCCTTGACTCCTCATTTTCCCTGATATTCATAGCCCTCCCCACTGGGGGCGTATTTTTAGATCGTTGGATAATGGGTAAATACTAATGTCAGCTCCTCTTCTGTATAAGAGAACACTGTAGCCGAAAGAAAAACGAAAAAAAAATTATATATATACTGTATATATATATATATATATATATATATACAGTATATATAGTTTCTGAAATCACTATCGGTCCTCAAAGCAACCTTTACCCAATTATCTATCAACTGCTCAAATCAAGAACATTATTTTGTTTAATACGTTTTTATAATTTCGAAATTAAAAATATGTTTGCAAAATAAAAATGAATGGATGAATCACAATGTTACTGACCTTCTTCTACTGTTGTTGTTGTTGTCGTTGTTGCTCCATAGTCTCGGAGTTACTGTACTTGTAAATCACCAACTTTACGTATTATGAGATTTCCCCCTTGTAAGCTCTCGACGATTAAGTAATTTGGGACGATCAGCGATATTTAGATAGGTAATGATGTGCTCGTAAGTCAGTCCACCTCCAGGGTGTGAGAGAGAGAGAGAGAGAGAGAGAGATATTTACATAGATACACTGATCACAAAGACCTTACGATCCAAGTGAGGCGGTCAGGAAGAGAGAGAGAGAGAGAGTGAGTGAGTTACAAGGCAATTAATGTAACCTCTGAAATAATAAGTCTTAAAAAGAAATCTTGCGGTACATTCCGAAAACAGAGGAAAAGAGAGATTACCTGGTACATGACACTCTTTACAGGTAGTGACAACTCCAATCAAAGGCTGGTTCACACATAGCCGAGTCGGTGCGCGAGTCTAACACAGTCACACTCGTCGATTATCGCCGTCGCTGGAGGCCGAGTAGGCCGCGAGTAGCAATTGATCCCGAGTCAACGAGAGTGTAACACGAGTTAACTCGAGTCAATACGAGTCAACACGTGTTATTGCAAGAGTCTGTACGAGTAACTGAGAGTCAAAACGAGTGTAACACGAACCCAAGACGAGTGTAAACAAATTGAAAAATAACGGTCAAATTCCAGGGCACGTAAACAAAGAGTAGGTACGAGTCACGACGAGTGTAA
Organism: Paralithodes platypus; assembly: GCA_032716605.1. Lineage (NCBI taxonomy): Eukaryota > Metazoa > Arthropoda > Malacostraca > Decapoda > Lithodidae > Paralithodes > Paralithodes platypus. The sequence goes on along the minus strand of CM064525.1, from coordinate 49,862,223 downwards.
CACAGATCAACACGACGAGTGTAACACGGGTCAACACGAGTGTAACACGGGTCAACACGAGTGTAACACGAGTGTAACACGGGTCAACACGAGTGTCAATATTAACAATCCTCGTATATGATTATTTATTTTCTTTATATATTTCAGCGATAATATTCATTACTATGATTTTATTTATATTTGTCTCATATATTTGGGTAATGTTCACCAGAGAAATTGAGATAACTTTTTGTTTTTTCTGTCTATCTAATGCATCTATCTCCCTTATACATATATATATATATATATATAACTATGTCTTATTTGGTCTTTTTTTAATCTATGAATCATTTCTAAAACGATTGAATTGAAAATAATATTACCCTTCTAACACACAAATAATAACATGAAAAAGAGTCAATAAAAATTTCTCCTTTGTCTTTTCAGAACCAATTAAGTCTTCTGTCTCATAATAGTTCGTGTTTATCTGTTTATCCCTCACTTCCCCCTCTGCAACTCTCTGTATATCTATCTATCTCTCTAATGCATCTACCTAACTCCCTTATACATTAACATAACTATGTCTTATTTGGACTTTTTGTAATCTTTGAATCATTTCTAATGCGATGGAATTGACAAATATAATATCCTTCCAGCACATAGATAAACAATAAATAAGATAGTCTACAAAATATTTCAACCCTCCCTCGTCTTGCTGTGCAGGCCCGAGCTTCGGAGACAGAAGATTTACATTTGATAGATTTTTTGTTTTTTTTTTGTTCCCACGGTATACACAAAATGATGGGGAAATATTGTAACATGTTTTTAATTGACATTTGTGTCGTTTTTGCTGATTATGAGTTGATGGAAAAAAAAAATCTTTAATTCCATCATATCGGAAATGATTCACAGATTATATAGAAACTAAATAACATACAGTTTTAAGTATGTTCAATAGTTTTGCATTATCAATAGGGTGTAGCTCAAGGCTTATCAACATCATCACAGTAACGGGGTCGGGGTTGAGGCCAGGACGGGGAGGGGAGCGAGTATGCCTACAGCGCCGGGGATATATATATATTTTTTTTTCCATGTGAAATTTATCATATTAATGACAAATTTACTCTTCTCATGAAGTGCTCAAATGACGAACTATTTACAAATTTTGAGAAAAAAAAATCCAGGTAGAGGAGGTCATAATTATATGTGGGAATGTTTAAATGAATATTAGTGCTGAATTTCTTTCATACTAACTTGCAGCTACGGTTGCGTATTGTATGCATATTGAGGGTAAGCATTGTGTTGTATTCCATCTTGTCAATCCCATTACGCATATAAGTAACACCCCGTTCTTTAACATTAATATCAAATACAAACCCCAATATACAGTACTTGAATAAACTAATGAAAGCATATACAAGATTTTATGAGTTAACCTTGTAGTCTACGTGTTTCCATTAAGAATGGAAGAGATCAAGAGGCTTCACCCGGTCCTCATAACTCAGACTTCGAATACTTTAAATAAGCTTTGTAGCCCAAGCTTGTACACTTTCTTATCGATATATATCATTCTGTTCGGGCTCTATTTCTAGTCGGCCACCCCCAGCAATGATGTATGTCTATCTAGCTATCTATTGCCGGACGCCTTACTCCCTTTAATGAGGGTGGCCATACACAGAAGGCCCCCAAGCGGACCTATTCCCTGTAAGAGGGACAACCCGAGCCAGTTTACTTAAGGACTTACAGGATTGACTACTCAATTTAGGATCCGTCTAACTCCGAGGCCCTCTATGTATCTTGTTAGCACTATTTGTCTACAGTGGTGTTCGGTTAGTCCATCCACTAACCTGCCTTATATTACACTTATATAAGCATTATGGATTTGTATCAGGTTTACTCCCCTAGACAGGTTGCCGACCAAGGCTGACGAGTCAAATCCACCAGGATTTTTATAAGGTTGTCTCCCCTAGATGGGTTGCTGACCAAGGCTAACGAGTCCCATCCACCCCGAATGATGTATGTGCCTGAGTACATACATACATACATACATACATATTACGGTCACGGTGGCCGAGCGCGCTTAGTACTCTGTATTGGGAGTGCTAGCCCGGGTGTCGGGGGTTCGATCCCACGCGCCGGCAGGGGAGGTTCTCTCAAAAACTTTCCCTGGCCGTGATGGCAAGGTCTGGAAAGACCGTCTCGGGGGACCCACAAAGTCTCCTGCCCACTTCCTACTCCCTCGGGGGTATGTAGGCGCTCTCCTTAGCAGCCAGGTTCAGTCTGTTGATCACTTAGGTTAAGATATAGGTTAAGTCTGTGTATTTTCAGCCCCATTGGCTGCCGGCTTGAAATAAACCGATTATTATTATTATTATTATTATTATTACATACATGCATACATTACAAATAATATCAATAATTTCAATTGTATTTAGGCTAACACTTTACGATTATATTCAGCCTAGGAAGCACATCAAGGAACTATAACGGGTAATGTTCGTCTCAACTTACCATGTGACGTCTACCGATTTCTCCTTCGCTTAATAAAATCGTCTAATGATAGCCAGAGAAAAGGAAACTAGGCGTCATTGTATTAGAAGGGTTAAGGGGGGTCACCGGCTTTTTTTTATCTTTCTCTCCTTTTCTCTCTTTCCCTGGCGTGTATCCATTTGGCCCCATTCAACCAACTGTTTTAGGACGCTTATCCCCATCCAGGTATCGATTTCTTCCTGGCGAGCGATAGCGAGCCAGCATGTTTAGCATATTAGTGTTGAGGTTTCAAGACGTTCGTTCCGTTAGTTTGGCGATTTTGAGACTTTTAGCCTAATTTGTTGGTCAATATTAAGACCTTTCGTGCCCTGTAGGTGTCGATGTTTTCCTAGCGAGCGAAAGCGAGCCGAAAATGTACAAATTTATCTTGAAAGGTGGCCTAGGGGGTGTTTTTCTAAGCTTGATGGAGGTCTAGCGAGGACATTAAAACATATATGAATAAATAAATATATAGGCCAAAAACCAAGCACAACAAGCTTTAAAACGATCACATCCGGCGATTTGGAGGTTATTATGATATCATGTTTTTTTTTTTTGTTTTTTTTTTTGTCTATGTGATTGAGGGAGGCAAAAGGCAGAACTACCTATAGCGAGTGCCTCCCCCATAGTTGAAAGAGTGACAGGGCCAAAATCAAGGGACGTTCGAGCCAAATTGCCTGGACACACGGAGTTTGAAGCAATTTAAGTCATAGGAAGAGGGAAAGACTGATTCTGGGAGAGAGTTCCAGAGCTCAGCTGTTGAGTAGAAGAAAGACTGAGAGTAACGTTTCACTCTCGGGTTGGAGAGTTGCACAGAGTAGGGGTGGGATTGAGTTGCAAGACGGGTACCACGTGCCCTATGTAAAGGTGGTGGTATACACTGGGAAAGCTCTGAGGAACACTGATTATTATAGTAGCGATAGAATAGCGAGAGAGATGCAACATTGCGGCGGAGAGAAAGAGATTGCAGAGACTTGGTGAGTCGACGGGAGTTAATGATACAAAAGGCCTTCCTTTCAACTTTATCTAGGAGAGCGGTGTGAGAGGAACCTCCCCACACATGTGAACAATACTCAATACAAGGACGCACTATGCCCCTGTACAGAGCAAGAAGCTGTGCAGGGGAAAAGAACCCCCTAAGGCAGTTGAGCACACCCAGATTCTGGGAGGCTGCCTTAGCAAGATTGGTAATATGGTCCTTCCAACTGAGTGCAGAAGAAAAAGAGACACCAAGATTATTGAGAGAAGACGAAGGATTGATTTTTGTATTGTTGAAGAATAAGGGATCGTCCGCTGGGAGTTCCTTACGGGTAGATAGATGGAGAAATTGGGTTTTGGAAGCATTAAAGGTAACAAAGTTTTCTCTGCCCCAATTGGAGATAGTATTTAGATCAGAATTTAAGAGTTCTATGGCTTCATTACGTTTGTCGTTGAGGGATTGCTGGCTGGGGCGTTCTGAAAAACTAATGGAGTAGTGCAAGGTTGAGTCGTCTGCGTATGAATGGATGGGAATTGAGGAACAGTTGAGGAGATCATTTATAAAAGTTAGAAAGAGAATAGGAGATAGGACAGAGCCCTGAGGAACACCGGAGTTTATAGGGTGAGGAAGTGAACAATGGCCATCCACAACCGCGGCTATGGAACGGCCGGAAAGGAAATTAGAGACAAAGGCACAGATGGAGGAATAGAAACCGAAGGAGGGTAGTTTAGAAATTAAAGATTTGTGCCAGACTCTATCGAAGGCTTTCGATATGTCTAGTGCAATAGAAAAAGTTTCACCGAAGTCCCGAAAGGAGGATGACCAAGAGTTAGTAAGATATGAAAGAAGATCACCAGTAAAGCAACCCTTAAGGAAGCCATACTGGCAATCTGAGAGCAGATTATGAGAAGAGAAGTGCTTAAGAAATTTGGAAGCAAGCATAGTTTCAAAAACTTTAGAAAATACATGAGATGAGAGCAATTGGACGATACTTGGAGGGTTGAGAGCGGTCACCCTTCTTTGGGACAGGTTGAATGTGAGCAAACTTCCAGCATGAAGGGAAGACATTAGAGGATAGACAGAGACGAAAGAGTTTGCCTAGGCAGGGAGTCAGCACGGAAGCAGAGTTTTTGAGAACAACAGGAGGAACACCGTCCGGACTGTACGCCTTATTAGTATGAAGCCCAGAGAGGGTAGAAAGTACATCTTTAGAAGAGATTAGGATATTAGGTATAAGTAAGAGAGAGGAGGGTGGAGAGGGAGGAATAGCACCGGAATCATCCAAGGTGGAGTTTCTAGCAAAAGTTTGAGCGAAGAGTTTAGCTTTGTCAGAGGAAGAAGTGATGGTTGTGCCATCAGAATGGGAGAGGGGAGGGAAAGACAAGGAAGAGAAATTGTTGGAGAGGTTTTTGGCTAGATGCCAGAAAGCTTGGGCAGAGTTAGAGTTGGATTGTTCAGTGCATTTATTATTGATGAAAGAGTGTTTGGCAAGTCGAAGAACAGATTTGGCTTGATTCCGGGCAGAAACTAATGAAGAATGAGAGTCTTAAGTTTTAAGGCGTCGGTACCATTTGAATGCTTCCTCCTTATTGCGGACAGCAGTAGAACAGGCGTGGGTAAACCAAGATTTTTTAGCATTAGTCTGAGAGAAAGAGAATGGAACGTATGCTTCCATGCCCGATAGGATTACCTCGGTAATGCGTTCAGCACTCTCCGAGGGTCCCCGGCCACGGAAGCTGAAATCATTCCATGGGAAATCAAAGAAGTACTGCCGGAGAGCCTCCCAGTCGGCAGCGCCAAAGTGCCACAAGCGCCGCCTGCTAGGAGGATCGGGTGGCCGTAGTGGAGAGATAGGACAGTTGACAGCTATAAGTTTATGGTCGGAGGAGCCCAAAGGATAGAAAAGATCGACAGTATAAGAATAAGGGTTAGAAGTTAGAAACAAGTCAAGAACGTTGGGCCGATCTCCGATGCGATCCGGGATACGGGTGGGTTGCTGAACTAACTGCTCTAGGTCATTTATGATAGAAAAGACGTAGGCTTGTTCACCAGGTGGGTCAGTAGTGTGAGAGGAGAGCCATTAGCGGTGGTGAACGTTGAAATCTCCTAAGATGGAGATTTCTGAGAAAGGAGAAATGGATAGAATGTGTTCCACTGTAGAGTTTAGATCGTCAAAGAATTTGGGAAAGTTGGTAGAGTTAGGGGAAAGATAGACAGCGCAGAAATATTTAGTAAAAGAATGACAGGAAAGTTTGAGCCATAAAGTAGAGAATTCAGAATCGAAATCGGGAACACGATAGCAAGTGAGTTTGTTGTGCACATATGCACAACATCCGCCTTTGGCTTTGAAACTAGGATAGAGAAAGTAGGAAGATACAGAGAAGGAATTTCTGGATGTTGCTACAGACACCTGAGTTTCGGTGAGGAAGAGAAGATCAGGTTTGTAGGAGGAGAGATGGTGTTCAACAGAGTGAAAGTTAGAGGAAAGTCCGCAAATACTGCAGAAATCAATAGAAAGAGTAACAGGCCACGGTCCAGGTAATTTTGTGGGGTCGTCAGGGGATGGTCGGTTGGGTGTGGGGGCATTTATGTCCCCCCCCCCCCCATCCCTGGGAACTCCGAGGCTGGACTGAAATTCAATATTTAAAAAAAAATTGGTGTGGAGGAATGAAGTGTGATGTGCATGTTTAGTTTAGTGAAGTGAATAGGAGGAGGAGGTGTTTGTGAGAGCTAGCTGGATTGCTCTCAGTGTAAATGAGGCACACAGAAAATTAGTAAGAGAGGCCAAGCAAATGAAACAGGAGTTCCAGCGACTCTTTATCACATGTCTATAACCTCACCTGGGTCTAGCCCTGATCGATTGGTGCCTACAATCTCTCCACACATTAGTGAGGGTTTTGATTGTGTTTGCTAGTTACGACCAATATATTTTTGTTTGCATTCTGAACTTAACAAATGTCTCCAACGACCACCATTATGTTATAAAAAAAAAACTCAGACTCATTTCAAGCTATCTTTCGACCCAAACAATTATCGACATCTGAATGATGTGAAACATCTTACTATCTCAAACTAATGGGGTGAGGCGTTTATATATTTCAAAACTAACAAGGTGGAACAGTGAGGATCCAAGAAGACCACCCTCGCATCATACACAGCTTAAGCTGCTGTCACACGAGCGCTTTTTCCGTCAATTTTCTATGAGCAAGTTTTTTCTCGCATTCTTTCGGGACTTTTACCGACTAGGATCGGCAACTAGACTGAAGGTAGATTATGTTAGAAGGCTGAATTATGATAAAGTATAAATTTTGAAGCTTCCAGACCATAATTGCCCGTAAAAATTGCTCGAAATAGAGCTCGTGTGACTCCTGCTTAAACCACTCATGGTCAATTCCTTTGGCCCATTATACTTGACAAGGTAAAATATATTCAGTTGCTTTAATACACTTCCTTAATTTGCCATATTAATGTCATAATTGTGTTGTGTATCATTATCTCCTTAACTTCTCTCTCTCTCTCTCTCTCTCTCTCTCTCTCTCTCTCTCTCTCTCTCTCTCTCTCTGATGATATTTGATAGGCATATGGACAATATAGGTTGGGTATGAAAGGTATCTGCCTTGTGTAGGCCAACCGGCTTTCTGCAGACTCCCGTTTTCTATGTTCGTATTTTCTTATTTCTATATAATTTATACACCGTATGGGTTCATCAATATCAATTAATCTTCTATTTCCAAATACCGGTTGCGTATACTGTATAAATATTTAGCACAGCTACATTAAATACCGCTATTGACTAAGTACGCTCAACAATACCAATTGAAACTATTATTCAATCAATCAATGGAGTTATACACAGTGCGTAGCCGCACTCCTCCTCCGACTCCACTCTGGGGGATTCCCCAGGGCAAGACTCCAGGCATTTGCCCGGCCCATATCAAGTATCCTATCGCAAGATTGGTTGACTTGCCTCAGCCATGAATTCCATGGTCTTCCATTAGCCTCCTCCACTCATGGTTGTCCTCTGTAGAGATCACTTGGTGAGCAGGGTCTGTTTCTGGGAGGCGAACCACATGCCCATAATGGCATCAGTTCCATGGATTAGTCGCTGATTTGAGATGTAATCATGCCAGCGATAGCCCATGATCCTGCGACAAGGAGAACCTGTGTCATACAAATCCGCAGCTTCGTCCTTTTGTAACCCCATATATGCTAAGCCGAGGCGACGATCGACATCGTAGCTTGATTCACCACATTTATTGATCACTCTACCAATATAAGTAAATGTATCCAAGATCTCTAAATCCTCACTATATGTGTGAACAGATTGCACAGCATCTTCCAAAAAGTCACCAAATGCTTGGACTTTGGTCTTAGAACAAGAGAGGGTGATTTAGATGTCAGTCTACAATGCCTTTCAACAGAAGATGAATCGGCATCACTAACATTTAAACACCTTCTAATGAATAAAACAAGTCACTGAACATTAACTTGTGAAAACGAGTAATTTGATCGTCGTAGTTTATCATAATCGATCGTCAGTGTATCATAATTGTGCTTCCAGAAAGAATCCAGGTACTTCTGACCATGATTGTACATTACGAACCTTATTACTAGGCACTCTCAATTGTGTGCACTGAAGCTACAGCTAGACAATTTTATCAGCCTAGGAGTATAAATATATATGTGTTTTGGCCATTCATTGATAATTAAAGATGGTCTAAATCCTTCCTTTCTTATCCAGACTACACTAAACCCCAGTCGCCAGGTCTCCTCAACATTATACACTGCATATACAGTATCATAGCTACCGCCAAGCGAGTTCATTAAGGGGGGTGACCTGTTTTGGTTCAGTCCTTTTCTATCTCTCTCTGGCTTGTATCCATTTGGTCCTATTCAGCCTACTGTTTTAAGACGTTTATCCCCATCCAGGTGTCAATTTTTTACTGGTGAGCGGTAGCGAGCCAGCATATTTTTTATTTTTGTTTTACAACAGGCTAAATTTGTACATTTTTCGAGAGAAAAATTTCACCGGCGAAGCCGGATTTCTTCATATAATGATGGCTCGCTATCGCTCGCCAGGAAGAAATCGACACCTAGATGGGGATAAACGTCTTAAAATAGTTGGCTGAATGGGGCCGAATGGATACAAGCCAGAGAAAGAGAGAAAAGGACAGAAATAACAAAAAGCAGGTCACCCCCCTTAAGGGGAGGCAGACCGTTTGTTTGGTCATTCAATCCTATATTTCTTAGTTTCCTCACTAGACCTCCATCAAGCTTAAAACAAAAAACCCTAGACCCCTCCTTCAAGATAAATTTGTACATTTTTCGATAGAAAAATGTCCCGGCCGAAAGCCGGTTTCTCTTAAAATTTCAGGCTCGCTATCGCTCGCCAGGAAAACATTGATAACTAAATGGCACGAAAGGTCATAAAATTGACAAAGAAATTGGGCGAAAAGTGTTAAAATCGCCAAACTAATAGGCCGAACGTCTTAAAGTCTCAAAGCTAATGGGGCTAAACATGAGGGAGAAGGGGGTCCAGAAAAACGGTCTGCCTCCCCTTAAGCTTAGGAAGATAATCCTGGTGTTAGAGAGAGTGGAGCCCCAAGCTAATCCGTCCTCCTCCTCCATCCCAACCACTTCCTCAGTTACAGCCAATTACAATTGATGATAATAGTATGCTCGCCGAATTGCTTCAAAGATAACTACTTGCGCCAACATTCTTTTTTAAGAAGGGGTCACCTTCATGTTTTAAGGGGGGTCACCTTCATGTTTTAAGGGGGGGTCACCTTCATGTTTTAAGGGGGGTCACCTTCATGTTTTAAGGGGGGTCACCTTCATGTTTTAAGGGGGGTCACCTTCATGTTTTAAGGGGGTCACCTTTATGTTTTAAGGGGGGTCACCTTCATGTTTTAAGGGGGGTCACCTTCATGTTTTAAGGGGGGTCACCTTCATGTTTTAAGGGGGATCACCTTCATTTTTTAAGGGGGGTCACCTTCATTTTTTAGGAGGGGGTCCCCTTCATTTTATCTCTCTCTTTTGGGTTGCATCCATTCGGCCCCATCCAGCCTACTGTTTTATGACGTGTACCCCCATCCAGGTGTCAATATTTTCCTGGCGAGCGGTAGCGAGCCAGCATATATATATTTTAGTTTTGACAGCAAGCTAAATTTGTATATTTTTCGATAGAAAAATTTCTCCGGCGAAGCCGGATTTCTCCATACAATGCTGGCTCGCTATCGCTCGCCAGGATGGGGATAAACGTCTTAAAACAGTTGGCTGAATGGGGCCGAATGAATACAAGCCAGGGAAAGAGAGAAAAGGAGAGAAAGATCAAACAAAAAAATCGGTGATCCCCCTTGAACATTTAATGTTTGCCAGGATGTCAAGTTGGCAATCAGAAGACATTATAAGAGAATCTCGAAAAATTGTTCTGCTGTTATGATCCTCCGATACGATAGTTAGCTAAAACGTTAATATAATGATGTTTGTACCTTGAACAGGGGACAATTGGAGAAGGATACCGTTTTAATTGCGTCTAATACATATATAATTGCGTCTAATACATATATAATTGCGTCTAATACATATATAATTGCGTCTAATACATATATAATTGCGTCTAATACATATATAATTGCGTCTAATAATAATTGCGTCTTTTTTTTTTTTTTTTTTTTTTTTAAGAGACAATGAACGGAGGAAGGAAAAACACAGATAAAACAAAAAGGTCCATGTGCCTAAAGGCATCCTCCATTCATAAAATGTTTGTAACAACTGGATTTAAAAATTTGTAGATTGTAAGTTTGTGGAAAGCAATTCGAGGGAAGTGAATTCCAAAGAGTAGTAGCTCTGGGGATAAATGAATTTTGATAAGCAGAAGTTCTGCATTGTGGAGGAGAAAGTGTAAATTCATGGGCGCTCTCAGCTGCCCTAGTTCTACGGGGAAAGATGTGGAGAGGCGGCACAATTGAAGCAAGTTCCTCGGAACAATTGCTGTGAAAATATCTGTAGAATAATGCAAGGGATGCAACGTTTCTTCGTATGGATAATGTAGGAAGGTCCTGTGTGATTGCAGGGTTATTGATTAATCTAATAGCTTTATTTTGAATTTTGTCCAACTGCCTCAATGCAACCACTCCACTTCCACCCCACAGAGGTGAACAGTAATCCATCTGAGAACGCACATGACTTTTATATATCACGGCCAACTGCTCGTCAGTGAAGAATTCTCGAACTCTGTACAAGAGTCCCAGTTTTTTTAGAGGCATTCTTAGTAATGCTTCTAACATAATGTGTCCAGCTCAAGTTAGTAGTTAATGTTACACCGAGAATGTCAATACTAGGGGAAGTGGGAATATTTACATCATTAAAAAATATATGGGAGTCAGTGAGATTCTGTCGGTTAGAAAATTGAATGTACTTGGTTTTCTGTGCATTAAAGGAAACTAGATTCTTTTGTCCCCATCCATTAATTCTAGAAAGGTCCTGGTTCAGAGAAATTGCAGTGTTTATTTTTGAATTTATAAGATCGGGTTGGGTGACAGAATTGGTAAATGTGAAGGAACTGTGGAGTGTTGAGTCATCTGCGTAGGAATGTATTGGATTATGAGTGGTAGATATGAGATCATTGATATGAATGATATATATATATATCTAATATATAATGAAGGTATGATAATGGATCTTGGTTTGAATGCTTCTTGTATTTGTTGGGGCTTGAGTGTTTGGGTAATTGTTAACTATTATCTTAAGGGGGAGGTAACCGGCTTTTTTAATCTTTCTCTCCTATTCTCTCTTTCCCTGCTTTTATCAATTCGGCTCCATTCAGCCAACTGTGTTAAGACGTTTATCCCCATCCAGGTATCGATTTCTTCCTGGCGAGCGATAGCGAGCCAGCATTGTATGGAGAAATCCGGCTTCGCCGGAGAAATTGTTCTATCGAAAAATGTAAAAATTTAGCTTGCTGTCCAAATAAATATATATATATGCTGGCTCGCTACCGCTCGCCAGGAAAGTATTGCCACCTGGATGGGGGTAAGCGTCTTAAAACAGTAGGCTGAATGGGGCCAAATGGATAAAGGCAAAGAGAGAGGGAGAGAAAGAAAAAACAAAAAGCGAGGTGGGCTCTCTTAACGAACGAAGCAATTTATGGCAGTCCGGGTTTCATCTATGATTTCGGTTAGTTTGGTTTCTATATAGCCTACCTGTAGGCGTATGCGGCTTTGGAATTCGTCTTTACCCTTTCAGCATACGTGGATCTGTTTCTTCTGTTAATCAAGTTATTTTAGACTATGTTATCAGTTAAGTAAAGATGTATAGGAATGAAAAGGGTGAACTCGATCCAAATTTACTCTCTGATTTTTACAAACATTTTCTTAAATTGAATGAAATTGTCCAATAACCGAACAATAAATTGATGAATGTTTCATCGTATACTGAATTGGTTAAATATACATTAAGGGGGGTGACCTGCTTTTGTTATCCCCTTTTCTCTCTTTCTCTAGCTTGTATCCATTCGGCCCTATTCAGCCTACTGTTTTAAGACGTTTATCACCCATCCAGGTGTCAATTTTTTACTGGTGAGCTGTAGCGAGCCAGCATATTTTTAAAAGGTTTTTGACAGTAAGCTAAATTTGTACATTTATCGATAGAAACATTTCTCCGGCGAAGCCGGATTTCTTAATATAATGCTGGCTCGCTATCGCTCGCCAGGAAGAAATCGAGACCTACAGGGGTTAAACGTCTTAAAATAGTTGGCTGAATGGGGCCGAATGGATACAAGCCAGAGAAAGAGAGAAAACGAGAAAAATACAAAAAAAGCAGGTCACCCCCCTTAAGGAAATGGAGAAGGGAGATATTTTCTGTTTGCCTTTATATTGTTTTCCTGGTGGTGCCAGTGTGGTCATATAGCCGATTCTATGCAACTTATTGTGGGAGGCATATCATGAAACCAGAGAAGTACAACCTACCTCAAATGAATCTCTGACTCTCTCATGTTCATTATTAATGCATGTAATGGATTTTAAGTGTATTATATGACGATTGTCACTCACATTATGTCAGAATTTTGATTGACTCCGCCTATAATGTTGAAAATTCAAATTTAAAAGAAATTGCGCTAATTCTTCACAAGTTGGGAGAGAGGTATCCTGACCAGGATTCGAACCCACTCACTCCAGGATACCTGGAGTGAGTGAGTGAGTTCGAATCCTGGTCAGGATACCTGTCTCCCAACCTATCGTACATTATCATTAGAAATTCTTCATTTAAATGTATGCTAATTAGTATTGATGATACCAGAGAGCAATACGATTTGTTTTCACTAGATTTGCTCGTGTGACATCAGGTTAAGGTTTTCTTTGTTTCTGTTCTATGCCCATAGAGTATTTGTTATGCAGAATTTATACAAATCACGACCCCCACCTTCGCAACTTAAACAGAACTTGAGTATTTAAGCTTCTATATTGTATATACCATTTGAGAGGCTAGGGATTACAAATATAAACAAATTATAGACTCGTCATAAAGAATATACAATAGGGGTTTTATACAGGGTGTCCCAGAAGGAAAGGTCATAACTTTGGGAAATGATAAAACAAGGCATTCTAAGCCTACAATGCTCTATTACAAAAAGTTCAAATTTCAACCGTTAACAAGATATTGAAGGTAGTATAGTGTCTCTTTGGCTTGTATCCATTCTGCCCCATTCAGCCTACTGATTTAAGACGTTTACCCCCATCCAGGTGTCAATATTTTCCTGGCAAGCGGTAGCGAGCCAGCATATATATATATATATATATATTTGTTTTGACAGCAAGCTAAATTTGTACATTTATCGATAGAAAAATGTCTTCGAAGCCGGATTTCTCCATACAATGCTGGCTTGCTATCGCTCGCCAGGAAGTGGCGATCCCTGGATGGGGATAGACGTCTTAAGACAGTTGGCTGAATGGGGCCGAATGGATACAAGCCAGGGAAAGAGAGATGAGGAGAAAGATTATTTTTGGGGAAACATGGCGATTGTAACGTAGAAATTACCTCACTATTATACTTAGCATTTATTTATTGCATAGTAGTTAAGACATTATTATAACTTGTTCGGTTTTGTAAAGTAGAGGCAATGTGGAAATAATTTCATCCATACACAATACATATTTGCACTGTATTTTATTCAAGAGCGCGCGCACATACACACACTCAATACCTTCTTTGCATCAGTTTTTACAACAGAAGACCTCAGTGATATCCCTACACCATCGCCGATTCAGATTGATAATTCAGATCTTCTAAGCAATATCACCGTTACAGAGAGAGAAGTATTGAATTGTTTAGATAAACTCAAGGTAAATAAAACGCCAGGACCTGATACAATCTCGCCTAGAGTTCTAAAGGAAGCTAAGAATGAGCTCTCCAAACCACTGACATTACTATTCAATAAATCCTTGCAGTCTGGAACTATGCCTGATCAGTGGAAGCTAGCCAACGTAACACCGATATTCAAAAAAGGCAGCAAATCCCTACCCAGTAACTATCGTCCAATTAGCTTAACCTCAGTTGTATGTAAAATGCTAGAAACGGTCATACGAGACAGACTCGTAAATCACTTAGAGGAAAATAACATACTTAAAGATACTCAACACGGATTTCGTAAAAAACGTTCCTGTTTAACAAACCTCTTAGACTTCTTCCACGATATCCTCAACCTCTACGATGAGAGTAAAGCTGTAGATATTATATACCTTGATTTTCAAAAGGCCTTTGACAAAGTTCCCCACAAACGTTTACTGCTAAAACTAAAAGCGCATGGAATACAAGACGGTGTGTTGAAATGGATAGAAAATTGGCTCAGCAACAGAAAGCAAAGGGTAGTCATAAACGGTAAGGCATCTAAATGGACCAATGTAAGTAGCGGGGTACCCCAGGGATCGGTACTAGGACCAATTCTCTTTCTAATTTACATCAACGACATAGATGAGGGTCTCACCTGCACAATCTCAAAATTTGCTGACGATACAAAAATTGCAAATAGCGTACTCTCAAAAGAACAAGTTGACGATATGCAACACAATCTAGATAAATTGTCATGTTGGGCCCAAATTTGGCAAATGAGCAGAGCTGGGCACTTTAGCCAACACTTCCGCAAATAGCCAATTCCGCCATGGCGGAAGTGTCATTCTGTTGGCGAATTAGCGTTGGCGCCAAAATGGCTGCCTATTTGCGGGTTTGAAGCTCTGGAAAGTACCTCCATGTTGCAAACCTCGAGTCCGCAAAATAAAAATTCCAGCCGCCAGCCTGGGCCGCTCCTGCAGCTCCAGCCAAAAAAAGTCATGTGACCAAACCAACTACCTGTGTTCTGGAATCTAGGCCTATACATCGGCTCTTCACGTTTGTTCACTTACTTAGTAGCAAGCGTCGAGCTAGCACCTACAACACACAGCAGTCCAAGTGTTCCAACCTGCTAGCACTTCAACTTTGTTTATATTTTCGGCCTATTGAAGTGAACATGGAGTCTACCATCATGCCTACCGCAGCTGCCAACAGCATGGGGAGCAGTTCACCACCATCATCCGACAGTGATGCTGCAGAGCATGCAGAAATCGAGGACCTAAGCCACCCCTGGCCCCACCTAGAAACCTTTATGGGCCTGTAATTACCAAGAAGATGTCTCTGGAGAAGGGTTTTATAACTTTATAATCTAGCCTAATTTAAGATTATAAAGTTAGGCTATCGTTAATTTGATTGATAGCCTGTTAATTTTAACCTAAACTAATGTTATTAGGCTACCCTAATCCCATCAAAATGCCTCAAAGCATGTAGGCCTAGGCTAAGTCTAACTTCTATATAGGCTAGGCTATATAGCCTAGGCCTAGGTCTATAATCACTAATCTCATCAAAATGCCTCAAAGCATGTAGGCTAAATATTGCATGTTCTAACTTCTAAATATAGCCTAGGCCTATAGGCTAATTACTAATATAAGTAATTTTATTAGGCTAGGCCTAGGCTACCCCAATCCTATCAAAATGCCTCAAAGCATGTAGGCTAAATAATATTGCATTTTCTAACTTTTATATATATTGGCTAGCCTAGGTCTAGGCTATAATCAGTCAATCACTAATTCCATCAAAATGCCTTAAAGCATGTAGGCTAGGCTAAATATTGCATGTTCTAACTTCTATATATATAGCCTAGGTCTAGGCTATCACTAATTCCATCAAAATGCCTCAAAGCATGTAGGCTAAATATTGTATGTTCTAACTTTAATATATAGCCTAGGCTATAATCAGTCACTAATTCCATCAAAATGCCTCAAAACATGTAGGCTAGGCTAAATATTGCATGGTCTAACTTCTATGTATAGGCCTAGGCCTATAATCACACTCATTTTATTAGTGTCAAGTAGAAAGTGTTAATTTTGAAAGTATCATATAGGCCTAGACTAAATTTAGCCTACAATAAAATTTTATTAAATTTTGATCTGAAGCTAGGCCTTTATTCTGAGCATTAAAATTAATAGGCCTAGGCTACTTTCTATTAAATTACTTAATCTATCTAAAGTAGACCTATCTAGGCATATATAGCCTATTGCCATTCCCAAAGGGGGACCACGAATAAATCGCCTCCTTGCACCTCTGTGATCCGGCGTACCTCCTCCTGAATGGTGCGGAATTGCGAATACTGATTATTACTGAAGCACTCTCCCCATAAACAAGTTGCCCTACGTTTTACTGCCCATGTGGACAAACTAAGTGGCCTATGCTATATATTAACCCCTTCACTGCGGGTGATGTTCTGGAATGTTTTGGCAATTTACAGCAATTTCCAAGCTTTAAAAGCCTGTATGTACTGTATATCCTTGAGGTCCATGGAAGTTGGGCAACATTATATTTAAGTAAATATATATATTTATTGACATTAGAGATTTAATTTATTGATTTACCCTTGATTCTGTAGTTTAAATTTAAAATTAATAAAAAACGGTTTGCGTATGCATATTTGCATTTGAGGACTAGAAATTTCACAAGGTTTGCACATTTGTGTTTGCTGAAGTTATGTTCTGGGTTTGCTGATTTGTGTTTGCTGACTTGACTTTTTGTTTGTGGTGCCCAGCTCTGCAAATGAGTTTCAATGCGGATAAATGTAAAGTACTACATGTCGGATACCTAAATGAGAAAGCAAACTATTCGATGAATGGCACTCAGCTTTAGAATGTAAACAGAGAAACTGATCTGGGAGTAACAATATCGAGTAACCTAAAACCGAGTCAACAATGTTCAGAAGTTGTTAAGAAGGCAAACAAAATAATTGGCTTTATAGGCAGGTCATTTGAGCATAAATCCAAAGAAGTTATCCTAACCCTTTACAATTCCTTAGTCCGCCCTCTTCTGGAATACTGCGTTCAATCCTGGTGCCCTTATTACCAAAAAGATATAAACAAGCTAGAACGAGTTCAACGTAGAGTTACCAAAATGATACCTAGCCTAAAGAACAAACCATACGAAGAGCGTCTTAGAGAATTAAATCTATTTCCTTTAACCCAGCGCAGATTAAGAGGCGACTTAATTCAAGTGTTCAAAATCATCAAAGGCATCGACAATATGAACTGTAGTAAGTACTTCACTATCGACCAATCTAATTACACGCGGGGAAACGGTTGCAAAATTATTGGTAAATCTTTTAACTCGCACGAATCTAAGAATTTCTTCTTCAATCGAGTTGTCAACTTGTGGAATGGGCTTCCCCGAGACGTTATAGACTGCAGCACCGTTGATTCATTTAAATTCCGCCTAGACAAATATCTCGCATCAAACCCGCGACTGACTGCGTTTGTAAATGAATAACTTTATCCTCCCCTCAGTTACTAACCCATATGTCCCCTACTAACTTCCTAGTCCTGCCACGTTAGTGGCAGGGCAGTAGTTCCCTTTCCAATGTTCCCTTACCCACTCTAAACCACTGTTTGGACACTTGATCCTCAGTGTTTTGGAGGACAAGCAGCCTAGAAGGGTCACTAGATCTGTTGTTGCTTGATTTCCTTTGTACTCCTTTGTACACACACACACACACACACACACACAATATACACACACACACACACACACACACACACACACACACACATAGAGTTGCGAGGAGCACAGTACTGTCAAGTAAGTATAAACAATCACAATCCTAATCACGAAACACTTTAACCATGTTCCCCAAATCCTTATCTTGTAAATTTATTAACACCCAATGTATGCGCCATTAAATCTAAACTTCTATCGCAAGATTTTGTTGACCTTTTAAAGAGGTAAGAGATTATTTGTATGTGCGAGACTATATGTGATAATGTAGATAGAGTAGTGTGGGGGAGAAAATGGAAATCAAAGGTTTTTATGTTGTATAATTATAAAAACAGGTACGAGGTAAGTAGGTATAAGTCTGGTGGTCTCATTATTGCTATTAAAAAACATATTATCTTTAATTGGAAACAAATACAAAGTGCTATGAAACTTTATGTCAATCAAACTAGATGGGACAAGCATGGGCTTAGACAGGGACAATAATAACACTGTATATCCCACCAAGTCACTCAAGATATGCTAAGAGAGATAATTTTGATGTACTAGACAATATGTTATTGAATTATACACAAGATGACTATTTTCATATGTTATGTGGCGACTATCATGCTCACACCGCAACTATGACTGATGTTACAGGTAGAAATGACATCTCTGAGGAACAGTATGTCCTTGTTGATGATGTCTCTATGGATTTACATGCTTTGGGTATACCAGAGGCAAGATTAATCAAGATACAACTTAAGATAGAAGTTCGTATGGTAGAAAATTGCTAGATGTTTGTAAAAATAATCAAGTATTTATTTTGAATGGAAGGCTAGGGCAAGATTGTGGTATTGGGAAGGTTACGACTATTTATAATACACCTGTTGATTATGTTGGTTTACCCTTATCAATGCAATATATTTTTTTTTTTTTTTTTTCTATGTGATTGAGGGAGGCAAAAGGCATAACTGCCTATAGCGAGTGCCTCCCCATAGTTGAAAGAGTGACAGGGCCAAAATCAAGGGACGTTCGAGCCAAAATGCCTGGACACACGGAGTTTGAAGCAATTTAAGTCATAGGAAGAGGGAAAGACTGATTCTGGGAGAGAGTTCCAGAGCTCAGCTGTTGAGTAGAAGAAAGTTTGAGAGTAACGTTTCACTCTTGGGTTGGAGAGTTGCACAGAGTAGGGGTGGGATTGAGTTGCAAGACGGGTACCACGTGCCCTACGTAAAGGAGGTGGTATGCACTGGGATAGCTCTGAGGAACACTGATTATTATAGTAGCGATAGAATAGCGAGAGAGATGCAACATTGCGGCGGAGAGAGAGAGATTGCAGAGGGTGAGTGGACGGGAGTTAATGATACGAAAGGCCTTCCTTTCAACTTTGTCTAGGAGAGCGGTGTGAGAGGAACCTCCCCACACATGTGAACAATACTCAATACAAGGGGCCACTATGCCCCTGTACAGAGCAAGAAGCTGTGAAGGGGAAAAGAACCCCTAAGGCGGTTGAGCACAAGCTTCTGGGAGGCTGCCTTAGCAAGACTGGTAATATGGTCCTTCCAAATGAGAGCAGAAGAAAAAGAGACACCAAGAATATTGAGAGAAGATGAAGGGTTTATTTTTGTATTGTTGAAGAAAAAGGGATAGTCCGCTGGGAGATCCTGACGGGTAGATAGATGGAGAAATTGGGTTTTGGAAGCATTAAAGTTAACAAGGTTTTCTCTGCCCCAATTGGAAATAGTATTTAGATCAGAATTTAAGAGTTCTATGGCTTCATTACGTTTGTCGTTGAGGGATTGCTGGCTGGGGCGTTCTGAAAAACTAATGGAGTAGTATAAGGTTAAGTCGTCTGCGTATGAATGGATGGGAATTAAGGTACAGTTAAGGAGATCATTTATAAAAATTAGAAAGAGAATAGGAGATAGGACAGAGCCCTGAGGAACACCGGAGTTTTATAGGGTGAGGAAGTGAACAATGGCCGTCCACAACCGCGGCTATGGAACGGCCGGAAAGGAAATTAGAGACAAAGGCACAGATGGAGGGATAGAAACCGAAGGAGGGTAGTTTAGAAATTAAAGATTTGTGCCAGACTCTATCGAAGGTTTTCGATATGTCTAGTGCAATAGAAAAAGTCTCACCGAAGTCCCGAAAGGAGGATGACCAAGAGTTAGTAAGATATGAAAGAAGATCACCAGTAGAGCGACCCTTAACCCTTAAAGAGCGGCGCTCGACTTAAGTCGTGCACCAATTTGCAGCAAGTTAGGAGCATTATTAAGTCTTTAACCCTTAATTAGCGGCGAGCAACATAAGTCGAGTTAAAAAAAGCTGGACTATGTGGCGGCGCTCGACATAGGTCGAGTGGCAATTTCAGCACGTAATGTGGCTGAGAGAGAGAGACAAGTGGTGGCAGGAGACTAGCGAGCGTATGACTGCTCCAGACCACCGCGGCGAACCTACTGACACAAATCTCAGCTCCCTCCTCCCTCTCTCACTCGCTACATACTCAATTATGTACCGAAAGTACCGAATTACCTGCTTTTTGCACTCGCGTTGCACGGTTATTGCAAGAAAACTATCCATCATACAAGGATCGTTATGGTGTCATTCGAAAGCTCTGTTTATGCCCTTTCAGGGATAGGTACTTGTTTTACGTTCTGGGTCTTATTTAGGCATGAAAATGATCACGTAAACAGCCCTATTTTGGCTAAAAACACCCCGCTGTGCGGTACACATAAATAAACCGCATAGGCCGCTCGTAAGGTGTTAAAGGGTTAAAATCGAGTGCAAATGGCCGGGAGCGCAACAGGCCACATGTCCGACACCCAGGGCTTACCGCCACCCACTGACTCACGCTCCCTCTGTTCTTGAGAGGACAGCAGTGTTACCATTAGTGAGCGTAGTGGGAAAAAATATGCCGCTATACGCTAAACTCCCATGTTGGTGGCACCACTGCATGAGAACCACGAGTGCTACGTAGCTCGTTCTGGTCTCATTTTGAAGCTTTTAGCGCCTAGTTTTTTGCTGAATACATTTCTTTTCATGCAGATACTTGATTGATCATTCAGGAGGGCCTGAATATGCCCAAAATAGCCCAAAACACCCTGCTAGACAAGGGTTAAGGAAGCCATACTGGCGATCTGAGAGCAGATTATGAGAAGAGAAATGCTTAAGAAATTTGGAAGCAAGAATAGTTTCAAAAACTTTAGAAAGACAAGAGATAAGAGCAATTGGACGATAGTTGGAGGGTTGAGAGCGGTCACCCTTCTTTGGGACAGGTTGAATGTGAGCAAACTTCCAGCATGAAGGGAAGACGTTAGAGGATAGACAGAGACGAAAGAGTTTGCCTAGGCAGGGAGTCGGCACGGAAGCACAGTTTTTGAGAACAACAGGAGGAACACCGTCCGGACCGTACGCCTTATTAGTGTTAAGCCCAGAGAGGGTAGAAAGTACATCTTTAGAAGAGATTTGGATATTAGGCATAAGTAAGAGAGAGGAGGGCGGAGAGGGAGGAATAGCACCGGAATCATCCAAGGTGGAGTTTCTAGCAAAAGTTTGAGCGAAGAGTTTAGCTTTGTCAGAGGAAG
This sequence comes from Paralithodes platypus, assembly GCA_032716605.1. Lineage (NCBI taxonomy): Eukaryota > Metazoa > Arthropoda > Malacostraca > Decapoda > Lithodidae > Paralithodes > Paralithodes platypus. Next base: position 49,841,103 of record CM064525.1, on the reverse strand, counting down.
AAGTGATGGTTGTGCCATCAGAGTGGGAAAGGGGAGGGAAAGACGAGGAAGAGAAATTGTTGGAGAGGTTTTTGGCTAGATGCCAGAAAGCTTGGGAAGAGCTAGAGTTGGATAGTTCAGTGCATTTATTATTGATGAAAGAGTGTTTGGCAAGTCGAAGAACAGATTTGGCTTGATTCCGGGAGAAACATATGAAGAATGAGAGTCTTGAGTTTTAAGGCTTCGGTACCGTTTGAATGCTTCCTCCTTATTGCGGACAGCAGTAGAACAGGCGTGAGTAAACCAAGATTTTTTAGCATTAGTCTGAGAGAAAGAGAATGGAATGTATGCTTCCATGCCCGATAGGATTACCTCGGTAATGCGTTCAGCACTCTCCGAGGGTCCTCGGCCATGGAAGCAGAAATCATTCCATGGGAAATCAAAGAAGTACTGCCGAAGAGCCTCCCAGTCGGCAGCGCCAAAGTGCCACAAGCGCCGCCGGCTAGGAGGATCGGGTGGCTGTACTGGAGAGATAGGCCAGGTGACAGAGATAAGTTTATGGTCGGAGGAGCCCAGAGGAGAGAAAAGATCGACAGTATAAGAAGAAGGGTTAGAAGTTAGAAACAAGTCAAGAATGTTGGGCCGATCTCCGATGCGATCCGGGATACGGGTGGGTTGCTGAACTAACTGCTCTAGGTCATTTAGGATAGAAAAGACGTAGGCTTGTTTCACCAGGTGGATCAGTAGTGTGAGAGGAGAGCCAATGGCGGTGGTGAACGTTGAAATCTCCTAAGATGGAGATTTCTGAGAAAGGAGAAATGGATAGAATGTGTTCCACTGTAGAGTTTAGATAGTCAAAGAATTTCGGAAAGTTGGTAGAGTTAGGGGAAAGATAGACAGCACAGAAATATTTAGTAAGAGAATGACAGGAAAGTTTGAGCCATAAAGTTGAGAATTCAGAGGAGTCGAAATCGGGAACACGAGAGCAAGTGAGTTTGTTGTGCACATATGCACAACATCCGCCTTTGGCTTTGAAACTAGGATAGAGAAAGTAGGAGGATACAGAGAAGGGGTTGCTGGAAGTTGCTACAGACACCTGAGTTTCGGTGAGGAAGAGAAGATCAGGTTTGTAGGAGGAGAGATGGTGCTCAACAGAGTGAAAGTTAGAGGAAAGTCCGCGAATGTTGCAGAAATTAATAGAAAGAGTAACAGGCCGAGGTCCAGGTAATTGTGTGGGGTCGTCAGGGGATGGTCGGTCGGATGAGGGGGCATTTATGGTCCCCCCCCCCCCCCTGGGGACTCCGAGGCTGGGCTACAATTCATCATTTTTTTTTTTTTTTAATTTTGGTGTGGAGGAATGAAGTGTGGTGTGCATGTTTAGTGTAGTGAAGTGGATAGGAGGAGGAGGTGTTTGTGAGAGCTAGCTGGATTGCTCTCAGTGTAAATGAGGCACAAAGAAAATCAGTAAGAGAGGCCAAGCAAATGAAACAGGAGTTCCAGCGACTCTTTATCACATGCCTATAACCTCACCTGGGTCTAGCCCTGATCGATTGGTGCCTACAATCTCCCCACATTACACAGTTTATGATACTGGAGTATGATCCGCTATATTCTGATGTACACAGTGGTTTGCATACACAGTTGAAACTGTTTAGCACAATAACACATATTAATACCAACAATACAAATGTCCTAGTAGAGGAGGAAGTACATTTAGGACCCGGAAGATGGAAACCGGAAAGTAAACATGAATATGAGAGCAATGTTGATGTTTGTAAAGTAAACGAATTGTTAGCAAAGATAGAAGAGTTGTCTGTTGATGAGATTAGCCAAGAACTACAGCATGTTTTAGTTGAACCTGCAATTACAGTTTTTCCAAATTTAATACTACCAATTATGTAAAAAAGAGTAACGGTGTCAGCAAGAGAGGGTACGATAGAAAGAGCTGGAAGTGCAGGAAAGAATACCACAAAGCTAAACATAAGCATAATCTTCATAAGAGGGGGTACGATAGAAAGAGCTGGAAGTGCAGGAAAGAATACCACAAAGCTAAACATAAGCATAATCTTCATAAGAGTGGGTACGATAGAAAGAGCTGGAAGTGCAGGAAAGAATACCACAAAGCTAAACATAAGCATAATCTTCATAAGAGTGGGTACGATAGAAAGAGCTGGAAGTGCAGGAAAGAATACCACCAAGCTAAACATAAGCATAATCTTCATAAGAGGGGGTACGATAGAAAGAGCTGGAAGTGCAGGAAAGAATACCACAAAGCTAAACATAAGCATAATCTTCATAAGAGGGGGTACGATAGAAAGAGCTGGAAGTGCAGGAAAGAATACCACAAAGCTAAACATAAGCATAATCTTCATAAGAGTGGGTACGATAGAAAGAGCTGGAAGTGCAGGAAAGAATACCACAAAGCTAAACATAAGCATAATCTTCACAAGATTAAGGCCAACTATAACGATATGATTGATAAAAGTAAGAAATACAAAAGGGACTTGATAAGGGTAAACAACAATGAAAATATTAATCTGATTAGAATATTAAGAGAAAACAAACGTAAAGATCCAAAATCATATTGGAATATCTTAAAAGGACACAGGAAAAGTACTAAGATTCCTATTACACTTGAACAATTTTATGAACATTTGATATCCCTTGCCAATGAAGATAATGCTAATGTTAATGATAATGAGGATATTCCATATGAGATCAACAATGAAGACCCTACATCCATACTAAATGACCCAATAACTGCTGAAGAAATAAAGAAATGTATTAATAGCTTAAAAAATAATAAGGCACCAGGAAATGACATGATATTAAATGAATACATTAAATGTACACAAGACATTTTGTCTCCAGTATATGTAAAGCTGTTTAATAAGATTCTTCATACAGGCGACCTTCCAAACGAATGGATTATTGGCACGTTAGTGCCACTGTATAAAAAACAAGGGTGATAACAACGATGTTAACAATTACAGAGGGGTTACCCTTCTTAGTTGTATGGGAAAGCTTTATTACCTCTGTTATAAATGAACGATGAAGGAAATTGCAATTGCTATGCAAATTATCAGTGAATCACGGCAGGATTCAGACAGGAATATTCTATACTAGATCATACATTTCTGGTTAAATTTGTAATTGATCTATTTAACTGGAAGAAACGTAAGTTGTTTTGTTTGTTTGTAGATTACACAAAAGCTTTCGATATGGTATGGCGTGAAGGTTTGTGGTACAAGTTAGTAAAGGAGAACGTTCATGGTAAAATACTGAATGTAATTAGAAGTATGTACAATAACATTAAATCCTGTGTGATGCTAGAGCAACGGAAATCTGATAACTTTTTGTGTAATATGGGGGTGAGACAGGGTGAACATTTGTCTCCCTTGCTCTTTGCATTTTATGTTAATGATATTGAGGCCAAGCTTATTGAATGCAATTGTAATTATTTAAACTTTAGCAATGATTTTCTCAATGATTATTTCAAATTACTTGTGTTAATGTATGCAGATGATAGGGTTATATTGTGTGACAGTGAACAGGGGATGAAACAGGCGTTACTGGCCTTGGATATTTACTGTACCGATTGGAAATTAAAAGTTAATTGCAATAAAACAAATTGTAATATTCAGCAGGGGTAAAGTTCAAGCTGGTAATTATAATTTTAGGATCGGTAGGGAGAGTGTAGAAATAGTGAGTCAGTATAAATATCTTGGCATATCATTCAATTATAATGGTAGATTTCGTAAAGGAGAATTATAATTAAAATATCAAGCGCAGAGAGCTATGTATTCAATAATTGGTACGTCTCGTAAATTTGATTTGCCAGTTGATATCCAGATAGAAATGTTCAATAGTATGGTGTTACCTGTCATGACCTATGCATCAGAAATTTGGAGTTATTACAAATGAAATTTGTAAAGCAAATTTTATGTGTACATAAGAGAACAAGTACGGATATGGCGTATGGAGTGCTTGGAGTCTACCCATTGGAGATACATATTAAATCTCGGATGATTGGTTATTGGGTGCGACTACTGTTAGGAAAAGATACTAAATTGAGTTACCTTATGTACAAGTGCTTGCTATTTTTGGATATTACTGGTGTTTATTCTTCTCCATGGATAAGTTGCATTAAACAAATATGTAATGACTGCGGAATGTCAGGTGTGTGGTTATCACAAAATGTTGCTAATCCAGTATGGTTCAAAAAGGTTATTGAAGTAAGGTTGAAAGATCAATGGATTACTACTTGGAACAGAAACTTGTTAAACAAATCTATATGTAGTAATTATATAATATATAAAGAAGTGTGTGGCTTGGAGGAATATCTTTTAAAGCTACGCAAAGGTAATCGCATACTGGTGAGTAAACTACGAATCACTAACAATAAATTGCCTATAACTGCTGGTAGATATCAGGATATTAGTAGAATAAATCGTATTTGTGGATAATGTGAGGCTGGTAATGTTGGTGACGAATACCATGTATTGTTTATATGTCAAAATGCTGATAATGCTAGTTTGAGAAATCAATATATTGATCAATATATTGATATCAATATATTGATATCAATATATTGATATCAATATATTGATATCAATATATTGATATCAATATATTGATATACGTAGACCAACTCAATTCAAGTACAAGTTGTTGATGCAAACACATAATGTTGATGTGCTGAATAAGTTGGCAAATTTTTTGAGAGTTGTGTTTGGTATGTTTAGATAAAATTAGTATAATTATTATAATTAATGTATTATGTATTGAGGAGCTGTGCTCCATACTTTTTTTGTAAAAGTCTGAGCCAAATAAATATATTCTATTCTATTCTATTCTATTCTATTCTATTCTATTATATTCACACACACACACACACACACACACACACACACACACAAACACATACACACACACACACACACACACAGACTCTCGGCTTCCCCGAGATGTCATAGACTGCAGCACCGTTGATTCATTTAAACTTCGCCTAGACAAATATCTCGCATCAAACCCGCGACTGACTGCGTTTGTAAATGAATAATTATATTTTATCCTCCCCTCAGTTACTAACCCATCCGTCCCCTACTAATTTCCTAATCCTGCCATGGACATTAGTTCCAGGGCAGTAGTTCCCTTTCCAATGTTCCCTTACCCACTCTAAACCACTGTTTGGGCACTTGATCCTCAGTGTTTTGAAGGACAAGCAGCCTAGAAGGGTCACTAGACCTGTTGTTGCTTGATTTCCTTTGTACTCCTTTGTACAGACGCACACAAAAGCCCCTCCATTGCATTTCACAAACACAGTAATACGGAACAGCTTACTAAAACAACCGACGCATGAAAGCAAATTGTCGGAAGCCATCCATCCCTAGCTTGCCTTCACCACCTCTGTCAAGGCTGCATTTACGACAGTTTTGCGTCGTAAATCACCATAACAACAGTCAGTGTAGCATAATACACACGTTTACAGTCAATAACAGTCAGTGTAGCATAATACAATCGTTTACAGTCAATGTCACGTTTTCCCCTGGACAATTTTCCGCCTTAGACAGGGAAGTTTTACACGAGAAAGTTTGTCGCCACTTATCGATGGGCAATATTTTTGTTCGACGGTATTATTTCTGGGATCTGTTGAACTGGTATCGCAAACTAGGTTGAAGATAGGTTAACCTCTGAAGTGCGCATGGGGGTAATTGGAAACGTCCCCCTGTGCTGACGTATTTGAGGTGTTTCCGTCACTAAAATATTCATTGTGCCATTAATAGATTAATACTTATCCATATGCGCCTATTATGGGTTGATTATAAAGGTATTAACCTGAAACAACAATAAAACGAGTGAAAACAGCGTTTGGATGGTCAAAATCGGAGATATAGCCCGCGAGTTGTATAATGTATGGGTGAGGCAATCTGCTTTCCGCCAATTTTCCCCCAAGGCCACTGAGACACAGTCGATCGATACTCTCTCTCTCTCTCTTTGCACTCGCTTGCTATCAGTGATGACCACACCCTCCAATCGGATTTCTAATGTTAGCAAAATATTCAGAATAAGGGATACAGGGAAAATAGGTGATAACTGAAGGAGAGGAGGAAAGTGGGGAAGGAGAGTAGAGGACTGAGATTTTGCATGGCCCAGGGGCCAAAAAAAAAAAAAAAAAAAAAAAAAAAAAAAAAAATAAATTTTTTTTTTTTTTCGGTGTCAAAAGTTTTTTTTTAAAAAACCTCGTCTACGTATTGTGAAAAACCTGTTATCCTCCGGCAAATTGTGGGGTTGAGTGAGTGAAGGGGGGGGACAGTGAATGAAGGAGGATGCATGTTTTTCATAATACGTGTTGCTAGCCCCAAACGCGCGAGCAACTGTGGCTTTCAACCATCCGACACATCCCCTTTTATTAATGTGCATCACACATGTTACATACAAATAAGGTTTATGTTTTGTTTTACCCTACTGTGGAAAGACTACGGATACACCACTCCTGCCGGGGCCTCACGCAGTGGCATGACTCAGTCCTGTCGAACTGAGCTCATGACACTGGTGGCATTGCCCCGGAGGATAGCCATCCCTAGTCTTTGCTTGAGCCAGAGGGTTTCCCGGGGTTCTCCTGAAACTTCTCTGATTTTACGGCCTATTTCATTCACCATCTTAAGGGTGGTGGGGCCGAAGACTCCTGAAGTTTCGAATGCCAGGGGCTCGAACTGATGAATTCTGGCGATGGCTTGATATTTTTCTCGCTTTTTATTTTCTGCTATCCGGGCGGCTTCACCTGCTTCGTCGGCGTTTCTGGCGGCGTTGGTTGTGGAGAAAGTGTCAACACATGTGGCATCCCACACGAGGCACCGGCCATTCTTGTAAGGGAAAGTGGTCATCCCATCTGGCCGTTTGCCGTCTTCTCTGTGAAGTCCATGTGGTTCGAGGATTGATGCACAGTTAGCACTCTGCAGGGCCCGTTTTATGACATTATTTAGTGCAGAGTGTCTTGGCAGGCGGCCTGCGTTGTAATTACATGACAAGGCATGGTGACCTTGAGCATCCATCCTCCCATCACACTTGCAAGTGTGTGGGTGACAAACTGCCGCACCCACTCTGAGCGCGATGGCGACCCGGAGCGCTTCAGCATCCAAGTGAGTTCCAAGAGGTGGGATGGGGATGGCGTGTAACCACAAGCCACTCTCCGAACGGGCGGCTGCCTGGAGGCGTGCTTTTGCAACCTGGTCTGCATTGGTTAGGAGATTTTCTTGAGTTTTCTTCGCCGAGATGGTATCCCACGCTTTCTGCTTGCTCCTGGAGGTACCCTGAGGCTCCTCCTCTACTCCTGTACTTCCCTTCCAGGTGTTAATCGCTGCTGTTACGTCCCCATTAAGTGTCATTCCGGGTTTAGAATAAAGGATGGACAATACGAGGTCGTTGGTCGCGATGAGGGAAGAGATAAAGGCTGGGGAGGCAATATCCGAGGCTCTCCGTATGCCCAAGCCCCCGAGGCGGACAGGAAGGGTGGCTTGTGTCCAGGCCCGTTCTTTAAATTCCACGTTGGTGATGCTGGTCACTGCTTCTCGGATTATGCTGTCTAATTCTTGGAGGCCGCCATTGTTCGTGTAAGTCATCGATGTGCGCAGGAGGTATTGGAGTTTTGGGATGGAGAAACAGTTCTTGAGCAGGGCCAGAGCTGAGTGGGCATCGATGTGTATCAGGCGACTCACGAGACGTTGAAGCTCCTCCTTTTTAACTTGCAGTGCTGGTGGGATTGCTGCCAGAGTTAGTGGGGAACCTAATAGGGTTTGCTGGTGCTCCTGAAGGATCTTTACATCTGGCAATATGTTTCGGAACAGGGCCTGAGTCTCTTCTCCTTGTTCACGTGTGTGGTTGAGGAGAACAAGTTCACATTTGGTGTCATTTATCACTAGCCCGGCCTGGCCGAGGTCAGTTATGATGTTATTTAGGTCGGTTAGAACGTTCTCTACTGACCCACCCAAGGTTGCATCGTCCAGGTACCATACATTCAGCTCTGACCTTACTTTGTTAGCTGCTGCATCCACCCCTATTGAGAAAAGAGCAGGACCACCTGGATCTCCCTGCTGTAACCCGGTCTCTGATGGGATTACCGTCTCGCCAAAAATCAGGATTGAAGGTTTGGAATAAGCCTGCCAAAGTAGGGGGTACAGAGTGGGGATGGGTTCTTGAGCTGCACGGAGGAAGACATCCCTGCGAATGCTGTTGAATGCGTTCCGCATGTCAATCTTTAGAAGCACTCGTTTTTCTTGGGCTTGGCTGAGGTAGGTGCGGGTTGCGTGTACAGCAGCTTCACACCCCCCTGGAGTTCCGAAACCTAGTTGAACTGGTCTTAAGTGTTGACCTAGGCCATTCGAGAGTGGTTTCAAAACCCACCTTTGTGGCAAGGCGGCGGAAGGTGTTCCCTACTGCTATTGGGCGCACGCCGCCATCTTTTTTTGCCAGTGCACAGAGTGATGCCCCAAAAAATAGGGGTGTGGCACAGTCGGGTACTTCCCCTCTTAAAACCATGTTGATGAATTTGGTGAGGGTTTCCAAGAGTGCCTCCCCAGCAGCTCCTGATCCCTGACCCAAGAGGCCTTTGAGGTGGGCGGGTCGGATACCATCTGGGCCTGCGGCTGAGCCTGCTGGGAATGAAGTCACTGCGGCGACCACCTGCTCCTTCGTGACAACTAAAGGTTGGCGCATCTGGTCATTTTGGGCAGGGGGGAGGTTTAGGTCCCTAGGTGTAGGTGGGTGCTTTTCTTGTAGGGCTTCAACAACTTCGGTGCCTTGACCAGCAAAACCTTCTGAAGAGGACAACAGTCTGACGGCCCCTTTGATGTCACTATCCGCCAGCTTCGCAGCGACCCTCTTACGTAGCTGTTTAGCCTCTTCCTCTTCCTTCTCCTGGTGCTTCTGGGCCCTGTTTGGTTGCTGTTCGGGGGGTTCCACCAGTTTGTTTCCATCCATATACTGTGCTACTTGACGTTTCACTCTGGTGGCTAGTGAAACCTGAAGATGGTCTTGTATGTTGGTTCTGGGTGGTTTTCGGAGGGCCCCATAGGAGAAACCCAGGAGCCGTGCCCATGCGAGGGGTGTCTTGAGCTGTAGGGCCTGCTTTATGATGGTTGTAAGGGCCTCCGCCACTTGGATTCTGGCTCCTTTAGGTACCCGGGCAAGGACCTGGATCCGCGCTTTCCATTTGGTCACCAGTTGGGTCAAGTCGGCGACCGGTGTTGCCGGTGTTGCCCCGGTTGGCTCTGCAGTGGGCCCTGGGCATGCGAGACATTTCCAGTTTGGTTGTTCTCCTGATGTTTTCTTTGTCAGCTTAGCACAAGATAAATGAATAGATCTAAGACAGCCGGAACATTTTCTCGAATTCTTTCTTGCATTGGTTGTTCCGCACTTAAGACACTTAGTATCTGCTAGGCCATAGTCTTCCAAGATTATCCGTTCCTCTGCCTCTACCAAGCCGTCCTCCTGATCTTCCCGTGGTGCTTCCATCTCTACCATGTCTCCCTTGTTTCAGAAACCCCGGGAAATCTCTCCTGGCACATATCTAGATTATTGCTGTTGTTATTAATGTAAAATTGGCTGGATGCATAACAATTCACTTATCATAGTCGACCTTTCTGATGGGATATGTAAAAAAAAAAAAAAAAAAAAAACATCACATATCATAGTCAACCTTTCTGATGGGCAATTGGCCTGCTTCTCCTAAAGCTAAGTGGTTAAATGTATAAATCCTCGGCATTGGGCACCGGTACAACTAAAAGATCTAACTGATTGAAAGGAAGCACGCCAATTATATCCTATGATTACTTACACTGGCGACGCCACCCTGATGTTGAGTATTAATGAATGCTTAGGATATTAATAATGCTGTCAACATCAAGATAGGGAGAGAGCCAGAGAGTGAGCGAGAGCCAGGATCTGAGTGGGTAACCGGATCTAGGGCAGCAGTTATGGAAAAATTATTAAATTGTACAAAATGTTAAGAGAGAGAGAGAGAGAGAGAGAGCAGGGGCGGGGGCGAGGGAGAAAGAAAGCGAGCTGGAGAGGGGGCTGGCCTGGTTGGGTATGAAAGATGTTAGAGGAAAACAAATAACTAAAATGATAAAAAGCGATCTGAAGTTATAGATAACCTAATGACAATGAGGCGGTTAAGTGCGGTGATTGAAAGTGGATGGAAAGATGTTAAGGATAAAAAGGAGAGAGAGAGAGAGAGAGAGAGAGAGAGAGAGAGAGAGAGCTGGAGAGGGGGCTGGCCTGGTTGGGTATGAAAGATGTTAGAGGAAAACAAATAACTAAAATGATAAAAAGCGATCTGAAGTTATAGATAACCAAAAAAATAATAGCAATGAGGCGGTTAAGTGCGGTGATTGAAAGTGGATGGAAAGATGTTAAGGATAAAAGGAGAGAGAGAGAGAGAGAGAGAGAGAGAGAGAGAGAGAGAGAGAGAGAGAGAGAGAGAGAGAGAGAGAGAGAGAGAGAGAGAGAGAGAGATAGAGAGAGAGAGAGAGAGAGAGAGAGAGAGAGAGATAAATGAAAATGGACCTTGTAGCAAGTATTTCCTAAATGTTTGGAGAGAGGGAAATGAAAATGGACCTTATAGCAAATACTTCATAAAGGTTAGAATTGTTTGAGAAGTTGAAGGACCGAGGGTCAGATGGAAGATGAGGCCTATGGTGGGGAACCATAAGGGTGAAACTGCCTGCCCTATAAACGGTCACCTCACTCACCTTGTGGTCACTGCTGGAGGTTTATGGTGCCTGGGCAGGGCTGGGCTAGTGCCTGACGGCTCCTTGTCCCCTCACTGATACTGGTAATAACACTCTCAAGATTAAACTAAATATGCTTTGTGGGCGATGTTTAAACAAGAAACCAGTTCTGTTTACTATGTGCCGAAACACCGTATCATCGCCGATCTTCTGATACGTATATGGGTCACTCAGTCCCACGATACCCCTCCGAAAATCCCCTCTTTTGAGGAGCTCAACCGACCCGTGTGCTCTCACTGTGCTCTCACTCACGCTCTCACTCACTCCGTCAAAAGTTGATTTTTGTTTTCTCTGACTCTTAAGAGTCTCCCCGCAGTGCGCCGGGGGAACTCTTAAGAGTCTCCCCGCAGCTCCCGGGTTAAGGGGAGATTTCCACTTGAGGGATTTTTTCCTTGACCCCTTTCTCCCTCATGGTTAGCCCCACTGCTTTTGATGTTTTAAGACGTTCGGCCCATTAGTTTGGCGATTTCAAGAACTTGCACCCCATTTCTGTCAATTTTAAGACTTTTCCTGCCATTTAGGTTTCAAATTTTTCCTGGAGAGCGACAGCGAGCCTGTAATTTAGGAGGAAGCGGCCTTTGGCCGGGACATTTTTCTACCGAAAAATTTACAAATTTATCTTGAAAGGGGTTCTAGGGGCTGTAATGTTAAGCTTGATGGAGGTCTAGCGAACTAACTAAAAACCTCCCCTTAACATAGGTGACAGAATTCAACATGTAGATGGAGTTTTATGAACCCCCTTCTCCCTCATGCTTAGCCTCATGAGTTTTGAGATTCACTCCAACAGTCTGACGATTTTAAAACCATCACGAAGGGGGGCTTTGAGGGTATTTTAAAACCATCACGAAGGGGGGGGGGGGGGGGGTTGAGGGTATTTTTTTTTAGTTTGATGGAGGTCTGGAGAGGTAGCTAAAATAAATATATAAATAAATAAATAAATAAATATATAAATAAATAATTAATAAATACAAATCTCCCATTAAGGGGGGTGACCTGCTTTTTGTTATTTCTGTCCTTTTCTCTCTTTCTCTGGCTTGTATCCATTCGGCCTTATTCAGCCAACTATTTTAAGACGTTTATCCCCATCTAGGTATCGATTTCTTCCTGGCGAGCGATAGCGAGCCAGCATTGTATGAAGAAATCCGGCTTCGCCGAAGAAATTTTTCTATCGAAAAATGTACAAATTTAGCCTGCTGTCAAACAAAAACAAAAAATATGCTGGCTCGCTACCTCTCACCAGTAAAAAATTGACACCTGGATGGGGATAAACGTCTTAAAACAGTAGGCTGAATGGGCCCTAATGGATACAAGCCAGAGAAAGATAGGAAAGGACAGAATAAACACAAATCTCCCCTTAACTTATAAGGCACTAGATCAGTGCTGACGATAAAGGTTCAGGGGAGATTTTCACTTGAGGGACTTTTTTTCTTGACCCCTTTCTCCCTCATGTCTAGCCCTATTGCTTTTGATAAATTATTTTAAGACGTTTGCCCCATTAGTTCGGTGATTTTATGAATTTACGCCCCCATTCTGTCAATTTTAAGACCTTTCGTGCTATTTAGGTGTCTATTTTATCCTGGCGAGCGATAGTGAGCCTGTAATAATAAGAGCTACCGGCCTTCGGCCGGGAAATTTTTCTACCGAAAAATGTACAAATTTATCTTGAAAGGGGGTCAAGGGGGTGACATTTTAAGTTTGCTGGAAGAGTAGGAAACAAACTAAAAACGGAAAAATAGTTTGTGTGACACCGTCTGTAGAGTAACCGGCAGGGAAACTGTGTATGTAGATTACAGGTATGCGGATGGCAGGTGTAATATTCTTGTTATTGATTCCTATTACCCGAACACTCAACCAGGGTGTTAAGGGGGTAGTAGTAGCTTTTTCTGGTCCCCCTTCTCCCTCATGTTTAGCATATTAGTATTGAGGGTTTAAAACGTTCGTTCCGTCAGTTTGGCGATTGTAAGGCCTTTCACCTGTTTTTGTTTTCATTTTGTCAATATTAAGACCTTTCGTGCCCTTTAGCTGTCGATTTTTTCTTGGCGAGCGATAGCGAGCGTCTTATTTTATAAGGAACCGGCCTTCGGCCGGAAAATTTTCTGCCGAATAATGTACATATTTGTCTTGATAGGGGGTCGACAGGGTGTTTTTCTAAGCTTGATGGAGGTATAGCGAAGAAACTAAAAAATGAATTAAATTAATATATATATAGAACTAAAACCAAGTATTGCCCCCTTAAACAAGAGCAATTTTGTTTGAAGATTTGAATGAATGTGAGAAGGAAGACAAGAACATTAACATGAACATGAATGTGAGAAGGAAGACAAGAACATTAACATGAACATGAATGTGAGAAGGAAGACAAGAACATTAACATGAAACAGCATTGTGTTAGGCCATTTTAACACTTTCAAAGCCATAATTAGAAATATACACAATAACTTAATCTTTACAAATACAATAATTGACTTGGCTTTCGTGTGACACCCTGCACTCAACGATAGCTGGAGCGGCATCCATGGGTTCCTGGACATCACAACCAGTAGACCATTTCAACCAGTAGCTCCCAACCAGTGCTAGATCAACCAAGACCAACCAAGCCAGTGCCAAAATATAGTACTAACCTAACCTAACCTAACCTAATCGTATTGGTTGATTTGGTACTGGTTGAGAGCTACTGGTTGAAATGGTCTACTGGTTGAGTTGTCCAGTCACCGCATCTATGTGTTTGTGCCTTAGGGGTTTATTCATAAACATGCAGGAAGGGCGATGTTTGTACCATCTCGAAATAACTCAAAGGAAATGAGTAGGAATTTTTAAGAGAAAAGAGTTTTACATGATGAAGATTTGAAAAATCGAGTTTCTTATTTGTTGTTGTATATATTTTTTCCTATGTGGATGAGGGAGACAAAAGGCAAAACTGCCTGTGACGAGTGCCTCCCCCAAAGTTGAAATAGTTACAGGGCCAAATGAAGGAATGTTCGAGCCAAAATATCTGGACACGGAGTTTGAAGCAATTTAAGTCATAGGATGATGGAAAGATGGATAGGTGGAGTCATCGAACAGACAGACAGCTAACAGACAGGAATGAACACGCCTATCTACATACCCCTCATTTGTTAACCCCTATCTACATACCCCTCACTTGTTAACTCCTATCTACATACCCCTCATTTGAACACTCCTATCTACATACCCCTCATTTGTTAACTCCTATTTACATACCCCTCATTTGAACACTCCTATCTACATACCCCTCATTTGTTAACTCCTATCTAGATATCCCTCATTTGTTAACTCCTATCTACATATCCCTCATTTGTTAACTCCTATCTACATATCCCTCATTTGTTAACTCCTATCTACATACCCCTCATTTGTTAACTCCTATCTACATACCCCTCATTTGTTAACTCCAATCTACATACCCCTCATTTGAACACTCCTATCTACATACCCCTCATTTGAACACTCCTATCTACATACCCCTCATTTGTTAACTCCTATCTACATACCCCTCATTTGAACACTCCTATCTACATACCCCTCATTTGTTAACTCCTATCTACATATCCCTCATTTGTTAACTCCTATCTACATACCCCTCATTTGAACACTCCTATCTACATACCCCTCATTTGTTAACTCCTATCTACATACCCCTCATTTGTTAACTCCTATCTACATACCCCTCATTTGAACACTCCTATCTACATACCCCTCATTTGTTAACTCCTATCTACATACCCCTCATTTGTTAACTCCTATCTACATATCCCTCATTTGTTAACTCCTATCTACATACCCCTCATCTGTTAACTCCTATCTACATACCCCTCATTTGAACACTCCTATCTACATACCCCTCATTTGTTAACTCCTATCTACATACCCCTCATTTGAACACTCCTATCTACATACCCCTCATTTGTTAACTCCTATCTACATACCCCTCATTTGAACACTCCAATCTACATACCCCTCATTTGAACACTCCTATCTACATACCCCTCATTTGTTAACTCCTATCTACATACCCCTCATTTGAACACTCCTATCTACATACCCCTCATTTGTTAACTCCTATCTACATACCCCTCATTTGTTAACTCCTATCTACATATCCCTCATTTGTTAACTCCTATCTACATACCCCTCATTTGAACACTCCTATCTACATACCCCTCATTTGTTAACTCCTATCTACATACCCCTCATTTGTTAACCCCTATCTACATACCCCTCACTTGTTAACTCCTATCTACATACCCCTCATTTGAACACTCCTATCTACATACCCCTCATTTGTTAACTCCTATCTACATACCCCTCATTTGAACACTCCTATCTACATACCCCTCATTTGTTAACTCCTATCTACATACCCCTCATTTGAACACTCCAATCTACATACCCCTCATTTGAACACTCCTATCTACATACCCCTCATTTGTTAACTCCTATCTACATACCCCTCATTTGAACACTCCTATCTACATACCCCTCATTTGTTAACTCCTATCTACATACCCCTCATTTGAACACTCCTATCTACATATCCCTCATTTGTTAACTCCTATCTACATACCCCTCATTTGAACACTCCTATCTACATACCCCTCATTTGTTAACTCCTATCTACATACCCCTCATTTGTTAACACTCCTATCTACATATCCCTCATTTGTTAACTCCTATCTACATACCCCTCATTTGAACACTCCTATCTACATACCCCTCATTTGTTAACTCCTATCTACATACCCCTCATTTGTTAACTCCTATCTACATACCCCTCATTTGAACACTCCTATCTACATACCCCTCATTTGTTAACTCCTATATACATACCCCTCATTTGTTAACTCCTATCTACATATCCCTCATTTG
>CM064525.1:49755447-49820447 GCA_032716605.1 Paralithodes platypus | reverse complement strand
TATACTTTCGGAAGAATTTTGACGCTTATAATAATCAATCTTCTGTTTAGTTGCCGATGCCAGAGAAAAACAGTCTCGGAATGTTGACCGACAAAATTTCTGGATCGAAAGTTGCCTAACAAAAAAATAAAATAAATCCGCATTCATTGAATACATAGCTGTCACAAAACTGGTACATATTTTAAGAATATGAATTTGGACACATTTTAGAAAGCCACTCATATTTTACATTGACAATCAAACACAGTCATAATATACATCATAAGGATGTTAAATAAGCATGAACAGTGTTCGAATTGTTACGCACAAATTATTATAAGCACACAAAGGATTCTATATTGCACTACCACATATTCTAAGCACACAAAGGATTCTATATTGC
Source organism: Paralithodes platypus (assembly GCA_032716605.1). NCBI lineage: Eukaryota > Metazoa > Arthropoda > Malacostraca > Decapoda > Lithodidae > Paralithodes > Paralithodes platypus. The sequence continues at coordinate 49,820,065 of CM064525.1, read as the reverse complement.
ACTACCACATATTCTAAGCACACAAGGATTCTATATTGCACTACCACATATTCTAAGCACACAAAGGATTCTATATTGCACTACCACATATTCTAAGCACACAAAGGATTCTATTGCACTACCACATATTCTAAGCACACAAAGGATTCTATATTGCACTACCACATATTCTAAGCACACAAAGGATTCTATATTGCACTACCACATATTCTAAGCACACAAAGGATTCTATATGGCACTACCACATATTCTAAGCACACAAAGGATTCTATATTGCACTACCACATATTCTAAGCACACAAAGGATTCTATATTGCACTACCACATATTCTAAGCACACAAAGGATTCTATATTGCACTACCACATTTTCGAAGGCAAATTTTGCCAGAGAGAAAATTGCCAACAAGAGTCCGTACAATCCTATCTTTGATTTGTGTTATTGAGAAACTGGTCAACAAATATTGACACCAAATGTATATGCAATAACGCCATCGAATCTTTGAATTCATATCATTGAATCTTTTCACGAAATCAGAAATGCTTACACCGTCTTCTTCTCTAAATCATTTGTATTCTCTCTCGAACATATTTTGCTCATTTAACCCCTTCTGTACCGGTGATGTCCTTGTGTTTTGATTTTAAGTGCATTTAGACGATTTGTTGAAGCTTAGGAAAGATATATGGTAGCTAAAAGGATTAATTGAGATAGTCTGTAGCCTTTTAATAGGTATGCGTCCATCTCAAGCTGAATAAAATCGTCTAGCAGCTGCCAGAATATAGCAAAAAGTACATCACCGGTACAGAAGGGGTTAATAATAATCTTTGCTGATCCAGACCAGGAACAGTAATAACGACAACAAATACAAAATGCATGCTCAGTAGAACATATACCTCTATCGGTGACCTGACAACTCAACCAGTAGACCATTTCAACCAGTAGCTCTCAACCAGTACCAAATCAACCAATACAGTTAGGTTTGGTTAGGTTAGGTTAGGTTAGTACTATATGTTGGCACTGATTTGGTTCGTCTGGGTTAATTTGGCACTGGTTGAGAGCTACTGGTTGAAATGGTCTACTGGTTGAGATGTCCGGGAACCACCTCTATCATACATGTGTAAACCAGAGTGAATGTCGTCTAAATTCCTCTGACTTGTTCTGAGGTTTGTATGTGATTGGTTTGATTCGAGGTCGTTTATGTGCTGTTTTGAACCTCGGTTGATGTAATTCTTGGCCGATATGATCAGGATCGTTTTTGTTTGCAGCCAGAATTACCAACAGCTAATTTGGTCCGCCTCTTTTTTTTCTCGCTCTCTCTCTCTCTCTCTCTCTCTCTCTCTCTCTCTCTCTCTCTCTCTCTCTCTCTCTCTCATATAAAAACAATATAGCAACAAATTATACGATCATGGGGTCCCAATCTACGGCCACAGCTTAATTATACAGTAGCTGAACAGTCTAATGTGTTCATTATGTTGATATCCTCTGCATGCCGATTTTACAATGACTCAATTCCATTCGTGCATTTTAGAGATTACAATAGGTTCAATTTAATGTTTAAACCATCTCCAATTGACCACTTGCGAGTTTTTGGCTATAAGGAAGTTGGAGCTGTAGACATCGATATTTAGCAGAATTACCAACTGAAATACGGTCGTAGTGAATTTATAAATACATACGGCTAATTTCAACATATCCTTTAGCCATCAGAAACCTACATTATTATTGCATTTATATTTACTATCGATGTCTACAGCTCCAACTTCCTTATAGCCTGAAACTCGCAAGTGATCGTGAAGCTCGACTAACATTTGATCATGATCCTTTTGATATCAGGTTAAGGGAGCCCACCTCGTTTTTTTCTCTTTCTCTCCCTCTCTCTTTGGCTTGTATCCATTCGGCCCCATTCAACCAACTGTTTTAAGGCGTTTAATTACCCCCATCCGTGTGTCAATATTTACCTGGCGAGCGGTAGCGAGCCAGCCTATATATATTGTTGGTTTAATAGCAAGCTAAATTTGTACATTTTTCGATAGAAAAATGTCTCCGACGAAGCTGGATTTCTCCATACAATGCTGGCTCGTTATCGCCCGCCAGGAAGAAATCGACACCTGGATGGGGAAAAACGTCTTAAAATGCAGTTGGGATGTGTGTACATGCTTAGATTGCTATGCAGGATTCGAAGTTGCATAATAAATCGTAGGCAGTGTCCACCAACCTTTAACTGTCTTCGTGGTGCGATGTATAAGGTGTTGATTTTCGGTGTGAGCATCCTGGGTTCGAGGCCACGGACTGCCACATGTGTTTGTAAATTTCATTAATCGATTTTAGGAGTATTGTTGGTTGTTGGAAGGAACATAATAACAGTAGGCTGAATGGGGCCGAATGGATATAAGCCAGGGAAAGAGAGAAAAGGAGAGAAAGATAAAAAGAAGCTGGTGACCCCCCTTAATTTCAGGGGGAGGGGAGGAGATGGACGGAGGCACCACAAGTAAATTTTCTATATTTTGGTACCAAAGGAAAGTACTTACGAAGGTTCATCTAAACCTGACTTCTAGAGTGTTTCCGAATTGACCACTTGCGAGTTTCTTTCTATAAGGAAGTTGGAGCTGTAGACGTCGATATTTAGCAGAATAACCAGCTATAATACGGTTTTAGTACATTTATAAATACATGAAACCAAATTCAACATACTATTAATCCATCAGAAGCCTACATAATTGTTGTCTATCTATCTATCTATTGCCTGACGCCGTGTTCCCCCAAGGGGTGGCCACGAACGAACCGCCCCCATGCACCTCTGTCCCCAGTCAGTCGACGCCCCTTCCCCCAACCAGCACCGCCTTCGTTCATGTACTTCCTCACTCCATCCTTTCACCTCTCATTCGGTCTACCTCTCCCTCTCTGTCCCTCCACCTCGCTCTCGTAAACCCTCTTAGTCATTCTCTCGCTTTCCATACGTTCCATATGGCCGAACCATCTCAAGTTGTTCCTTTTCACACTTTCCAGCACATCTACCTCCACACCACACCTCCTTCTTACTTCCTCATTAGTCTGTCAATCCCTCCATGTAACTCCACACGCACTCCTTAAGTAATTCATTTCCACTGCTCTCACTCTTGGTCTGAGTCTCTCAACCAACGTCCATGCTTCGTTTCCGTAAGTCAGTGTCGGGATTACCACACTGTCATGCAAGGACTTCTTCACTTCCATACTGACCACCCTATTTCTTGTTACTGCTTTTAGCGTTCCTACAACCCTCTTCCCCTGTTGTACCCTCTCCCGCACTTCTTCATCCATAGTCCCATCTTTTCTCAACACACTGCCCAGATACTTAAAAGAGTTGACGATCTCCATAGCCTGACCGTTCAGCTTCATCTCACACTCTGTGACTTCACCCCTTTCGAAGACCATAACCTTGCTCTTCCCCGCATTTACCTTCAAATTCCGTTTTTCGCACACTGTTCCAAACTCATTTACCAGACCCTGCAACTCCCATTCATTATAACTCATCAGAACTGTATCATCCGCAAACAGCAGTATAGGTAGCTTCCACTCAATTCCCTCCCTTTTCAGCGATACACCAACATCCACTGCTCTTGATAGTATTTCTTTCATGACTCCATCCATATATACAGTAAACAACCACGGGGACATCACACACCCCTGTTTCAAACCAACATTCAGGTCAAAGAACTCGCTCTGCTCACTCTCCACACGTACTGCCGCCTTTGCACCCTCATACATGCTCTTCACTGCTTTCAGCAACTTGCCCTCTACTCCGTATATTCTAAGTACTTTCCACAAACCTTCTCTATCCACTCTGTCATAGGCCTTCTCCAAGTCCATAAAGGCAACACACACCTTTTGTTTCTTGTCCATATACTTCTCCACAACACAATTCAGGGTAAAAATCTGATCTACACATCCTCTTCCCTTCCTAAAACCTCCCTGCTCGTCGCCAATCCATTTCACCGTTCTCACTCTCACTCTCTCAATCACTACCCTACTGTATACCTCGGTGGTTACCACACACTCCTCTTTCCCCTTTGCCCTTATATAGGGGGACTATTATGCCAGTCTTCCAGTCATCGGGTGCACTCCCCTTCTCCCATGCTAGTTTGCACATTTTCCATACCCATTCTATCACTATCTCACCACCATACCTCAACATTTCCCCACACACTCCATCTGTTCCTGGTGCTTTCCCCAACTTCACTCTTTTCATGGCTTCCCACACTTCTGACCTCCTGATCCCCACCTCCTCCTCCACTACTTCTCTTCTTCTCCCTCCCATACCATATCCAGCTATGTTTGCTGGCTCTTCATTCCTTACATTTAGCAACTCACTGAAGTACTCCCTCCATCTTTCGACTCTCTCTTGCTTCTCGGCTAGCATTCTCCCATTCTTATCTTTCACACCCTTTCTGTTTCCCTTGCTACCTTCCCTAACTTTCTTGACTTCTTTCCAGAACAGTTTCTTACTCTCCCTCAATTTTACACTCAGATTCCTTCCCAATTCCTCATCTACTCTTCTCTTACTTTCCTTCACTACTCTCTTCACCACCCTCTTACTCTCCACGTACCTCGCTCGTTTCTATCTCTCGGAATCTTCATTCCCTCTACTACCCAACCACTCTTTATATGCTTTCTTCTTTTCTTCCACAGCTATTCTTACCTCTTCTGTCCACCATGCTGTACCTTTCACTCCCCTCCCTCTTCTCCTCACTCCACACACCTCCTCACATGCTGCACAGATCTCATCCTTAAACACCTTGCTCATCTCCTCCACTTCCTCCATAACTTCCAGGTCGAACCCCCATAGTCGTCTTTCCACTGATCTCCTGTACTCCTCCCTGACTTCCTCCTCCTGCAACCTGTCCACCCTCCTCACCATTCCACCCTCCTCTCGCCTCCCTCCAGCTCTCCTCACCCACTGCTTTTGTATCCTAACCTTAGCTACCACTACATAATGATCAGACAGACCCCCTCCAATAACCCTATACAACCAAGCATCCATCACAGATTTTTTCATTCGTTCATCCACACATACATAATCAATCAATGACTTTCGTTCCACCACTGTCTTATCCTTCATCGTCAACATCCGTGTCCACGTGTACCTGTGGATCATTCTGTGTCGGAAGAAGGTGTTGGCTATCCAGAGCCTCCTCCCCACACATACGTCCACAAGTGCACTACCATTCCCATTCACCTCTGATGGTACCCCCCACCCTCCCACCACTCCCTCAACTTTCCTATCACCTACCTTACCATTCATATCCCCAATCAGAAATATTCTTTCGTTCTTGTCAAACTTCTCCAGGCACGTCTCCACATTCATCCAGAACTCCTCTTTCTTTCTTTCAAGTATATCCTCTGTCCGGGCATACACGCATACAATCACCCACGTTTGTATTCCTACTTTCATTCTCACCCACACAATCCTTGAACACACAGACCCATACTCTCTTACACATTCCTTCCATTTGCTACTTACAATCAAACATGCACCTTCTCTCGCTGTTCCTTCACTCACTCCAGCACACACACCAAAGGAGTACACAGGAGTACAAAGGAAATCAAGCAACAACAGGTCTAGTGACCCTTCTAGGCTGCTTGTCCTCCAAAACACTGAGGATCAAGTGTCCAAACAGTGGTTTAGAGTGGGTAAGGGAACATTGGAAAGGGAACTACTGCCCTGGAACTAATGTCCGTGGCAGGACTAGGAAGTTAGTAGGGGACATATGGGTTAGTAACTGAGGAGAGGATAAAATAAAGTTATTCATTTACAAACGCAGTCAGTCGCGGGTTTGATGCGAGATATTTGTCTAGGCGGAGTTTAAATGAATCAACGGTGCTGCAGTCTATAACGTCTCGGGGAAGCCCATTCCACAAGTTGACAACTCGATTGAAGAAGAAATTCTTAGATTCGTGTGAGTTAAAAGATTTACTAAAAATTTTGCAACCGTTTCCCCGCGTGTAATTAGATTGGTCGATAGTGAAGTACTTACTACAGTTCATATTGTCGATGCCTTTGATGATTTTGAACACTTGAATTAAGTCACCTCTTAACCTGCGCTGGGTTAAAGGAAATAGATTTGATTCTCTAGGACGCTCTTCGTATGGTTTGTTCTTTAGGCTAGGTATCATTTTGGTAACTCTATGTTGAACTCGTTCTAGCTTGTTTATGTCTTTTTGGTAATAAGGGCACCAGCATTGAACGCAGTATTCCAGAAGAGGGCGGACTAAGGAATTGTAAAGGGTTAGGATAACGTCTTTGGATTTATGCTCAAATGACCTGCCTATAAAGCCAATTATTTTGTTTGCCTTCTTAACAACTTCTGAACATTGTTGACTCGGTTTTAGGTTACTCGATATTGTTACTCCCAGATCGGTTTCTCTGTTTACATTCTTAAGCTGATTGCCATTCATCGAATAGTTTGCTTTCTCATTTAGGTATCCGATATGTAGTACTTTTCATTTATCCGCATTGAAACTCATTTGCCAAATTTGGGCCCAATGTGACAATTAATATAGATTGTGTTGCATATCGTCAACTTGATCTTTTGAGAGTACGCTATTTGCAATTTTTGTATCGTCAGCAAATTTTGAGATTGTACAGGTGAGACCCTCATCTATGTCGTTGATGTAAATTAGAAAGAGAATTGGTCCTAGTACCGATCCCTGGGGTACCCCGCTGCTTACATTGGTCCATTTAGATGCCTTACCGTTTATGACTACTCTTTGCTTTCTGTCGCTGAGCCAATTTTCTATCCATTTCAACACACCGTCTTGTATTCCATGCGCTTTTAGTTTTAGCAGTAAACGTTTGTGGGGAACTTTGTCAAAGGCCTTTTGAAAATCAAGGTATATAATATCTACAGCTTTACTATCATCGTAGAGGTTGAGGATATCGTGGAAGAAGTCTAAGAGGATTGTTAAACAGGCACGTTTTTTTACGAAAGCCGTGTTGAGTATCTTTAAGTATGTTATTTTCCTCTAAGTGATTTACGAGTCTGTCTCTTATGACCGTTTCTAGCATTTTACATACAACTGAGGTTAAGCTAATTGGACGATAGTTACTGGGTAGGGATTTGCTGCCTTTTTTTAATATCGGTGTTACGTTGACTATCTTCCACTGATCAGGCATAGCTCCAGACTGCAAGGATTTATTGAATAGTAATGTCAGTGGTTTGGAGAGCTCATCCTTAGCTTCCTTTAGAACTCTAGGCGAGATTGTATCAGGTCCAGGCGTTTTATTTACCTTGAGTTTATCTAAACAATTCAATACTTCTCTCTCTGTAACGGTGATATTGCTTAGAACATCTGAATTATCAATCTGAATCGGCAATGGTGTAGGGATATCACTGAGGTCTTCTGTTGTAAACACTGATGCAAAGAAGGTATTGAGGGCATTACTCATTTGTACTTCGTCTTTGGTGTATTCCCCATTTTCATCGACTAACGGTCCAACAGTTGAAGCAACTACTTTTTTCTTTCTGATATTACTATAGAATCCTTTCGGGTTTGTTTTACTTTGATTCGCAATATGTAACTCTAGGGTCTTTTTACTTTGCTTAATTAACTTTTTGGCTTTGCGTCGTAGCTCTACAAATTTTCACCCGTTCTTCGTCATGTTGTGAGGATTTTAATCTATCATTAGCAAATTTTGTTTAGCAAGCAGGCAGTTTGAAATATCTTTATTCCACCATTTGGGCTTATTATTATGGCCTGGACGCCGTATTTTCGATGGTATGCAGTCTTGCACTGCTTTTAGGAAAGTGCACACTCCCACTCTCACACATCTGAACCTTTCCATTTGGTCTCTGTCATTCCACATACATCCAGCCTGGCATTCACTAACACTTCCAGAACCTCTCTCTCTCTCTTTTGTGCCATCATTCATGCCACTAACATTCCACGTAGCCATTCTCAGAATGTCCGAAGGCATGTCCTTAGTCGGTCGTGGTTCGTCAACGTTGGTTCCGTCCGCATCCGAGGCTGTTCGTTCGTTTTTCTTTGCTTAGATATTTTTTCCGGGTGGGGGTCGCAAGCCCACCGACCCAACCTCTTTAGTCGCCTCTTACGACACGCAGAAGGCACAATTATTGTATTTGTGTTTAATACCGATGTTTACAGGCCGAACTTCCTTATAGCCTGAAACTCGCAAGTGGTCAATTCAGGCTTACATATTGACAGATAAACAAACAAACATAGCGATTAGAGGAAGTTATGTCCGCAAATTTCGCCTGCCGGGGTTAACCCCTTATGTACGGCGACATCTTTTTAAAATTATTCTAGCTGTTTTTAGACGAGTTTGTATAGTTTAAGAAGGATCTGTGGTAGTCAAAGGGTTAAGGGGGGTGACCTGCTTTTTGTTATTTCTGTCCTTTTCTCTCTTTCTCTGGCTTGTATCCATTCGGCCCCATTCAGCCAACTATTTTAAGACGTTTATCCCCATATAGGTGTCGATTTATTCCTGGCGAGCGAAAGCGAGCCAACATTATATGAAGAAATCCGGCTTCGCCGGAGAAATGTTTCTATCGAAAAATGTACAAATTTAGCCTGCTGTCAAACAAAAATAAAAAATATGCTGGCTCGCTACCGCTCACCAGTAAGAAATTGACACCTGGATGGGGATACACGTCTTAAAACAGTTGGCTGAATGGGGCCGAATGGATACAAGCCAGGGAAAGAGAGAAAAGGGGAAAAATAAGAAAATCAGGTCACCCCCGTTAAGCGAGATAGTTGGAAGCCTGTTAGTTGCTAGAGGCCTCTATTAAACTGAACACATCGTCTAATAGTAGCCAGGACAAATTATAAAAGACGTCGCCGGTAAAGAAGGGGTTGACCTTCTCCAACATATGACGCGATTTTGAGCCTATTGGGGATACTTTTGGCTCGAACGTCCCTTGATTTTGGCCCTGTCACTCTTTCAACTATGGGGGAGGCACTCGCTATAGGCAGTTATGCCTTTTGCCTCCCTCAATCACATAGAACAAACAAAAACAAAAAAACTTTAAAGCATTTATTACCATCAGGGGTATTTAGAAGCCTTTAGTTTAGTTACTTCAACCTCTGCAGTTGTCTTTGAGTTAGCTGTGGGAAGAAAACTAATTTTGGAGAGATAATTATAAGAGTGAGAGAACTCTATTTCTTTTTGCTAATCTGGCAACCTCTGCGTCATATGTGCGTGAAAGGGTTAAAAGTCCTTTCATAAACCCTCTGGTCGAGTAAAGCATAATAATCAAGACTTCAAAAACTTTCCATTTGTTAAGGGGGGTCACCGACTCTTTGTTTATCTTTCTCTCCTTTTCTCTCTTTCCCTGGCTTGTATTGATTCGGTCCCATTCAGCCAACTGTTTTAAGACGTTTATCCCCATCCAGGTGTCGATTTCTTACTGGCGAGCGATAGCGAGCCAGCAATGTATGGAGAAATCCGGCTTCGCTGGAGACATTTTTCTATCGACAAATTTACAAATTTAGCTTGCTGTCAAAACAAAGACATATACTATATATGCTGGCTCGCTACCGCTCGCCAGTAAAATATTGACACCTGGATGGGGGTCAACGTCTTAAAACAGTAGGCTGAATGGGGCCGAATGGATACAAGCCAAAGAGAGAGGGAGAGAAAGAGCAAAAATGCGAGATGGGCTCCCTTAACACGACGTAGGTAAAAAGTGATCGCATGACTTTGCCTTTTAACAGTCATATGCAACGCTGAGCTGCTCCTGTCTGCAATCGTACGCAATACCGCGGCCGCCGGCACTTTGTCACAATTATAAAGCCGGTGTCACACGAGCAATTTTTCCGGCAATTTTCCATGAGCAAGTTTTGTTTTCTTACTATTTTGAGGCGATTTCGCATTGGCCTCGGAAAATAAATCCAAGGTCGATTATGTTAGCAGTTTAATTCTCACGGAACTAATATTTTGAAGCTGCCAGACAAAAATTGCCCGTAAGAATTGACGGAAAAATCGCTCGTGTGACACCGCCTTAAGTAACCATGGGAAGACACGACACTCTATAGCGGGGCTCCCTCGGTTTGGGTTGGAGGGGCGAGGAAAGGGTACAAAGGAGTACAAAGGAAATCAAGCAACAACTAGTCTAGTGGCCCTTTAGGCTGCTTGTTCTCCAAAACACTGAGGGTCAAGTGTCCAAACAGTGGTTTGGAGTGGGTAAAGGAAAATTGGAAAGGGAACTACTGCCCTGGAACTAATGTACGTGGCCGGATTAGGAAGTTAGTAGGGGACAGATTGGGTTAGGGTGTGGTGTCTAAGGGAGTTTTACACGATCGCTATCTATCTTAGTATTTTGTCCCCAAGTATTATCTGACAGCTTTAATTTGAACTATTCTTGCATAATTATTTTGTGTCACGTATACACATCTACCTCGAATCTATAGTCCATTCAACATACATAGGCTAAACATCGTGACCCCCTTACTTCTGTAACTCAAAGAGGGCTAGAGATAATGGGCTGTAAATTCCCACACCAATCCCCTGGATGACGTTTCGTTAATGGTAAAACTATTTGCTTGTTTACTGTAGTAGTTTTATTGATTTATTTTTTATTTTTTGTATGGAAGTTTGTGGTCAGGATTTCGACCTACTTATAAGGAATCGTTTATAGTTGCCGATAACAGACCAACAAATATTCTCATAAGTTTGCCTGAATAAAGTTGCAAGGCTCCTCAATATGAGTTGAAAGGGAAAGAAGAAATGTCGTATGTAATATCACTTCCAGAGGTGCCTTGCATATAGAATATTTAACCCCTTCTTTACCGGGCGTCTTTTTAACTTTATTCTGGCTATATTTAGACGATGTTGTGCAGTTTAAGAAGGATCTGTGGCAGTACAAATGGTCAAGTGAGATAGTTCGAAGCCTGTTAATTGCTGGAGGTCCTGTTTAAAATGAATAAAATCGTCTACTAGTAGCCAGAATAAAGTAAACAAGACGTCGCCGGTACAGAAGGGGTTAAGAGTATATGCTTGCTAGGTAATGCTACGAAATGAGTGTACGTGTGTTTTGTGATAATACTACCATTACACATAATTAACAGTTATATTTTATACTAACATTGTATTATGAAAAACCTTTTATAAAACAAAATATAATCCTCCTCCATTGCATTAATAATTAGAATTAGGATATGTACTTTTCACGGATACATAATTACTACAATCACTACTATAACAACTGCAACAACAACAACAAAAACTACTACTACAGTAATAGTGGAACCAATTAAAGGTACACCCCTTTCCCATATTTAAATAAGCCATATACTATTTACAGAAGAACGAGCATTATATAGTATTACATGTGTCCGTGGTTAGCAGTAAGGTAAGCATAAATCCTTTTATTATTCTATTTATTTAATTTTAAATTTGTAAACTATGTTTCTATTGTTAACGATTTCATTTTGTATATCCTTAATTAATACTATTCACCTAGTAGTATTAATCTCCGTAGATTCAGTTTAGTTAGGGGAAAGGAAGACAGCACATAAATATGTATTATGAGTCTATGTCCACCAAAGAATTGGGTCTTGGAGAAGGTGGTAATTTCGACGTGACTTGAACCACCTGTCATTTGATCAGTCGTGTACAGTGGCGCTAATAAGTCATGTCCCAGCTGTCCTTACGTTTGGCTTGCTTTGTGTTGTATTAATGTCTGCCAGATGTTGAATAGGGTGGGTAAGTGTAGGAACATGTTTGTACATTTCACTCGATATGAAGAAATGAAGCTTAGATATTACTGATACCAATTATTGATCAAAACATACATGGTTCCGAGACATGACTTATTAGCGCGACTGTACAGATCTATCTAGTGATCTGTGTATATGTGTACATGTGCGTGTGTGTTTCAGTTTTCATGCATCAGGAAGCCGTTAATGTGATACATCCGCTTCTTTGTGTATAGTCACTTATATAAGCTTTCACTTTTCAGGTATATCAGTTGAGATCAACTTATGATTTTATATAAATTTATAAATTTATTATTTTTAGCTTTTACATTGTGTAAGACTACTTTTATGAATTAGTCTCACCGCTTATATTTTTCTATTAAATTATTTAGGTGACCACAAAATGTTCTGTCAAAACCTAGACTTCACCGAATATTGTGTTCATAAATGTTGTACCTTATTACAGCTATCTTCACTTTCCTAGACAGTCATCACGTGTTTCTAATAGCACGTAACTAGTACTTTGTGGTTCTCGTCCTGAGAATCTCGAGTTAATGACACTCCTTTCAGATATCATGCAAATAATCAAGGCTTTCATCGAACTTTTGATTTTGCCTGTACACTGTGATCCCTATTACCGCCGCAAGTGGAGCCTTCCTGGTGTGCGTGTTACGGATCTGTCATAATAGATCGTCAGTCTTAGGGCGCTATCAGAACGGCGACATTTTCAGGCAATTTTCGATAAGCAACTCTATTCTGACATATTTATAGACTATATATAGGATGCTCTGATATGGAGGTAAAGTATATTAAAGGATATAATTCGACACAAGTTATAATTGTGCACCTTTTAAATTCAAATTGATTGAACATATTGCTGGAACAATCGGTTGAGGGACGCAGTCATGTAAAACATTGGGAGCAGATTGCATATATTCGCAGTCTTCTAATAATATCGTTCAGCTAGCCTCTTGAGCGTATGACTATGATAACGTGTGAGTGTTGAAGTAAGTGATTATTCCCAGCACGGTATATAGTCGATAGGACTGATGTAATACACCACTTGCGATATTCTGATTATAAGGAACTTCAAGCTGTAATCATCTACTGTATATTATTAAGTAGAAAGGTAACACGCTCGGCTCACAGTCAGATGGACCGGGGTTCAATTCCCGGGAAGAACTAGGCTGGTGTTTCTGTTCACCTCCCAGGAAACAGGAACATGAGGGTAGCAGGCTATTGTGACGTCCCAATCAAGTATTTTATATCTGCAAAATCTTTTGGAACTAGTGAATTCCTTTTTTTTTTTTTTTTTTTTATGAGAGTGAGGGAGACAAAAGTCAGAACTGCCTGTAGCGAGTACCTCCCCCAGAGCTGAAAGAGTGACAAGGCCAAAATCAAGGGACGTTTGAGCCAAAATGGCTGGACACATGTAGTTTGAAGCAATTTAAATCATAAGAAGAGGGAAAGACTTATTTTGGGAGAGAGTTCCAGAGTTCAGCTGTTGAATAGAAGAAAGACTGAGAATATCGATTCACTCTTGGGTTGGAGAGTTGCACAGAGTAAGGGTGGGATTGTGTTGCAAGACGGGTGTTACGTGTTCTACGAAGAAGATGTGGTATACACTGAGAGAGATCTAGTAACACTGATTATTGTAATAGCGGTAGAATTGTGAGAGATGCAGCATTGCAGAATTGTGAGAGATGCAACATTGCAGAATTAATAGAAGTACAGAATTAATATGGTGATTCAATTCAGCCCGAAACACCTTTGATAATGTATGTATCATCATTGATGTCCGATTGCAGTCATCAATTGTGATACATTTCGAATTATTGAATTGCTTGAATGAACTTCCGAAATGTAGGCTATGTCTTGTATAACAAATTAATGAGGCGATTCACTTCAGCTCAAAAGAGTTTCCAAAATACATGTACCAGCATTTATGACTTCGACTGTGCTACACAGTATATGAGTAATTACAATATTTCCAACGGTCTGTAAGCCACAGCAATCAAGAAAATACCTGGTTTGAAGCAGGATTCTGTTAAATACAGAAAACTAACAAAGAATGAAAATAGAATAAAAATAAATATAATAAACCCATCGTAGTTAAACGGGAGTCTGGTAATTACAAACACGATATAACAAATCAATATAAATAAAATTAAAATAAATTTACTAAACCCGTCGTAGTTACTCACATGCAGCAGGTCCCATCGAGTACACAATTAAGGAGAGGTTTTTAGTTTCTTCCCTAGACCTCTATCAAGCATTACATTACATCCCGAAGACCCCCTTTCAAGATAAATTTGTACATTTTTCGGTAGAAAAATGTCCCGGCCAAAGGCCGTTTCCTCTTAAACTACAGGCTCGCTATCGCTCGTCAGGAAAAAAATGACACCTAAATGGCACGAAAAGTATTATAATTGACAGAAATAGGGCGAAAGTTCTAAAAATCGCCAACCTAATGGGGCGAACATCTTAAAATCTCCAAAGCAATAGGGCTAAACATGAGGGAGAAAGGGGTCCAGAAAAAAATCCCTCAAGTGGAAATCTCCCCTTAATGAAGGTATGTCGTATAAGCCAGAGTTATCATTATGTGTATTAGAGAGGCCCAAGATTAACCCCTTCTCTACCGGTGACGTCCTTTTAACTTTAGTTTGGCTGCTATAAAATGATTTTATTCAGCTTAGGAAGGACGTCTACGAATGAAAAAGCAACAGACTATCTTAATTAATCTTTCTAGCTACCATATATCCTTCCTAAGCTACATAAAATGGTCTACATGTAGCTGAAATCAAATACAAAGACGTTACCGGTACAGAAGGGGTTAATGCCTAGAGGTAGACTAAACGCTAAAGTAAATCGTCTAATGGTAACCAGAATAATATGAAAATTACGTCATCGTACTGAAGGGGTTAAACTAACCTCCGAAATGCAAATACCTGGTAGAAGATTCAATTCAGCCCGATACAGCTTTGACATCGTATGTATCAGCATTAACGACCTCTACTGTACACTTGGAAGCATACACATAAACTAACATGTACACTTGGAAGCATACACATAAACTAACATGTATTATGGAATTGGGTGTTCATATATTAATGTCACCCTCAAACTTTGTTTTTAACGCTGTCAGTGTGATGTCGTATATACAGTATATATTTTTCTTTAGCTAACATCAGGCAATTTTACTTAGCTTATTTAGGACCTCACGGATACAAAGAAGCAGATGAACAGTATCTTTCTTAAGGGGAGGTATTTAGTTCGTTCCCTAGAATTCCATCAAGCTTAAAATTACACCCCCTAGACCCCCTCTCAGGATATATTTGTACATTTTTCGATAGAAAAATTTCCCGGCCAAAGGCCGGTTCCTCTTAAATTACAGGCTCGCTATCGCTCGCCAGGATAAAATCGACACCTAAATGGCACGAAAGGTCTTAAAATTGACAGAAATGGGGCAAAGGTTCTTAAAATCACAAAACTAATGGGGCGAACGTCTTACAATATCAAAAGCAATGGGACAAAACATGAGATAGAAAGGGATCCAGAAAAAATCCCTCAAGTGGAAATCTCCCCTTAACCCGTACAGTACCGGTGACGTCTTTTTGTTATTATTTCAGCTGCATTTATACGAGTTTATAAAACTTGGGAAGGATATATGATAGCTAAAAGGATTAATTGAGATAGTCTGTAATCTTAGGAAGGATATATGATAGCTAAAAGGATTAATTGAGATAGTCTGTAATCTTTTAAGTGGTAAACATCCTTCCTAAGCTGAATACAATCTTCTAATAATTGCCAGAATATAAAGAAAAGGACGTCACCGGTACAGAAAGGGTTAACCACAGGCCTTTCAAAAAATTGAATGAAAACGTCTAATGAGAGTTTGATTATGTTTCTCAGTATGAAGGAGACAAAGGTAGAACTGCGAAAGGACCATCAACGTACAGTGGCGCTAATAAGTCATGTCCCAGCTGTCATTACGTTCGGCTCGCTCTGTACTGTATTAATATCTGTCAGATGTTGAATAGGGTGGGTGAGTGTAGGAACATGGTTGTATATCTCACTCAAAAAGAAGAAATCATGTGTACATATTGCTGATACCAATTATTGATCAAAACATAATTGGTGCCGAAACATGACTTATTAGTGCGACTGTACTGAAGGTGCTAATAGTTCGATTTGATTACAGCGAAATTCAAGGATAACAGAAAAACATTCTGAGACATTGGAAACTGCCTGCAAAGGAATGCTCCCAGCCGCTCTATATCATTCACAACCCATGACCTCTAGTCCACACACACACACACACACACACACACACACAATTTTGCCGCGTAATTCAGGTATTAGAGGGAAATTGCTAAGTCCTTGTAGAGCGGTGGCCGTAAAAAACCCTCAACACACGCTTTCATTTCTCCTTAAAGGGGACTGAGCAGCATACAATCTTCACTGTTATAATGGTATTAGAGCTATTGTACACTCGGATACCATAGTCTTTAGCTCACTCGTAAATATTAGTGGACTTTACCTATTTATATTTATTGAAGTATATAATTGGAAACGATTATATTTACATATTTTAAACATCACCTACAAAACTATATATACATACTATTTATTGAAACACAACTTTAATCCGATATTCAATCCAGACAGTTATAATTGCATAAAAAAAACATAGGGGGTCCACGAATTCTAATAGGTGGGCTAGAGACTATGGTATCCGATTGTACAGTTGCTGGAAGATATTTACATTCGTCAATGAAGTTGGAGGAGGTTATGTTTTTGCCTCCGTTTGTCTTTGTGTGTTTATCTGTGTGTCTGTAAACAAGATATCTCAAAATGTTAGGAGCCGATGTTCAGGAATCTTTATGCTCAGGTAGCATATTATTATTATTATTATTATTATTATTATTATTATTATTATTATTATTATTATGCGCCAAGGAAGAAGTGATTCAATTAACAATGTTTCAATTACACTTAACACCATCTGGATCATGAGGCGGTACTAAGTAAAAATGTACAAAGGAGGACATTTTGGAGATTACAGTCGAGAGGCTATTGTATTACTGCTTGTCTTCCAATTGGCACAGCAGGCAAATCTAATTGAGACTGTTAGAACTCACTCATCTTTAGTAACTCATTCTATGACTATTTTTGCAATAAATACATGATCAAAGTAGAATATTAATATATTTGTTTATACTTATATATAGGTACTAAGCCGCTACATTTTGTTAAATACGAATGCAGCAACGCCGACAAGCGCTATAAATAGCAAAATGTGTTTTTATGTTTTAGGGGGGGGGGGGGGGGGGCACGTTTTCGGAGATTTGTGCATGTATTCATTATTGTTCTACTTTTCTCCCTAGGCCTCCATCAAATTATAAACAAAAATCCATTAGATCCCCCTTCTAGATTAATTTGTAAAATTTTCGGTAGAAAACATTTCCGGCCGAAGGCCGGTTCTTCCAACATTAAATGCTCACTATCGTTCGCCAGGGAAAACATCGACACCTAAATAGCACGAAAGGTCTAAATATTGACGAAGAAATGGGGCGAAAGGTCTTAAAATCGACAAACTAATAGGGCAAATATATTAAAATCAGAAAACAAATGGGGCTAAACATGAGGGAGAAAGTGGTCCAGAAAACCGGCCAATCTTCCCTTAACAGACCAGCCCCAATCGAAAGTGTATCAGTGTTATCGTGGTCGTACAGCGATCTATGGATATTTGTGTACTTCTGCACATCAATTTGCCGTATAGTAAACCCATAAATACATAAACATTCGATTGTGAAGTACATTTTATCGACGAGATTTGCATCGCATGAGCGCAACTTCGGCTCATGTTTTCTCTTAGTTTATGAATATGCTGAGTATATTTTTAGCAATTGCAATAATAGATCCGTACTATTCAATGTAATAATTCCTATACATGTATATGTTTGTGGAGTTATAAATAACGAAATATCATGACTGCCGAAATCAGCCTGGTTTTCATATTTGTTGTTTTGTTTATGGCTTGATGAAGGCTGGACGCGACTAATGAACTTAACTCTACAATTATGAACATATGAAGCAAATAAATACACGATCCTGAATATAGAGCCGAGTCACGTATACCATTAGCAGCGGATATCATTGGAGTCACAGAAGCCGAGTAAAAAAAAAAAAAAAAAAAAATATATATATATATATATATATACCGGTATATATATATATATATATATATATATATAGATAGATAGATAGATAGACAGATAGGCCTACAGGTATATACATATATTATGAAAGAAAGAGAGAGAAGAGGGATGATGCTCTAGTGACCCAATGAGGCAGTTTGAAAGAGATAGTGTGTTACACAGAGTTGCATAGATACAGAGACTGCCAGACCTTGCGGTCCCTACTAGGCAGTCCTGCCTTGATGCTAACATAGAATTTGCTACACAGTGGAAGGTAAGGATAATACAACAGAATGCTCTCTACCCTCCCACCACTCCCTTCGACCTTGGTTAGGCATAACAGAATTATAACATTTCTACTGGGAAATTCATAGTATAGAAGGAATTTGAGAAATATTGTATAGCAATGATGATTAACTTGTTTTAATGTTGTTGTTTTTTGTTTTTTTTTACTTATATTACTCCACCCTCCTCAAAATGGATGTCTAAACTCCTTTTACACGTGGCAATTGTATTACATTGTACCACTTTCTTTGGCAGTTTGTTCAACTCGTTGACCATAATGTAGGTGAATAAGTGCTTTGTGACATCGAGATTTGCCCTCCTGCATTATATTTCATTCCATTTCCCCGAGTTGATGAACAATTATTGAATTTGAACAGTGAATCTACATAAATTTTGTCATCTTTGTTATCTTGAAACACTCAATTAATTTGACCTCGCATGAATGTTGTATTTTTAAGTGAAAACAAATATATTTTGTTTAATCTTTCATGATATGATGTACTGTACAGTATTTCTCGTTGACGGTAATATTGTCGCTCTACGCTGCACTGACTTGAGTTTCTCAATGTCCATGTTCAGATAAGGAAACCAAAATGTACGCCATATTCAAGATGGGGCCTCCCTAAGCTTTTACATAACGGTACTATAATGTTCTAATTTTGTTAAATGTATTTTAATATATCCCAATGCTCTTATGCACCTGCTGCACATGAGGTATTTAAGCTTTCATATTATTAGAACCCCAGGTTTTTAACTAATGCACTTGTTTTTATTGGCAAGATAGAAGACCTGGCATTTGTCAACATTGAATGACATCTGCATTTTTTCTTAACAATCAACGATTTTATTTAAAGCAGACTGCATCTTTATTGTGTCTTCTTCAGTTAATAATTAATGTCCCATCTTTATATCATCAGCGAACTTTGATATAGTGTTATTTAGTTCTACATCAATGATAATTATAATTATAGATAAGACACAAAACTGGTCCGAGGACCGATGCCTGAGGCACTCCACTATAAACAGGCTACCACTCGGAGAGAGAGAGAGAGAGAAGGTTGCATGACTGATGCATGGAAATTGTAAATGAAGAGAAGCATGCGAGGGGTATATTCCGCGAGAGTTTGAGAAGACATGGGGCTGACGAGCAATAATGTTGGTACAGTCAAAACCAATAGTTCTCTGATATCCTCAATGATAATGTGTGTGAAAAGTGGACACGGTATAATGAAAGATAGGAGGTAGAATGACAGGGGGAGGGAAGAACCTAGGATGAGCGGGAAAATTATAACTGAAGCACAGAGAGGAGAAATACAAACAAGTGAGAGGGAGGTAGTTGGGGAGAGAACCAGGGAGGGGAGATGGAGAGAGTAGAAGTGAGAGAGGGGAGGCAAGGTAGAAAACACTTTAAAAACACTGTAAACACTTTATTATTGCCATAATACATTATGCATCACAAAAGACTAAGGAATAAAATTCAAGCAAGCCTTTTAATAAGCCAACAGGCTTCTCAGGCAAAACAAAAGTATACATAATATATACATTATTCAATAGTATATATTGAGAATATGAAGATAATAAATATCAATACAGAACATTCAAAAGGGGACCTAGTTTATATACGCAACATATACATTGGACATCAATAAACTCCCAGCTAAATAGGTAGTAGAATGTGAGAGCAGGGGAGAGTGTTGAGGCAGAAGGGATGGAAAGTGGGAGAGGGAGTGGGAAGAGATGAATGAAGGAGAGGGAGGGTGGGAGGGTAAAGCGGGTATCACACTAGGCCAAATGTTCTACATTCTTCATAAAAAGTGTAGATACCGTCATTCTCTGGCACAAATATCGCCATATGACAGGAGCTAGGATGCAGCCCTAACTGGATGGGAAGCAAATATTTGTTGATGGAGGTGAGTAGTCAGCCTCAATACGGTATGGAGAATGCAATATTAGAAATTTAGAGAAACCCCTAAATTTCAAAATTAGCTTCATCAACAGGTGGATGTAATCAAATATACAATAACCACATGAGTTTTTTTATTTGTCATTTACTGGCTATAGTCCTATTTGATACAATATATTTTTCGGTATGGAGCTGTAGGCTTCGTATTGAGGCTGGTAACGCACGCCTGCTGTGGTAGAGGTAGACAGAATGATAATAATAAAAATAAAGTTTATTTCCACCGACAGTGGTTATTCTTCTTACATAGTATTTACAAATATAATTATATACAGTTGGGGTTTAGTGTTTTCAAAGTAGATACAATATAGGAATGGGGTCTGGGCTGTTTGCATTTGTTCTTAATATCTTGAGTATGTGAAAATGAATTGTACATTTTGTTACAATTTTGGGTGTTTTGATTGTGAGGATAGACATTAACTAGGTGAATTAATGCGACAATAGTTACACCACTTGCAGCTAAATAACCACTGTTCATGCCACGGCGATGGGAATGAAGCAAAAACATTGGAAAACCTCTGAACATTTCAAAATATGTTCTCATTTCAGCGCTAGGTGTGACAAAATAATAACGCTAAAGTTCAAATTGGGTCATATTGTATTATAATTGGTCGATATCAATCCATATACTCTACATTTTAGGTAAAGCACCACAATATAACGATTGCTTACTGCCGTGGGAAAGACTAGGAGGGAAGTCAGTTTCATTGACTGCGAAAAATTACTCCATAGCTGCTTATGCAATCTTCAAACACAAAGATTAACAATGTTAGCGAATAGATTGAGTTCTATTACGCTCTATTTGTCACTATCAGTTAATATTACTCTACGTTTTAGGTGAAACACCACACACTGCAGTGGCAAAATCTGTACGTTTGTGATAGGAGCTGCCAGTGCTACTGGCTGCAAATGGAGAATAATTAATTGAGAATGAAGAACATTTTGCCTTGTGCGATACCCGCCTCAAGGCGAGAGTCAAGCAGGGTAAATGGAGACTGAGAGTGGGGGAAAATGGGGTGGGGGGGTTTGAAGAGTGGTAGCGGAGTGGGAGGGGAAAAGGCTGATGAGAGATAACGGAGTGGGAGAGGGAGTGAGCGAGATTGTGTAAGCAGAGTCGAAGTGGGAGGCATATGAAAGGGTGAATAGCAGAGAGCAAAGGGGATGGCAGGGTGGTGGGAGTGGGAGTCAGTAGATTGGGTGGACGTGAGTGGGAGTGGAAGGGAGGATGGGACATAGGGTAGTGGAGGGTGGAAGTGGGAGTTTGGAGTGGTGGGGGTGGAGAGAGTAGAGTGGAAGTAGGTCCAGTGTAGTGTGTGAAGAGGGCTAAAGTAGGAGGGTGAGAGGATGGAGAGGGAGAAAGGAAGCAGGCACACAGATCGGAAGCTTAAGATTTTCACTTAAGATGGTTCACTTTTTGGTCCAATTTTTCATTGATGCATTATTGTTCTAGTTTCCTCCCGAAACTCCATCAAACTTTAAAACACATCCATTAGATCCCCCTTCTAGATTAATTTGTACATTATTCGGTAGGAAAATGTCCCGGCCGGAGACCAATTCTTCCAAAATTACAGACTCACTATCGTTCGCCGGGAAAAAAAAATCGACACCTAAATACCACGAAAGGTCTCAATATTGACAACAAATGGGGCGAAAGGTCTTAAAATCGACAAACTAATGGGACAAACATCTTAAAATCTGATAACTAATGAGGCAAAACATGAGGAAAAAGGGGGACCAGAAAAACGACTCGTCTCCCCTTAAAGAGTGGGAGGGAATTGACATGAGATAAATTGGCGAAACGTTGGAGTGGACGTTTGTACGTTTTACTTTAGAGCTGGGCCGAGAAGGGGGAGTGTTAACAACTGGCGATTTAATTACTAATTGGTCCTAGAGTGCCTCATCATCACAATGGAGGGCTTTATGAACAATGTCTTTTGAATAAGTATTATTTTGTTTTGTTTAACTTCTTGGACTTCTTACAACAATGCTTAATCACTAATGAAACAATAGTATTACATCAAATAATTTAAGTAACTTTAGTACAATGTCAGCCACATTAATTAGTTACTAGGGGTATTAGGAGTATAGTGTACAAAGGAGTACAATGGAAATCAAGCAACAACAGATCTAGTGACCCTTCTAGGTTGCTTGTCCTCCAAAACACTGAGGATCAAGTGTCCAAACAGTGGTTTAGAGTGGGTAAGGGAACATTGGAAAAGGAATTACGGCCCTGGAACTAATGTCCGTGGCAGGATTAGGAAGTTAGTAGAGGACAGAGGGGTTAGTAACTAAAAGAAAATTTAGATCAACACAGAACCAACCCAAATGGATGAATAATAGACTATTAGATCTTCTAGGACAAAAGAGAGGAATATATAGAAAAATTAGGAAAGGCGAAATTCACCTACTTGCTTACTATCAGAATCTATCAAGACAGGTAAAAAAGGATATTAGGAAAGAAAAAAGAAATTATGAAATCAAGGTTGCCAATGACTCAAAAAATAGTCCTAAAGCTTTTTACCAACTATATAAATCCAAGGTTAGAGATGTAATTGGTCCCCTTAAAACTTCGATAGGAGAAATGACAGAAAATGATTTAGAAATGTGCAGTACATTAAATAGTCAATTTCTTTCCGTTTTCACTAATGAAAATTTGGCACAGTTTCCAGAAGTCTATCTATCTATCTATTGCCTGACGCCGTGATCCCCGAAGGGGTGGCCACGAACGAACCGCCCCCATGCACCTCTGTCCCCAGTCAGTCGACGCCCCTCCCCCCAACCAGCACCGCCTTCGTTCATGTAGTTCCTCACTCCATCCTTCCACCTCATATTCGGTCTACCTCTCCCCCTCTGTCCCTCCACCTCGCTCTCGTACACCCTCTTAGTCATTCTCTCGCTTTCCATACGTTCCATATGGCCGAACCATCTCAAGTTGTTCCTTTTCACACTTTCCAGCACATCTACCTCCACACCACACCTCCTTCTTACTTCCTCATTAGTCTGTCTATCCCTCCATGTAACTCCGCACGCACTCCTTAAGTAATTCATTTCCACTGCTCTCACTCTTGGTCTGAGTCTCTCAACCAACGTCCATGCTTCGCTTCCGTAAGTCAGTGTCGGGATTACCACACTGTCATGCAAGGACTTCTTCACTTCCATACTGACCACCTATTTCTTGTTTCTGCTTTTAGCGTTCCTACAACCCTCTTCCCCTGTTGTACCCTCTCCCGCACCTCTTCATCCATAGTCCCATCTTTACTCAACACACTGCCCAGATACTTAAAAGAGTTGACGATCTCCATAGCCTGACCGTTCAGCTTCACCTCACACTCTGTGACTTCACCCCTTTCGAAGACCATAACCTTGCTCTTCCCGTATTTACCTTCAAATTCCGTTTTTACACACTGTTCCAAACTCATTTACCAGACCCTGCAACTCCCATTCATTATCACTCATCAGAACTGTATCATCCGCAAACAGCAGTATAGGTAGTTTCCACTCAATTCCCTCCCTTTTCAGCGATACACCAACATCCACTGCTCTTGATAGTATTTCTTTCATAACTCCATCCATATATACAGTAAACAACCACGGGGACATCACACACCCCTGTTTCAAACCAACATTCAGGTCAAAGAACTCGCTCTGCTCACTCTCCACACGTACTGCCGCCTTTGCACCCTCATACATGCTCTTCACTGCTTTCAGCAACTTGCCCTCTACTCCGTATATTCTAAGTACTTTCCACAAACCTTCTCCTTCTTCCAGAAGTCCGTAAGGTATATAGCGATAGTATAGAAAATAGGATAAGTACGGTTACTATAAGTAGAAATGATGTGCTGAAGGAAATTGACAGACTGAAACCTCATAAATCGCCTGGTCCTGATGAGGTATATGCTAGAGTATTAAAAGAATGTAGGGATGAGTTAAGTTACCCATTAACATTTTTATTTAACAAGTCATTGGAGACAGGTATAGTTCCAGAAGCTTGGAAGCTTGCAAACGTAGTTCCGATCTTCAAAAAAGGTGACAAATCAATAGCATCCAATTACCGTCCCATTAGTCTTACATCAATCATAGAAAGCTACTAGAGTCAATTATTGCTAGAAAAATTAGAAACCACTTAGATACATTTAATTTAATAAATTCTTCTCAGCATGGATTCACTCAGGGACGTTCTTGCCTTACTAATTTGCTTAGTTTTTTTCTCAGAGGTATATGAAGCAGTAGATAATGACAAGTCATATGATATAATATATTTAGATTTCAGTAAAGCTTTCGACAGAGTCCCCCATGAGAGATTGATGAGAAAGGTTGAGGCGCATGGAATAGGTGGGGCGTTGTTGGGATGGATTATGTCATGGCTAATTGGTAGGAAGCAGAGAGTCAGCATAAATGGTACGAAGTCAGAATGGGTAGCAGTCAAAAGTGGTGTCCCCCAGGGATCTGTATTAGGTCCTCTGTTGTTTGTTATATACATAAATGACCTTGATTTAGGTATAACTAGTAGGATAAGTAAATTTGCAGACGATACCAAAATGGGGAGAACAATTGATTCAGATAGAGATATAGAGTGCCTCCAAAGGGATCTCGATACCTTACACGAATGGTCAGTAAATTGGCAGATGAAGTTTAACATTGACAAATGCAAGGTATTAAAGATAGGGAAGATGCATACAAATGTTAAATATAAACTAGCTAATGTGGAATTAGAAAACTCGAATTGTGAGAAAGATCTAGGTGTGTTTGTTAGCAATGATTTGAAGCCTAGACAACAGTGTATAAGCGTTCGAAACAAGGCAAACAGGATTCTCCGGTTAATCTCTAGGAGTGTGAGTAACAGAACTGCTGATGTTATCTTAAAACTTTACTTGTCATTAGTGAGACCCCATATGGATTATGCTGTTCAATTTTGGTGTCCTTATTACAGAATGGACATAGATTCATTGGAGAGAGTACAACGTAGAATGACAAAAATTATTCATAATATTAGAAATATTCCGTATAAAGAAAGGTTGAAGAAATTAGGCTTACATTCGTTAGAGAGACGCAGAGTTAGAGGGGATATGATAGAGGTGAGAAGAAGCAGCAGTGACCTAAATCATCCAACGCCAAGAAAAAAACAGAGGCAACCGAGGACCACCAGCGATAAGGACCGAAGACAGCGAGGACCGAGGACAGCCATGAACATAAATGTAGATCCGACAAGAACCAAAAATATTATTAAAGAGCGTTCCGTGAGTTCTAAAATAACAAATTTAAAGGTTTTCTATGCAAACGCTCGTAGCATACGCAATAAATTTTCAGATTTAGAGAGCTAGTGTTTACAGAAAATTATGATGTGATTGGCATAACAGAATCTTGGCTCAATACAGAAGATAGAGACTTTTTAGCAGAGTATTCACTTCCCGGTTATGTAATGTTTGAGAAAAGCCGAATAAATCGAAATGGATTTTTTTTTTTTTTTTTTTTTTTTTTTTTTTTAAGAGACAATGAACGGAGGAAGGAAAAACACAGATAAAACAAAAAGGTCCATGTGCCTAAAGGCATCCTCCATTTATAAAATGTTTGTAACAACTGGATTTAAACATTTGTAGATTGTAAGTTTGTGGAAAGCAATTCGAGGGAAGTGAATTCCAAAGAGTAGTAGCTCTGGGGATAAATGAATTCTGATAAGCAGAAGTTCTGCATTGTGGAGGAGAAAGTGTAAATTCATGGGCGCTCTCAGCTGCCCTAGTTCTACGGGGAAAGATGTGGAGAGGCGGCACAATTGAAGCAAGTTCCTCGGAACAATTGCTGTGAAAATATCTGTAGAATAATGCAAGGGATGCAACGTTTCTCGTATGGCTAATGTAGGAAGGTCCTGTGTGATTGCAGGGTTATTGATTAATATAATAGCTTTATTTTGAATTTTGTCCAACTGCCTCAATGCAACCACTCCACTTCCACCCCACAGAGGTGAACAGTAATCCATCTGAGAGCGCACATGACTTTTATATATTACGGCCAACTGCTCGTCAGTGAAGAATTCTCGAACTCTGTACAGGAGTCCCAGTTTTTTAGAGACATTCTTAGCAATGCTTCTAACATAATGTGTCCAGCTCAAGTTAGTAGTTAATGTTACACCGAGAATGTCAATACTAGGGGAAGTGGGAATATTTACATCATTAAAAAATATATGGGAGTCAGTGAGATTCTGTCGGTTAGAAAATTGAATGTACTTGGTTTTCTGTGCATTAAAGGAAACTAGATTCTCTTGTCCCCATTCATTAATTCTAGAAAGGTCCCGGTTCAGAGAAATTGCAGTGTTTATTTTTGAATTTATAAGATCGGGTTGGGTGAAAGAATTGGTAAATGTGAAGGAACTGTGGAGTGTTGAGTCATCTGCGTAGGAATGTATTGGATTATGAGTGGTAGATATGAGATCATTGATATGAATGAGGAACAGAGTTGGGGCCAAAACTGATCCCTGGGGAACACCAGCATTTATTGAGTGAAATTGAGAATAAAGGCCATCTACCATTACACGTATTTTTCTGTTATGCAGATAAGAAGAAATTAGTGGAACTAATGATGCAAGGCCGTAGTGTGACATCTTCGACAATAAGGATTGATGCCAGACTCTATCAAATGCCTTTGATATATCCAGTGCTATTGTATGTGTTTCACCATGTTGGTCTGTAGCTTGGTTGATTTGATGCGTAAGAAGGCAAAGAATGTCTGCAGTTGATCGACATCGTCTAAAACCATATTGCCTATCACTGATTAATTTATTATTCTCCAGATGCTTAATTATGTGATTATTTAATATAATTTCAAAAGCTTTGCCAAGAGTGGAAGTTATAGCTATTGGTCTGTAGTTTGATGGATCTGAAGAGGCACCTTTTTTAGGAACTGGATGGATGTTTGCTTCTTTCCAGGGTACTGGGAAGCATGAGGTATGAGTACACAGACGGAAAATTTTTGCCAATACAGGAGCGAGCACCAAGGAGCAATTCTTAAGTACTATTGGAGGAATTTCATCTGGACCAGGAGCCTTATCTACTGAGAGATTCTGCAAAATAATTTTGACATGTCTGGTGTGGATCTTAAGTGAGGGAATTTCAGGCGAATTAAAATTAAGTACAGGGACATCTTGATTTATTTCATCTAAGGTTGAGTTGGTGGAGAAAATATTCGCAAGAAGGTTAGCTTTACCTCGTGGGTCACTTACAAGATTGCCAGGTGGCGTTTTACTTTATATCAAAGACAGTCTTAACCCTACCCCTTTGTCAAAACCTCAAATTGTGAACGTCGACGCATCTTTTGTGCTAATAAAGAATAATAAAGGTACACAAATAATACTTGCATTAATATACAGACCTCCAGCTCAATCAGTGCAAACTGACCGAGAAATTTACGAACAAATTGCAGATGTAAGTAACTCACAAGATACCGTAATTTTTGGCGACTTTAATTTACCTGTGACCAAGTGGGGCGATACTCTTACTTCACACTCCGGACATGACTTGTATACGAACTTGCAAGAGAGTTCGCTTTATCAATTTGTTCGAACGCCAACCCGTGGTAATAACGTTCTTGACATTGTACTTGCAACAAAAGAAGAATTAATAGAGAATTTGAATGTTGGTGATGAATTCAGTAACAGCGACCATCGTACGATATCTTTCACTTTAAAGTTTACTAGTAACGAACCAAATAGTAGCATCGAAAAAGTCCCTAATTTCAAGAAAGCAAACTTCCATAAACTTAGAGCTATGTTTAAAGAAACTGACTGGAGCTTTTTAATTCACAATAACGACATAAATACATCTTGGAAGTTATTCGAAGCCACTTACCTAAAAGCAGTGCAGGACTGCATACCATCGAAAATACGGCGTCCAGGCCATAATAATAAGCCCAAATGGTGGAATAAAGATATTTCAAACTGCCTGCTTGCTAAAAAATTTGCTAATGATAGATTAAAATCCTCACAAAATGACGAAGAACGGCTGAAATTTGTAGAGCTACGACGCAAAGCCAAAAAGTTAATTAAGCAAAGTAAAAAGACCTTAGAGTTACATATTGCGAATCAAAGTAAAACAAACCCGAAATAATTCTATAGTTATATCAGAAAGAAAAAAGTAGTTACTTCAACTGTTGGACCGTTAGTCGAGGAAAATGGAGAATACACCAAAGACGAAGTACAAATGAGTAATGCCCTCAATACCTTCTTTGCATCAGTTTTTACAACAGAAGACCTCAGTGATATCCCTACACCATCGCCGATTCAGATTGATAATTCAGATGTTCTAAGCAATATCACCGTTACAGAGAGAGAAGTATTGAATTGTTTAGATAAATTCAAGGTAAATACAACGCCTGGACCAGATACAATCTCGCCTAGAGGTCTAAAGGAAGCTAAGGATGAGCTCTCCAAACCACTGACATTACTATTCAATAAATCCTTGCAGTCTGGAACTATGCCCGATCAGTGGAAGCTAGCCAACGTAACACCGATATTCAAAAAAGGCAGCAAATCCCTACCCAGTAACTATCGTCCAATTAGCTTAACCTCAGTTGTATGTAAAATGCTAGAAACGGTCATACGAGACAGACTCGTAAATCACTTAGAGGAAAATAACATACTTAAAGATACTCAACACGGCTTTCGTAAAAAACGTGCCTGTTTAACAAACCTCTTAGACTTCTTCCACGATATCCTCAACCTCTACGATGAGAGTAAAGCTGTAGATATTATATACCTTGATTTTCAAAAGGCCTTTGACAAAGTTCCCCACAAACGTTTACTGCTAAAACTAAAAGCGCATGGAATACAAGATGGTGTGTTGAAATGGATAGAAAATTGGCTCAGCGACAGAAAGCAAAGAGTAGTCATAAACGGTAAGGCATCTAAATGGACCAATGTAAGTAGCGGGGTACCCCAGGGATCGGTACTAGGACCAATTCTCTTTCTAATTTACATCAACGACATAGATGAGGGTCTCACCTGTACAATCTCAAAATTTGCTGACGATACAAAAATTGCAAATAGCGTTCTCTCAAAAGAACAAGTTGACGATATGCAACACAATCTAGATATATTGTCATGTTGGGCCCAAATTTGGCAAATGAGTTTCAATGCGGATAAATTTAAAGTACTACATATCGGATAGGATACCTAAATGAGAAAGCAAACTATTCGATGAATGGCACTCAGCTTAAGAATGTAAACAGAGAAACCGATCTGGGAGTAACAATATCGAGTAACCTAAAACCGAGTCAACAATGTTCAGAAGTTGTTAAGAAGGCAAACAAAATAATTGGCTTTATAGGCAGGTCATTTGAGCATAAATCCAAAGAAGTTATCCTAACCCTTTACAATTCCTTAGTCCGCCCTCTTCTGGAATACTGCGTTCAATCCTGGTGCCCTTATTACCAAAAAGATATAAACAAGCTAGAACGAGTTCAACGTAGAGTTACCAAAATGATACCTAGCCTAAAGAACAAACCATACGAAGAGCGTCTTAGAGAATTAAATCTATTTCCTTTAACCCAGCGCAGATTAAGAGGTGACTTAATTCAAGTGTTCAAAATCATCAAAGGCATCGACAATATGAACTGTAGTAAGTACTTCACTATCGACCAATCTAATTATACGCCGGGAAACGGTTGCAAAATAATTGGTAAATCTTTTAACTCTCACGAATCTAAGAATTTCTTCTTCAATCGAGTTGTCAACTTGTGGAATGGGCTTCCCCGAAACGTTATAGACTGCATCACCGTTGATTCATTTAAACTCCGCCTAGACAAATATCTCGCATCAAACCCGCGACTGACTGCGTTTGTAAATGAATAACTTTATTTTATCCCCCCCTCAGTTACTAACCCATCTGTCCCCTACTAACTTCCTAATCCTGCCACGGACATTAGTTCCAGGGCAGTAATTCCCTTTCCAATGTTCCCTTACCCACTCTAAACCACTGTTTGGACACTTGATCCTCAGTGTTTTGGAGGACAAGCAACCTAGAAGGGTCACTAGATCTGTTGTTGCTTGATTTCCTTTGTACTCCTTTGTACTCCTTTGTACTTCAAGCGGGTTAGTGGGATTAACAAAGGGGACATGACAAATGTACTAAAGCTCAGTGATAGCGAAAGAACTCGTACCAATGGTTTCAAATTAGATAAATTTCGTTTCAGAAAAGATATAGGCAAATATTGGTTTGGTAACAGAGTTGTAGATGGGTGGAATGGACTACCAGGTGCTATAGTGGGATTAAAAACGATAGGGAGCTTTAAGATAAAATTGGATAAGCATATGGACGAGAAGGGTTGGGTGTGAAGGGGGATCAGCAGGGTTGGGCCAATCAGCGCTCTGCAGACCCCCGTAATCCTGCGTTAATCTCTAACCGTTTTGGTAAGATGATCCTCAGAGTATTAGAGTGTTGAGCCTATAATTGGGCTTTGTAATTGGGGTTGTGTGGGACAGGGATCTGCCTTGCTTAGGCCAATCGGCTTTCTGCAGACTCCCATTTTCTCATGTTCTTACGTTCTTAACTGAGGGGGGGATAAAATAAAGTTATTCATTTACAAACGCAGTCAGTCGCGGGTTTGATGAGATATTTGTCTAGGCGGAGTTTAAATGAATCAACGGTGATGCAGTCTATAACGTTTCGGGGAAGCCCATTCCACAAGTTGACAACTCGATTGAAGAAGAAATTCTTAGATTCGTGCGAGTTAAAAGATTTACCAATAATTTTGCAACCGTTTCCCCGCGTGTAATTAGATTGGTCGATAGTGAAGTACTTACTACAGTTCATATTGTCGATGCCTTTGATGATTTTGAACACTTGAATTAAGTCACCTCTTAATCTGCGCTGGGTTAAAGGAAATAGATAGTGGAAGG
Organism: Paralithodes platypus; assembly: GCA_032716605.1. Lineage (NCBI taxonomy): Eukaryota > Metazoa > Arthropoda > Malacostraca > Decapoda > Lithodidae > Paralithodes > Paralithodes platypus. The sequence goes on along the minus strand of CM064525.1, from coordinate 49,789,045 downwards.
GTGAGGAGGGAAAACAGCAGAGTGGGAGGGGGAGGGAGAATGTGGGAGAGAAACAGACAAGGTAATGGAGTGTTAGTTTGTGGAGACTAAAGTGGGAGGGAGGAAGGTGGTTGACAGGATATTAGTGTCGTTAGAGAGGGTGTGTGGGGATTGGAGTGGGAGGGATGAGGGGGGTAGAGAGGATAGTAGTGTCGTTGGAGTGGCTGTGTGTTGGGACTAGAGGGGGAAGGAGGAGGGGAGTAGAGATGATAGTAGTGTCGTTGAAGTGTGTGTGTGTGGGGGGGGGGGGGGGGCTAGAGTGGAAGGGATGGTGAGAGGGAGGTAAACACTGCAGTAGACTAATTGAGTGGGAGGTTGTGAGGAATTGAGTGAGGGAGATTGGGAAACAGGAGAATGGGAGTAATGTGGGAGTTTGGGTGAGAAAGAGAGAGAATAGTCAAGTATTGAGGTGGAAGTGTGTGAGGTTTAGACTGGTAGGGAGAAGAAGGGGAGCAACCAGAGTGGTAGGAATGTGGGAGAGAGCTAAACCGGGTAGTAGAGTGTTGAATTGGGAGTTTGTGGGGAGCAGAGAGGGAGAGGGAAGGATGTGAGGAGGGAGGGAGTTAGGTAAAATAGGACTTTAGAGGCTATCAACCCTACTGGATTATTAAGCCAGCAAACTGCAAGTCAAGAATACCGGTAGCGTCAGGACTAGAGCCCCATTTCGAGAACTGCAGTCCCTTCCAGAGGAGGGAGGGAAGCGGTAGTTTGATGGGGGGGGGGGGGGGGTTGAGTAGGAGGTGGGGTGAGGAGTGGAGGCAGCAGAATGGGTGGAATGAGGGAGAGAGGGAAGGTGGCAGGCAGGGTAGCGGAGTGGAAGTGTGTGAGGAGTAGATTGGGAGGGCTGGAGAGAAGGAGGTAAGCAGGGTACTGTAACGTTGAAGTGGGAGTGTGTGGGGAATAGAGTGGGACGAGGGGAAATAGCGGAGTGGGAGTTTGTAGGGAGCAGAGAGGGGGAAGGAGGGGAGACATCTGAGTGTGAGGGAGGAAGGGAGGGAGGGGAGGGAGGCAGACAGACAGGCAGAGTCAGTGCGGCACAGTAATAATGGCAGTTGCGAGCAGACACCCGCTGCTACAGGAGCCAACACCACCACGCTCGCTACTTGTTTACCGTTCTCTCTCACACGTGGCTTAACTAAACGACACTAATGAACAGCCTTTGTCAGCAATAATTTACAGTCCAGCATCTAATCTGTGTTGCGAGTGTTAAGCGTACTTGTGGTACTTGGTAGTGATAAAATCTATGTGTGGTGCCCTCACTGTTTCCTGCTCTCTCACACGTGGTAAGCTTAACAATATTCATCAACACATCTTCCACGTCAGACGGTGGTGTTGCGAGTGTTGATTTGGTGTTGAACGGGCCAGTTTTGTGTTGTTTGGTTCCCTTGGTTGCTAGAAGCGGGGTAGCCTTTATTGTTACCCACTGTCACATACACGTTTCCACCTGGAAAAAGAGAATAAGAAAAAGAAACTCACATTGTGCATCACTATCATTGTCATATCCCTAGTAACTGTACACCATGATATAAATTGTATAAGGGATACACAAACAATCACCAATAATATCGTCTGGATGAACGAAGCATTTAGAAATATATTTGTATCAAGAAAGTGAGCGATAGAAAGTGCTCTTTCATAAATTCACGCTCCTCTTCATATACATTCGTCGATAGTCGACAGGCAATTCCCTTCTCACCTGTCTAGAAATACGGCTGTGTGTTGCAAGTGCAGGTTTGTTGTTTAGGATGGAATTGTATTATTGTCTTGTGGTACTCTGATAATTTGTGCATGTAGTACTCTTCATTGCAGCTCTGAAAATATGTGCATAGTGACCCAATGTGTTTTTTAATATTCGGTAAAAAAGTAAACAAAAGTGGTGCGTGTCATAATACTACGTGTGTTTTTAAGATACACAATTAAAAACAATTACAAGTATCAAATTAAGCCTGGATCTTCTTAATGGCGACTGATATGTAGAAAAAACAACAACATAACGGTACCAACGAGAAGAACTGGTAATTTTCAGACTAGATCACCCCAGAAAATACACTTGTGAACACTAGAGGAAGAAAGAAAGAATAATAGTGATTATCATCGCTACGTTATCATTGTGTATCTCTCTCGCTCGTGCCTCTATTATTTGTGGAACTGCAAGTGTTATAATAGCAAGACCCGTGAGAGCAAAAACAAGTCCATTTCAGTAGTAAACAATCAGAGCAGGGCGGAGACTCGGACCCAGAGAACAATCATCGACAACACTCGCCCCGGGGATGATAAGGAAACCCAACACGCTGAAAACCTTCTGAGCAAAATCCCTAACTGACAACCAGAGGAGGAGGGGGGGTGGGAGAAGGAGAGGGGGTGGGAGAAGGAGAGGTGAGAAAAGGGGGCGTGGCTAACGACTCCAGCCGATATGAGGGGGCGGTGTTAACATAGCCGTGGTCTAGAGGAGGGGAGAGGGAGGGGGAGGTAGGGAGGAGAAGAGGTGGAGGGAGAGGGAGGGGGGTAGTTTCTTGTTAGAATAGGGGGAGGAAGGAAGGAGGTAGAGGAGGGAGCAGCGGTTGTACTGACTCACTCATCACATATCCTTCACCGGCCCTGAAGCCTGTTATGGGGACGTCATTAGTCAGTTTCTCTAGACCTGACGCGGGTGAGCGAGGTGGAACATAAACTGCGGCGTGGTGTCTCAAACTATTGCCTGTGTTCACAACCTAATTGACGGTGTGGACTTGATTATGGGACTGGCGAGAGTGAAATCCAGGAAACTGTGAATGCCAATGATCTCGCGTTTCTGATTCGAGGGTGAAGTGTGGGAGAGACAAAGGAGGATTGTGACACACACTTATTTGCTTTCCTATGATCGTCCGGCAAACATGACAGTGGCCATGGCTTCCTCCAAGGCGGAAGTTGATGACGGAGAGTTAGTGACAGAGCAGCTGAGACACGCGACCACTGATGATGAGGACAGGGATACGAACACCGCCTCGGAGCAGCAGCCAAGTGCGGTAACCAACCACGACCAAAACAAAAACCGAACAGTTAGCGATGATGAGGACGAGGCGGAAGGAACGGAAGACCCATCAAATGAGAACACCGAACCCACGGATCTCAGCATCAAGAAGCCCTCCAGTGCACACATACACAACAATAATCATTCCTCCGGAAATAGCCACAGCAACAACAATAACAATGTAGACGTAAGCTTGCACCAAAGACTAAGCGTCAAAGATCTGAGTCTTATAACCACCTCCCCAACACATTTTCCAGCTTCTCTAGCAATCAAAAGCTCGTTTTCCATCACCAATCTGTTAAGGCCACCCATAAAGAGTATCGAAGCAGAGGACCTTAGTCGAAGAAGGAACATTTCACCCCTCCCGGAGGTTACTATTACCCCTACACACAAAACAACAGGCAAGAGGAAACTGGAGGAGGTGGAAGAAGAGGAAGTTGAAGAAGAAGACTGCGAGGACGAGGAGGAAGAGGACGATGTGAGAAGAGAGGCGGCCATCAGAGAAGCGTTGATGAATGGCGAGAAAATCGGTAAGAATTCATGTGTTATATGCAGCTATTATATTTATAATACGTATAGTTATGGATATTACTGCTGTCAGTGGTTCGAAGCTTTTGTGCTTTGGGGTGAATTAAATATTCTTACTCATTACCTGATGTTTATATTTTGAAGGTTTGATTAATCCGTTTGAGGGATCAGAATTCATCAGAATTTGTGACTGTGACTGTACATCATCGACACTATCTCTGACAACATCTAAATTATGTATTCATTTGTATTCCAGTTATAAACCTTTCGAAAGTTCACTCAATTAATGCAGGGGTTCAAAATCCGTCAGTATTAATGACCGTGAATGTATGTACACTCAGTATTTGGTTATCCTGGGAGTAAAATAAAGAGGTCAGTACAATTAAGCAAATTACTAATATGAAATAATTTATATTTTCTATGCTGTGTATGTACTTTATATATATATATATATATATATATATATATACAGTATATATATATATATTTGTCCAGTCAAAATGATCAAGGTGAATTTTATGCTCCACAGCTATGTTTGTGTTTCTTATTTATAAATGTTTTTTTTTTTTTTTTTTGGGGGGGATGGTTCGTTTTTTTCAAGTGTTCGTGTATTGAGGACCACGGGAAATAAGTATTTTCGAATTATTCACGGACCCCCCCCCCCTCAGCTGATCTTACCATTGATATAGCACATGACAATTAGTTCACCACCGACTTATTATGGCCGCCTTTCTTGCTTCCACCCTTATTTAACTCAGAAAATCTAATGCTACATCTTTAATTAAGCGGCGGTAATGATATAATTATAGGGGAATGGTGTAGGAGTCATAGAGAATGTATATGCCATAATTATCGAGGTACCTCCATTATAGTATGAACTCAACCTTGTCCAATATATTTCTTCTTTAACAGTCCATCACGTGATTCTAATAGCCCGAGACCAGTACTTCTGATTTCACTTACAAATTTCCCTTTTATGTCCCTCTCAATAGATTATATTAAAATTTAGTACGAGAAACTATTGGTATTGACTTTACGAGTAAGAATGGCATGCTTTGTGATGTCAATGTAGTTTTTGTCACCATTTAGCAAGTCATGATCTGGCTAGAGATAGGAGTAACGCCATCGAAAGGGTGGGAAAATCGTAAGTATGGGGAATGCACACGAAGGCGAGTAAGGAGGGAAAGGAAGGAGAATTCGGTGTCTGGGAGGAGTCGCATGCGAACTCAGCTTCCAGGAGAAGTCGGCCTCAAGTAAAAATCGGCTTCAAGGAGAAATCATCCTATACTTTTAAAAAGAGAGGATTCGGTTAGGCTTCCTCCTCGAGGCAGAGATGGTTATATAACAAATTATCCTACCAGTCGACTTTTAAATCTGAAACTCCTTTTGTACTCGAAGGATATGAAATGTTTTTACAAGGATACACTAGGATATCTGTATGTCTATAGTTTGTTACTAGCTAATCCTGAACAACTGCCAATTTAAAAACAAAATATATATATATAGTACATATTGTGGATAAAGTATATTTGCTAACTCAATTGCATGCTTTCTCAGACCTGTTATTAATGGTAAATACAACTATTCGTGTAGGTTATAATTTTTCAGTCTTGCTCTCACATAAGTATGGTTTTCCCACTCGCAACAAAGTAAATTTATAATCACACTAGTCACCATTTTCTGCTTATTACACTAATTTCTGCAGTTTCTTACTGTTTAATTTAGTCTATCTTAATATGTTGAGCATAACAAAGTTCATACAGCTTCAACTGCGACTTCACTTACCACTGTCGGAGAATATTACCGAAACTACCACTAATTTCCCCATGTTTTTTCTTTTCGATTTTAGGTAGATTTCATCATTATACAGTAGTTGAAATTAGTTACAAGCCCCGGAAAAGGTGTTTTCCCCATTAACCAACGACACAAACACAAACACACAGATGTATTGTGATTTTCAGACTAAAAAAACAAACTCAATTTGCCTTGGGATATAGGATAGGTTGAGAGGCTTTCCCACATGACTTATTGAAATCAGCATCTATTTTACTGTCGTCAATAGGGAGAGCTATAGAGAGAGTTTCAGTGTGTACAGTACTTTATATAGTGCACATAAAATGTTTTTATGGTGGTTGAAACAAATGTTTACATGATCTTTGCAACATCCTTAATCTATAATAGCCTTGAAATATTGAGAACAAATAAGTGATAGTTTCGGTAATAAGTACCCCTCTGTCAACTATGCTCACAATAAGGCTGTATTCATAAATATGCTGGAAGGGCCTTGTCTATACCATATAACCGAAGGGCTGCTGATTATTTCGTTAATCAATACGTGGGGTTTTACGATGGCAAGATTTAACCCTTACTGTACCGACATCGTATTACTCTTTTGATATCAAGTACTGAACATTTACAGGATGTTATGAAGCTTAGGATATAACTATACTGTATGTGGTATCTAAAATGATTAATTGAGATAGTCTGTTGTCTTTTAATTGGTAGACGTCCTTCCTAAGCTGAATGGAATAATCTATTAATCGCCAGAATACAATCATAAGGACGTCACTGGTACTGTATGGGTTAAGAATATGGCCTTTAATTAAACTTCTGGGGTGAGGCTAGATTGTGGAGTTAAGGGGAGCCAGTTGGTTTTTCGAGTCCTCCTCCTCCCTCATGTTTAGCCCTATTAGTTATGAGATTTCAAGATATTCGCCCCACTAGTTTGGCTATTTTCAGACCTTTTGCTCCATTTATTTGCCAATATTAAGACCTTTCGTGTCATTTAGGTGTCTATTTGTTTCCTGGCGAGCGATAGCGAGCCTGTATTTGAAGATGAATCGGCCTTCGGCCGGGACATTTTTCTAGCGAAAAATGTACACATTTATATCGAAGGGGGGGTCCTATGGGTGTGTTTTTAAGTTTGATAGAGGTTTAGAGAGCAAACTAAACCCCCTCCTTAAACCATTGAGCCGAACCAGTAAATTATGCTGCACAACACCGTCTGAGCTCCCTTAATTATAAAAAGTGTATTACATAAAGACAACTACTGACCCAGATTCCTGTGAGGGGTGGGGTTTATAGCGCAGTTAACCTTTTCCTAGCCAGAGGTGACCTGTTTCGACCACTTCCGTTTCGCCTTAGTAGTTTGGTGAGCTTGGGACGTTTCACACTACTAGCGTGACGATCATAAGAACATTTCACTCCATTTAGATGTATATTATTTCTGGGCGGTAGCGACCATATCAATTATGGGAATTTGGTCTTGGGCTACGATTGGAATAGATCATTAATGAAATCAAAAAAGAGAAGTGAAGACGGAACAGAACACCGAGGAACACCGGCGTTGATAGGTTGAGGAAATGAGCGATGGCCGTTCACACCCGCAGCTATGTAACGGAAATTAAAACTAAAAGCACCGAGGGAGGGAGGGATAGACACCTAAGGAGGGTAGTTTAAAAAATAGAGATTTGTGCCAGATTCTATCGAAGGCTTTCGATGTGTCTAGCAAGATAGAGAAGGTCTCACCGAAGTCATGAAAGGAGGATGGCAAAGAGTTAGTAAGATTAGCCAGAAGATCACCAGTAGAGCGGCTCATAAGGAAACCATACTGGTGATCTGATAGTAAATTATGGAAAGACAAATGCATAAGAAATTTAGAGAGGGCGGAAAGTACATCCTCAGAAGATATTATGATATTAGGCATAAGTAAGAGATAGGGTGGTGGAGAGGGAGGAACAGCACGAAAGGTCTTATTAATGGCAAAGAAATGAGGCGAAAGGTTTTAAAATCGCCAAACAAATGGGGTGGACGTCCTAAGGGAGCCCAGACGGAATTGTGCAGCATAATTTACTGGTTCGGCTCAATGGTTTAAGGAGGGGGTTTAGTTTGTTCTCTAAACCTCTATCAAACTTAAAAAAACACACACAAGACCCCCTTTCGATATGAATTTGTAAATTTTTAGGTAGAAAAATTTCCCGGCCGAAGACCGATTCCTCTTAAAATGCAGACTCGCTATCGCTCGCCAGGAAAAAAAATTACACCCTAAATGGCACGAAAAGTTATTATTGGCAACGAAATGGGACAAAAGGTCTGAAAATTGCCAAACTATTGGGGCGAATGTCTTGAAATCTCATACTAATAAGGTTAAACATGAGGAAGGAGGAGGACTCGAAAAAACAACCGCCTCCCCTGAAAGTATCGAAACTAATGGGGCTAAGCATAATACAAGGGGCGCAGAAAAGGCAAAACCTTCCCTTATTTGCACTCGTTCCTGACCACAAAGTAGAATAAACCCTAGACAAGTATTCGACCACCACCTAAGCCTTCATTGGATTCCTACCTCTGGGCGCATTGAAATCTCCAATGCTTTCGTAGACTAATTTCTACAGCACTGAAATGGCTCTGGTTGAGATCTACATATTGAGGTGGTTTCCAGGTCACTTTTGTCGCTTTTCATAATTGGCAAATTCGACATATACTATATATATTTGTTGTACATTGATGCTTCATATTTCGTCCAAAGTCTTAACAGCTATATAAGTAAAGTTTAAGTTATGCTACGTTGTTCTTTGCCGTAAGATCATCGCCGTATTTCCCCGATGGAGACTGTTAAGTGAGCTTCCCAGCCTGGTACACAGAGGCCACTACACATCACCCAGATTACCACATTATACCTCGCCAGATGAGATATCGCAAGCCTTCACTAACTCTAATTTATAAGTTACTGATAATTAAACAAGGAATTGGTTGAGAAGATCTTTCCCATCAGTCATGTCGTGCTCGGGGATCAAACCACCAGGCACTTGTATAGGTACACTCTAGGACATGAAGTTTCGAGTCTATCCTAAACTGAGTTTAACCTTCTCATTCATTTTTTACTCAATATTTACACTTTGGAGGTTTAATTCATCATTTTCGATTTCATATTGGACAAAGATTTATGTCTTAGACTGTACTGTACAGTTTGATTGATTGATTGATTGATTGCAACACAAACAGACAACATTAGCAAGGAACTGGAGTTCTCGAAAAGGGGATTCAGTCCTGAAGCGATTCTTGACTTACAGTGTGCTGGCTTAATAATCCAGAAGGGTTGATAAAGCGCCTGTGTAGTCCTATTTTAACTAACTAACAACATTATTTGCACAGAATTAGGGAACCCGGACGATGCAGCTCGTGAGCAGTATGGCAATGTATGGCTTGTGGGAAACGGAATATTATAGAATACACGTGGTCCCAGATTTAGACATCGCTAGAGACCTGTGATATCACTTGGTACAGTAGAAAAACAAAAACAAACTAATAATTTGTTGGTGACGAATAAGAGCTGTACAGTTTTCAGCATACATAACGTTACACTAATTTGAATCTTTGAACATTTAAAGCCAAGTTCTGAAGCATCTTCGTTATAATAATGTATTGTATTGTTTCGATTGTGTTAGGTACTGATTCAAATGGTTGTGTCGCGATATATGCTCTTGAATGTACAGCCACGAGCATAAATGCTGTGACATGGACCAGATGACGTTAACTCCTTCATCACTAAAGGTTTATACTGAGCGGATAAAAATCGTCTGACGTTATCTATTGTAGAATGAAGTAAAACAATCGTTGTGAATCTGAAAATACAGTTTAGCAATGCCTTTCCAAACTATGGGGCGAATATTATCTGGCTGATGTCGCAGTATTTATGCTCGTGACTGTACATATAATATTTTGAGCTTATTAAATACTATCTTAAAATTATAAGTCACCTAAATCACGGTACTCAATTTTAATATTCACACACACACATACTCTCTCTCTCTCTCTCTTTCTCTCTCTCTCTCTCTCTCTCTCTCTCTCTCTCTCTCTCTCTCTCTCTCTCTCTCTCACACACACACACACACCAATACTTACACACGCACGTAATATTAAACTAACCCACAATGTTCTCCGGAATGTTAAATCTCTCACTGAGGGGCGAATATAAATTACCTTTGTGAATATATGGCTGGTGCGTGTAGTTCATTCCTCCCGTTTTCTTTAAGGGGACCGACCTGTTCTTTCTCTCTGAGTTTTATCCATTCAGCCTACTGTTTTAAGAGGTTTCCCCCATTCAGGTATCGATTTTTTTTCTGGCGAGCGATAGCAAGCCTTCATTGTATGGAGAAATTCGGCTTCACCGGAGAAATGTTTTCTACCGAAAAATTTACAAATTATGTCAGCTGTCTAAAACATAATCCAAAATATGCTGGCTTGCTATCGCTCGCCAGGTGTAAATCGACACCTGGATGAGGATAAATGTCATAAAACAGTTGGCAGAATGGGGTCGAATGGCTACTACCCAGAATAAAACAAAGCGGGTAGGTCCCCTTAATTATGGTTTAGCGTTTTATCTTGTTTTATCTCCACTTTTCTGGGGTTTATCTTCTTGTTTTATGTTTGTTCTCCAGTATTCCGAGTTTTAGTTAATATTTTACTCTCACCAACAATATCATTTCCTGTTACGCTGCCGTGGGGATTTTTTTTTTTTTCATCCATGCCTTCATTCATTCATTTCCGTCTGGTTGACAGCGAGCAGAAGCAGCAAATAGTTTAGGTCAGTTCGGCCTGTTGAACATTTCAGGCCGTAGATCTGAACCAGTGACAGTTGAAGGGAGCCCACCTCGCTTGTTTTCTCTTTCTCTCCCTCTTTCTTTGGTTTGTATCTATTCGGCCTCATTCAGCCTACTGTTTTAAGACGTTTACTCCCATCTAGGTGTCAATATTTTCCTGGCGAGTGCTAGCGAGCCAGCATATATATATTTTTGTTTTTACAGCAAGCTAAATTTGTAAATTTTTCGATAGAAAAATGTCTCCGGCGAAGCCGAATTTCTCCATACAATGCTGGCTCGCTATCGCTCGCCAGGAAGAAATTGACACCTGGATTATGATAAACGTCTTAAAACAGTTGACTGAATGGGGCCGAATGGATACAAGCCTGGGAAAGAGAGAAAAGGAGAGAAAGATAAACAAAAAACGCTGACCCCCCTTAATCGGTAGATTTAATCTAGTGACAATTCATTCAGGGGCAATTAAACTCTTACGAGTTCCGTTCTATAAAGAAGTTAGAGTGCAGACATTGATATTACAAAAAATTAACAGCTAACTTACGGTTGTAGTACATTTATATACACTAAACCCAATTCAACACACTTTCAATCCATCAGAAACCTACATTATTATTGCGTTTCTCTTTATAATTGATGCTTATGGCTTCAACTTCCTTATCGCCTGAAACTTGCAAGTGGTCAATTCAACAAGCGAAACGAGTCCTAATGTAACCTAAACTATAGTAACATTGTTAGGCGAGTTGGTTGTAACTGAGCTCCACTGGCTGAAATGGTATACTGGTTGAGTTGTTCAGTCACAGAAGTAAACAGACCCACGTGTTACCTAATTAGTCTCATCTTAGCCCGGATACCTAAAGACGGTCATTAGTTATGGCCTTTGAGTTATGACGCAACATCATCTTTACTGTTTATATGGACATAGTTTGAACGTACCTAGAGGGGTTCACCGTTTTTTTTTATCTTTCTCTCATTTTCTCTCTTTCCCTGGCTTGTATCCATTCGGGCCCATTCAGCCAACTGTTTTTAAGACGTTTATCCCCATCCAGGTGTCGATTTCTTCCTGGCGAGCGAAAGCGAGCCAGCATTGTATGGAGAAATCCGGCTTCGCCGGAGAAATTTTTCTATAGAAATATGTACAAATTTAGCTTGCTGTCAAAATAAAACAAATATATACATATGATGGCTCGCTACCGCTCGCCAGGAAAATATTGACACCTGGATGGGGGTAAACGTCTTAAAACAGTAACCTGAATGGGGCCGAATGAATACAAGCCAAAGAGAGAGGGAAAAAAAGAGAAAAAAAGGGAGGTGGGCCCCCTTATCGGCAGTCGTAAGTTTGTACTGTATACTCTGTTATTTGATTATTGATGGAACAAGAATACCATTATGATGAATATGTAAAGACAAGATAGCGATAGTGAAAGTTGACGTCATGATTTTGAGATACTTGGTACTGAACACTTACAAAAGTCACACTAATGAACTAAAAAAATAATCATAGTCAGAACAAATAGGCAGCTGTCAGGAAATTAACAAAATTATGATTTATTTTGTTAGTATCTCTGTTGCGAATTGTACGACGTTTACAACAATAATAAGGTCATATGGACCGTTATTATAATAATCAGTGTTCCACAGAGCTTTCTGAGTGTAGGGCACCCCCTCTTCGTAGAGCACGTAGCACCCGTCTTGTAACACAATCCCACCCCTACTCTGTGCAACTCTACAACCCTAGAGTGAAACGTTATTCTCAATCTTTCTTCTATTCAACAGCTGAGCTCTGGAATTTTCTCCCAGAATTAGTCTTTCCCTCCTCCTATGACTTAAATAGTTTAAAACTCCGAGTATCCAGGCATTTTATCTTCAACGTCCCTTGATTTTGGCCCTGTCACTCTTGCAACTCTGGAGGAGGCACTTGCCCCAGGCAGTTCTGCCTTTTGTCTCCTTCACTCACATAGAACAAATAAACATATTTGAATAAACAATGTCTGGCTTGCGATAGCGAGCTAGCACCTTAGAAGAAACCGACCTTCGGCCTGAACGTTTCTCTACCGATAAATTTGCAAATTTATCTGGAAGGGGTGTCTTGGGGGTATTCCTTTAACCATGTCGAAAGGCACAGTACGTCCTGTTTAATATAAACAGGGTCACTCATCTTTAATATTACTATAAATGGTATTAGTAGAGGAGGAAACTTGGCCTTCACATACTTAGACATTATTCTTAATGGCTAAGTTTTTTATGGATATTGGTCCTGCTTGCCCTCATCCGGTTTTGCTCCCCCGTATCCATGGGGTAAATTCCTGCTCTGTAATGGTGTTCTTTACATATTATTTGGTTATCACTAGACGATTTTACCATAGGAAGATCTCTCGAAATCAAAGTGCTTCACTTTGGCTCTTAAAGATTCTTCGCAAACGGCATAAAATAGTTTATTGACAGCCAGAAATTGGCGAGGACAGGTGTCGTCCCACTGAAAGGGCTATGTCTAGATACGAATCACACGCGGAAACCGCAATTACGAAATTTAGAAAGTAAGCTCGCTTGAGGGCGAGAGAGACACACAAAAGTTAAGACAATAAACCAATTAGGTTGGTAGATCTTTATGAGGCTATCGAGGACCTGTTGGCGAGCTACACCCTCCGCCTCACCCACTTCGGCAGAGATCTTAAGAACAGCATAAATGTTTAACTGCTAATAGAAAAGCATGTTCCACTACCGATAGCCTCCCGTGTGTATTGTTCAATTAGCTCGAGTTTAATAGCTATAAATATAATACACAGACGAGCTATTTTGAGAAACTCTTTAAACCGCATCCATCACATCACTGGGATTCACTAGTTAATGCTCACCGTCTTGCTTTTATCACTAGGTGGTGTGCAAGTATTCATGACTACAATTACAGCCACGGTCATTAAATGTGTCCTTATAATTCGGAGCAATCTTGGACTGAATTATATTGCATGTACTTATTTATTAACTACTATATTTGTCTTTACCAGAAATGCGCATTCTGGAAGTTCATTTGATTAGCTGGACGGATCACAATTTCTTGCAATACAGTATAAATACATGCTGTGTACATTATCCACACACAGTACATATTAATTAAAAATGCATATTATACTATAGAGGAATTATATCCTGAAGTATCTTATACAAAATAACTTACCTACAAACTTGTTCCATTTACATTATTTTGAACCCACGAAATAACAAAGTCAAATGGACAAAACTTATTCCATACTTCCTAGTAATATAAACTTATTCCATACTTCCTAGTAATATAAACTTATTCCATACTTCCTAGTAATATAAACTTATTCCATACTTCCATACTTCCTAGTAATATAAACTTATTCCATACTTCCTAGTAATATAAACTTATTCCATACTTCCTAGTAATATAAACTTATTCCATACTTCCTAGTAATATAAACTTATTCCATACTTCCTAGTAATATAAACTTATTCCATACTTCCTAGTAATATAAACTTATTCCATACTTCCTAGTAATATAAACTTATTCCATACTTCCTAGTAATATAAACTTATTCCATACTTCCTAGTAATATAAACTTATTCCATACTTCCTAGTAATATAAACTTATTCCATACTTCCTAGTAATATAAACTTATTCCATACTTCCTAGTAATATAAACTTATTCCATACTTCCTAGTAATATAAACTTATTCCATACTTCCTAGTAATATAAACTTATTCCATACTTCCTAGTAATATAATCCGTCGTTCTTAATATTGAAAATCAACGTATAATTTATGCAAATATATATTTATGATTGATATTTTGTATTTTATTCGTGGACTACAAACATTCGATAAATTCAATATTGCACAACATCGTTATGTTATATGTTATTATTATATGTGTATTCATGTAGTATGAAGCAGTTTGCTGCGGTACTGTTATTCGTTCATCCGTCTCCATTAAGGCTCATAAGTGGAGGAAGGTGTGGAAGGCCTGGGTGTTGAGTTCTTTTGCTACAAGATACTTTTGTAAACATGTAATTTCATCCAGACTTACTTCGAAAATCCATATACAGAGTCGATACATTCAAACTTTACTTTATCTAACCTAACCTAATTTAATCCAGCAAATTTAACATCTAACCTAACATAGGATTGCATAACTTTGCCATACATTAGCACAACCAAGCTAACTCATGTCCCTAACGTAATTTAACATAAACAACGCTAACCATCCCAGCCTAACTTAAGCAAACTTACCTAACCCCAACGCAACCTAACCCAACACAAGCCAACTTGGGCTGTTTTTCTGGTCACCCTTCTTCCTCATGCTTACCCCAATAGTTTTCAGATTTTATGACGTTCGGCCAATTAATTTGGTGATTTTAATACCTTTTGCCCCATTTCGTTGTCAGTTTTAAGACCTTTCGTACCATTTAGGTGTTGATTTTTTTCCTGGCGAGCGATAGCGAGCCTGTAATCTTAAGAGTAACCGGCCTTCGGCCGGTAAATTTGTCTACCGAAAAAAATACAAATTAATCTAGAAGGGGGATCTGATTGATGATTATAAAGTTTGATGGAGGTCTAGGGAGGAAACTAAAAAATAATAATAAATAAATGAAAAACATCTACCAAAAAGTTAACCATCCCCCCTTAACCCCAACCTAACCCAAGCCAACCCATACCATCCCATGACAACTAACATAGCCCAACCCAAGCTAATCTGACTAAGCTGGTATCACACGAGCGATTGTTCACCTAACATTTATCTTCAACATTGGTCTGGCATCTTATGAGGTCAACATTTAATATTTTTGTGTTACCAAAATGTCTCTATCAGTCTAGTTTCCGATACCAGTACACAATATTCCAGAAATGTTGCCAGAAAAATGTTTGATCATCGAATGTTGACTATAAAAGCTCTTTTGTGATACCGGCTTAAGAACAACAACTGGCGTATCTGCGAAAGGACTTATGGGCGAAAATACTGGCTGTCAGAACTGAGATTAGGCTGGTGGGAAAACAGATTGGGGAGGGGAGTAGCAGAGTGTGAAGATATACAGGTACAATGATGGATTTCTTATAAGCTTGTTATTGTTAATGTGATCTTTGTTATTATTATTATTATTATTATTACTATGGTTATTATTATAATTATTATTTGTATTATTATTTTATTATTATTTGTATTATTATTATTATTATTATCATTATGATTATTATTGCGAGAAGAGTGTCAAGATTGAGTAAGGAATATTTATCATATTAGTGTTGCTGTATTTCGTTCCCAGATACTTGTTCTCTCTCTCTCTGTCTCTCTCTCTCTCTCTCTCTCTCTCTCTCTCTGTCTCTGTCTCTCTCTGTCTCTGTCTCTCTCTCTCTCTCTCTCTCTCCAATTTTTTAACATCCTTCATGAGGTGCAGTTTTGGTCACCTCACCTCATAAATGATGTTAACAAATTGGAATCTGTGCAAAGGCGAGCCACTAAGCTAATCCCTTCATTGAGAAATAAATCATATGATGAAAGACTGAGAGAACTTGATCTATTTTCACTTAAGAAACGAAGGATGAGAGGCCAATTGATAGTGTTTTAAAATTTTAAAAGGATTCAGTAACATTAATCTAGATAAGTTATTAAAAAAAGCCGAAGACACATCTACAAGAGGAAACAATTTAAAATTATTAGGTCGGAGAGTGAATCTAGATACAGCAAAACATTTCTTCACTCACAGTGTAAATAATGAGTGGAACAAACTTCCAAAAGTAATAGACAGCTCCTCTATAGATACATTTAAGACAAATCTAGACTTATACCACAGACAAATTGGTATGGAGTAGGCAGTAATTATCACCGTTATTATTTGTTCAGCTGAAGAGAGCGTTAGAAAAAAAAATAAAAAAAATAAACAAATAAAGAATAATAATCATTAAATATGTACAGTCAGAAACCGCAATTTCTGAGACACTTTGATAGGGCCCGGACATGTGGAGCGCATTGTTTCTGGACGACAGCCCACGTTAACTACCACAAGGCCGCATACCTATGAACACACGTTTCGAACCAACAAATGCTTCACTCAGTCTGCCACGTAAAATTATGCTGCTGCTGCTATGCTATGATCCGCATTCATATATTTATGGATATACAAATGTCAAAAATACCATTATTACATTCCCTTACGTATCAATAGTAAATACGGACACGAGTATTACCATAGGGTTAACAAATACATACATATGCAAATACATACTTCCAAATTGCACAGTGAATGAACAGGATTTAGGTGTTTGTGTGTGTGTGTGTGTGTGTGTGTGTGTGTGTGTGTGTGTGTGTGTGTGTGCGCGCGCGCTATTTTCTTTGCACACTGAGATACCATGCCCAAGACGTCCCAGTGGGGGGTTCCAACCTTAAACGTTTCATTGGCTGTTACGAAATTTGGTCGTTTAGGTTCGCTCTCTCGCCCCCACCCCCCAGAGACCTGTCTTCATTTCCATGTTCCCAGTGACCACGTTAGGCATACTTGTAATAATTTTGAAGAGGAGGATGTTCAGTATTATAGTGTAAATGTTTACCTTGCATTGGTGTGTTATAAATAGTTGTTTGTAAAGCAACGATGGCAATTATGACGTGAATTGCTAGTTACGATTAGTTGAGAGAGAGAGTGTGTATGTGTGTGTGTGTGTGTGTGTGTGTGTGTGTGTGTGTGTGTGTGTAAGTGAACCGATGTGTGTTGTAATAGACATAATGCTCTACAGTAGGTGACAAACACTGAAACAGAAGTGTCTGCTTCATGACATACTACACAACGAACTATGCAATGTAATATTACATGTTATCATCTGGTTATGAAATTCAGGTGTGAAACGGCAATGAATTATCAGTAGTGATATATGGGGGTATATATTATGTATATATGTATTATAGTATATGTAATGCCACACTAAGTTAAGCTTCGGACGCTGATAGGTGTATACAGTATATTCGATATTAATTTAGTAATTTTTTTATATTTCACTCTAAAGGGTAAAGGCTATATAAACATCGCATCGTGATATTACGTTTAACAATGGATATAGATGCCTTTTCGATGTTAGTTTTATAGTATCTGATATATTGCAATGTTTACACAGTGCAGCAAGTTTAATTGCAGGATAAAAAATGGATGGCTTATATGTGAGTACCGGTATGTGTTTAATAGTAACTACTGTGGATGACGTCTGATGAATCACACACACACACACACACACACACACACACACACACACAACGAAAGCCTGTCCATTCACTGCGTTTGGTAGTGTTTCTTTACAGTGTTAATTCTTTAATAGCTATCCGTGTTGTATGTAGATACAGGAGGGAATACCAAACAATGGTATTTTTGTAATTTATATATCAGATTCTGTAGTATGAATCGTATCGTAGCTTAACCACAATAATTTTACATGGCAGACTGAGTGAAGCATTTATTGGTTCGACACGTGTGTTCGTACGTGTGCAACCTTGTGATAGTTAAACTGAGCTGTCGTCCAGAAACAATACGCCCCCAATGTCCGGGCCCTATCCAGGTGTCTCAGAAACTGCGGTTTCTGACTGTACATACTACTAAGAGTGATGGGTTGGATGGTTCCAATTAACCCCAAAATGTACATGTTGCTAAGGCGAAGGGTTGCATGAATTTTTCCTTTTTTTATTCCTTTTTTTTTCCAATCTTTCCTGTAAATTCCTTCTGGGGATTTCGAAGCCCAGCAAGGTTAATCACTTCCAACTTTTGTCATGTACGGTAATTGCCGGAGGGTGGGGAGAGAGCCTTCTTCTTTTCTATCCTGTCCTTCAACTTTCCTTTTCTATCGAATATGCCATCTATACTAGAATTAAGCCCAGACCACCTCGTTTGGATCGTAAGGTCTGTGTGGCCAGTGCATCGATGTAAATCTATGTAAATGTAAATCTCTCTCTCTTCGCTGGCAAAGTAGAAACTCCGGAAGTAGTAATATGTGTACTACAGAAACGGAAGGGTCTGGCAAATCCCAAGGTATTTCACAAATCTGATATAATTTCATTCAATATTGTTAAGGGAGCCCACCTCGCTTGTTTTCTCTTTCTCTCCCTTTCTCTTTGGTTTGTATCCATTCGGCCCCATTCAGCCTACTGTTTTAAGACGTTTACCCCCTTCCAGGTGTCAATATTTTCCTGGCGAGCGGTAGCGAGCCAGCATATTTATATTTTTGTTTTGACAGCAAGCTAACTTTGTAAATTTTTCGATAGAAAAATGTCTCCGGCGAAACCGGATTTCTCCATACAATGCTGTCTCGCTATCGCTCGCCAGGAAGAAATCGTCACCTGGATGGGGATAAACGTCTTAAAACAGTTGGCTGAATGGGGCCGAATGGATACAAGCCAGAGAAAGAGAGAAAAGGAGAGAAAGATGAAAAAAAACGGTGACCCCCCTTAAAGTTGCACATTCAGTAAACCAGGCGTAGATATTCAGTAAACCAGGCGTAGATATTCAGTAAACCAGGCGTAGACATTCAGTAAACCAGGCGTAGATATTCAGTAAACCAGGCGTAGATATTCAGTAAACCAGGCGTAGATATTCAGTAAACCAGGCGTAGATATTCAGTAAACCAGGCGTAGATATTCAGTAAACCAAGCGTGGACATTCAGTAAACCAGGCGTAGATATTCAGTAAACCAGGCGTAGATATTCAGTAAACCAGGCGTAGATATTCAGTAAACCAGGCGTAGATATTCAGTAAACCAGGCGTAGATATTCAGTAAACCAGGCGTAGATATTCAGTAAACCAGGCGTAGATATTCAGTAAACCAGGCGTAGATATTCAGTAAACCAGGCGTAGATATTCAGTAAACCAGGCGTAGATATTCAGTAAACCAGGCGTAGATATTCAGTAAACCAGGCGTAGATATTCAGTAAACCAGGCGTAGATATTCCCATTGTCTATAAAGGAGCGCCATATACAGTGAGTGTACTCTCATAACCGATTGTTTTACGTATGCATGAGTGCTGTTTACGGGGGGTGACCTGCTTTTTTCAATCTGCTCTCTCTTTCTCTGGCTTGTATCCATTCGGCCCCATTCAGCCTACTGTTTTAAGATGTGTTTCCTCATCCAGGTGTCGATTTCTTCCAGCATTGTATGGAGAAATCCGGCTTCGAGACATTTTTCTATTGCACAATGTACACACTTAGCTTGCTGTCAAAAACCTTTAAACAAATATGCTGGCACGCTATTGCTCGCCAGGAAAATAATCAACACTTGGATGGGTTAAACGTCTTAAAAAGTAGGCTGAATGGGGCCGAATGGATACATCCCAGAGAGAGAGGGAGAGAGAGAGAGAGAGAGGGAGAGAGAGAGAGAGAGAGAGAGAGAGCGAGCTACATAGAGCTACAGACCTCTAGACCTCTAGGTCCTTACTAGGCAGTCTGGCCTTACAAACTATATGTATATATACTGTATATATAATATATACAGTATATATATATGTATATATATACACATACATATACATGCATATATACATGCATACGTATATATACATATACTGTACATACATACATACATACATATATACACACATACATGCATATATTATAATATATTATATATATATATATATATATATATATATATATATATATATATATATATACATACACATATACACATATACACGTACTGTATACACATATACATATACTGTACACATAATACATATACACATATATATATATATATATATATATATAGAGAGAGAGAGAGAGAAACGAGGTGGGCCCCCTTAATGATGAAACACGGTATCGTACTGAAGGGTTGGCATGATCTATATCTAACTCCTTCAGTATTTGAGGACGCATCTTTACACTATATTCTGGTTTTCATTAGACGATTTTTGCTATTTAGGAAGGATCTCGAGGAAGCAAAGGAGTAAAATCCCGTTAACGTTCTAGCCTTTGCAATGTCTGCCTAAGCTTAATCAAATCGCCTAATAATAGCTATAATTAATTGTCAAAACGCGTCATAATCCTTAAGGGTTAAGGGGAGAATTCCACTTGAGTGATTTTTTTCTGGACACTTTTCTCCCTCACGTTTAGCCCCATTGCTTTTGAGTTTTTAAGACGTTTGCCCCATTAGTTTGGCGATTTTAAGAACTTTCACCCCATTTATGTCACGTTTAAGACCATTCGTCCCATTTAGGTGTCGATTTTTTCCTGGCGAGCGATAGCGAGCCTGTAATTTAAGGGGAAACGGCCTTCGGCCGAGACATTTTTCTACCGAAAAATGTACACATTTATCTTGAAAGGGGGTCTAGCGGGTGTAATTTTAAGCTTGATGGAAGTCTAGGGAACACACTAAAAACCTCCCCTTAAGTATTTGGAACTTTTCTAGGAAATGCCTGATAACAACTGTTCTTTCAGAGATAACCATTCAGTTACTTTTAACCCTCTCTGTACCGGCGACGTCATTTTAGTTCTATTCTGGCTATCATTACAAGAGTTTACGAAGCTGAGGAATTATAATGATAGCTAAAAGGATTAATTGAGATAGTCTGTATCCTTTTAACGGGTTCACACATCTCTGCTAAGCTTAACCTAATGGTACAATAGTTGCCAGAATATAATGAACAGTACATCACCGGTACAGAAGGGGTTAATGAATATAATGAACAGTACATCACCGGTACAGAAGGGGTTAATGAATATAATGAACAGTACATCACCGGTACAGAAGGGGTTAATGAATATAATGAACAGTACATCACCGGTACAGAAGGGGTTAATGAATATAATGAACAGTACATTACCGGTACAGAAGGGGTTAATGAATATAATTAACAGTACATCACCGGTACAGAAGGGGTTAATGAATATAATGAACAGTACATCACCGGCACAGAAGGGGTTAATGAATTAAACTGGGTGAGCAATATTCTCCATTCATGTTTAACGCTTTCAGGATTATGTTGACTGTCTCAATATACTATTAACTGTCTGTGAAAAACTGACTTCAGCTTATGAACTAACTATGAGAAAGGTCGATATAGTTTATAACCCTTTTGATTCCCAGAGACAATTCGTAGGTTAAGGGGAAAGTGGCTGTTTGTTTGGTCTATTAATTCATTTATTCATATATTGTTTTAGTTTCCTCCCTAGACCTCCATCAAGCTTAGAAAAACACCCCTTATACACCCCTTCAAGATAGATTTGTACATTTTTCGGTAGAAAAATGTCCTGGCCAAAGGCCGATTCCTCCTAGAATTACAGGCTCGCTTTCGCTCGCCAGTAAAAAATCGACACCTAAATGGCACGAAGGGTCGTAATATTGACAAAGAAATGGGGTGAAAGGTCATAAAATCCCCAAACTAATGGAACCAACGCCTTAAAATCTCAAAACTAGTGGGGCTAAACATTAGGGAGAATGGGGTCCAGAAAAATGGTCTGGCTCCCCTTAAGTAGAATCATATAGACATAATAAAATAAAATGACTAAGCATAAAAGAGGTTAGCAATGCGGCCTTTGGACTTTTGCGTGCAATTAAATTTCTCCCAGATGTAATGCCTTCTTATTTTGCAAGGCGGACAAAGCGTTTGATATGTTCCTTGGCTCATAAAATGGAACGCCAACGCGAATACTACCGAAAATGACCTATTATCTAAACAGAAATGACGCCGAGTGATAACGAAAACCACGACGTGTTTTATAGTTCGGGAAAGTAGCGGGTACGAAAAGCTCAAGGGTTAGATAAGGCGTTCAGTTAGGTTTGTCGGACCAATGGGGGGAAATAAAAAAAATCGTCTGCTATTTTTCCCGCCTTTGGTTCGCACCAACCTAAATTTGTTGCCATCGAGTGAATTGAATGTTTTAAATCGCAGTCATCAAAATATCACTCGATTTCTATAGTCATGAATGTTACAGATATATTACTCTCAAATTCTATTCAGTACATTGTCCAATATGCAAAGTATTTATGGTAAATCAAAACGATTCTATTTAGACCTACACAAACAATTGGTAAGCCCCCTAAAAGTAGTCCTGTTAATATTTCAATAGATAGGTATCCATGTCCTAAAAATTATAATATGTATAAAAACTCGAGATGAACGTATAAAATAATCGACATTAGCCACTTTACTGGATATTAGATTATACAATTATAAACTAGTTTCAGAACTGGCAAGCGCATCATAAATTTATACCAGTGTTCGCTACCCATAATAGTCATTAAACGAAACATCTCAGACAGTCAACATCTCTTCCCCACTGACTTACTTTGTTAAATTTGACATTAGTTGTGCATCTATGTGCACATTAGCAGTAATGGTGGTAGATATTTGTTTCCACAGATGGAAATCTTAATATAATGTGGATTATAGCTTTAATGAAGGTAAAATGGTCAGTTATAGATTGTGTCCTGCGTGCGTATGTGTGTGTGTGTGTATTCCAAGGTTGCCAGCGCACATCACATCTCCAAACTCGCCCAAAAGTAGCCCAATCACCGAATACCGCACAACATACAATTTCAGCTATTTTAATCCTATCACACACATTTTCTGATATGTTTATCTTTAACAGCCATGCATGCATGATACTATGAGTTCCCCAAATATCACAAGGCCTAGTCCCATATAGCCTACTGTATGAGTAGTGGTGTATATGTATCACAAAATTTAAATATTAATGAAATACCACATACATTATTATCACAATCATGCACTCATCAAATCTGCATCAATGTCCCAATCCCCCCTCACAAACAATCACTTAATTAGGCTATTCAGTCACCACCACATAGGCTACCATACATGTATAGTACAGTCACCGCCACATAGGCTACCATACATGTATAGTACAGTCACCACCACATAGGCTACCATACATGTATAGTACAGTCACCACACCACCACATAGGCTACCATACATGTACATAGGCTACCATACATGTATAGTACAGTCACCACCACATAGGCTACCATACATGTATAGTACAGTCACCACCACATAGGCTACCATACATGTATAGTACAGTCACCACCACATAGGCTACCATACATGTATAGTACAGTCACCACCACATAGGCTACCATACATGTATAGTACAGTCACCACCACATAGGCTACCATACATGTATAGTACAGTCACCACCACATAGGCTACCATACATGTATAGTACAGTCACCACCACATAGGCTACCATACATGTATAGTACAGTCACCACCACATAGGCTACCATACATGTATAGTACAGTCACCACCACATAGGCTACCATACACCATACATGTATAGTACAGTCACCACCACATAGGCTACCATACATGTATAGTACAGTCACCACCACATAGGCTACCATACATGTATAGTACAACCAACAGAAAGCCATGATGAACGTTTGTATGAAATGTAGCCTAGCTATAGGCTACTCAACACTCGACACCTCTACAACTTTAATAATACATAGAACCAGCCCAATTCCGCTTTCCTCAATTTTAGTTAGTTAGGATAGTACTTCAGAGACTATCAACCCCATCACACTGTAAATCAAGAATATCGTTAGAAATGGAAACTCTAAAATCTACGCTTATGAACGAATCCTAACTAGCCCAATGGTGCGAACAAAAGACGACTTTGGCAACACTGTGTACGTATATCCCGCCGCGGTCAGCTGACCACCTAAACCTTCGCCCGTGGAAAAGGCAGTGTTGTCATTTTTGTTTGCCATCATCCTTTTCGAATTTCCTGTATCTCCACGTATGTAATTTGCTGCCACTGTGTTCTATGACATTCTGATTAACATTGATTGATTTCCTGTCACAAGTCTAATACAAAATATAGCCGGTAACATATTTAGCTGCCCGATTTGATAGTGGATTATAAATTGGTAACTTAAAAGCGCACGATAGCTTGTTTTGTAGGAAAGAAGCTAGTGCGCAAGCGCAGACATTCGACCTGCCAAATGCTACAACTACAGAATTATAATACCGTATGTTCAGCCAATATCTACTGAAACACGTATTTGTTAGTAACTAAAAAGGAAGTAAATACAATACTTCAATGAGTATTACACATTTCGCCCAGCCTATTACACCACATTAGATGAAACTAAATTTCTAGGTCAGGAAGCTGATATTTATGTATCAAATTATGTTAATTATTATATATTCACTGCATTAACGAGTATATAACCATCATATTATGAATCTAGTAAAAATATACTACACAACTATGTGTCATAGACAAGTTGCGAACTGTAGTAAACCTCTTAAATTACGAAAACCCTCAAAACACCTCAATGGTGCATCAACCACGATAGTCATTTGAATAAGACCCCCAGCGCCATCTGGAGTTTTAGTACAGTTTTCTCTCATTACTGCACAGCCATTCGCAAAAGTCTATTCGCAGTCTTAAGGGAGTAGTGCTTGTTTTTTGGGCTATATATATTTATGTACTTATTTATTTTTTAGTTTCCTCGTTAGACCTCTATCAAGCTTAGAAATACACCCACAAGACCCCCCTTCAAGTTAAATTTGTACATTTTTCTGTAGAAAAATGTCCCGGCCGAAGACCGATTTCTCTTGAAATTACAGGCTCGCTATCGCTCTCCAGGAAAAAATCGATACCTAAATGTCACGAAAGGTCTTAATATTGACAAATAAATAGGGCAAAATTTCTTAAAATCGACAAACTAATGGAAGGAACGTCTGAAAATGCTTAAAATGAGGGAGTACTACCTCCTTAACTCATTTGTCCTGATATCTGACGATGTTAATAATCATTAAGAAAATCACCTGATAAGAAAGCTTTGTACTATTTATTATGGGTTATGGAGTTGAAATGACATGATATGATTAGACATTGATGAGTATACTTATTAGACATTGATGAGTATACTTATTAGACATTGATGAGTATACTTATTAGACATTGATGAGTATACTTATTTATATAGATGAGTATACTTATTATACATTGATGAGTATACTTATTAGACATTGATGAGTATACTTATTAGACATTGATGAGTATACTTATTAGACATTGATGAATTGATGAGTATACTTATTAGACATTGATGAGTATACTTATTAGACATTGATGAGTATACTTATTAGACATTGATGAGCATACTTATTAGACATTGATGAGTATACTTATTAGACATTGATGAGTATACTTATTAAACATTTATGAGTATGCTTATTAGACATTGATGAGTATACTTATTAGACATTGATGAGTATACTTATTAGACATTGATGAGTATACTTATTAGACATTGATGAGTATACTTATTTATATACAAGGCAGTTTGAGTGAGTGTTTATGAGAGGTGGAGGTGGTATGTCTGTGTTTGTATGTGTGGGGGGGGGAATTTGTAGTGAGTTCAGGTAATGATATATCAAATTAATCGTTAATATTAGATAATCAAGTCTCACTAAGTCTTAATTGAATTCATATATCGTAATGTATTGGTAACGATTCTCTAAGTAACTTTTCGATAACTCGTTTAATACTTAAATTTCCTCCACAGAAAATTTCATAGAGCAATGCATAATACAAAACACTAGAGGGCCACAATGTTTTATGATTGACTAATATAATTCACCAGGCATCGAATAACACGAACACTTGAGCTACTCCTTCCTACCGGTTTCCCTAGTTGTTTGTTCCACTCAATATGTAAACTATGAAACTCTCACCCTCAATATACCTTTCCCTCATCATATGTCTTGAACTGCTTCAAGCTCTTTGTGTCCAGACATTATTACTCTAACACACACCTTGAATTTGGCTCTGTCACTCTTTCAATTTGATTTTGGGAAACTAGTTACAGGCAGCTTTGCCTTTTGCCTCCTTCATACTTATAGAACGAACACACACACACACACACACACACACACACACACACACACACACACACACACACACACACACCTGTATATAGTAATACACCACATATTTGGTAAAACCAGATATGTAACCAGAATCTACTCACTGAAACTGATTTAAGATTTGTTATATGGTTCGTGATATTGATTACCAGCTTCGGCACGTGACCCATCTCCCGAAAGTTAACGTTACTCTTGTCGTGGTCTTGATGGCTGATAGGTTACTGTAGTGGAAGACCACGTGACTCATGGATGAGGCAAGTCGAAAGCTAATGCCGATATCTACTTGGGATGGATTAAGTATCTGTGTATGGCCTCAACCGGAGAGATCACTGCGAGTCGAGTGAGAGTCCAGCAACTCACCACCACGTCGTATGCCCTCAATGAGTTATTTCCGTGTTCATCATCACAGTTACGAGATATTTAACTCATTCACTGACCCTCTGATATTTCAATAACATAAATCGGACCATCCATGCAAACAAGAGCCCATCTACTAATAATAAACAACATCTTTGAGAATAGCTATGGTAACCTGACTGAATATTAGCTTGACATGATCAGGTTCTTGGCACATGGAGCAGAAAAGTCTTTGTTAAGGGGGATCACCGGCTTTTTTTTACCTCTCTCTCTCCTTTCTCTCTTTCCCTGGCTTGTATCCATTCGGCCCCATTCAGCCAACTGTTTTAAGACGTTTATCCCCATCCAGGTGTCGATATCTTCCTGGCAAGCGACAGCGAGCCAGCATTGTATGGAGAAATCCGGCTTCGCCAGAGACATTTTCTATCGAAAAATGTACAAATTTAGCTTGCTATCAAAACAAAAATATATATATGCTGGCTCGCGACCGCTCGCCAGGAAAATATTGTCACTGGGATGGGGGTAAACGTCTTAAAACAGTAGGCTGAATAGGGCCGAATAGATACAAGCCAAAGAGAGAGGGAGAGAAAGAGAACACAAAACGAGGTGAGCTCCCCCAACGGAGTGCATAAATAATGGACGCAAATCACCCACAGAAGCCAAATGTATGCAGTGTGTGTTGTAATGTACACACACAAATTACATAGGGTACACACACCCCTAGGCCTCGAGCAAGGTAAATATGCACATAAAGCACACAGACGTTGGCATAAACCTACATTCTCCCACATGTTGCCCCCGAGTCACTGGCATAAACCGACACATATAAAGCATGACAGGAAGGGCTGGAGGGTCCTCTCAGCGGTCACAAGGTCTGTTTATGCAACCAGGCTCGGGCAGTTTGTACATGTGGTATTCATTGCTTTCCATTTGACTAACTTTCACCACATATACTGTAATGCCAACACGTTTTGGGCATTTATGAATTCGTTAACTTTATACCACACTTGGATTTATATATTCGTTAACATTATACCACACTTGGATTTATATATTCGTTAACATTATACCACACTTGGATTTATATATTCGTTAACATTATACCACACTTTAACATTATACCACACTTGGATTTATATATTCGTTAACATTATACCACACTTGGATTTATATATTTGTTAGGTTGGGTTGGTTGATTAACGATGACGTAGGTGTTGTAATATTAACGATCGTCTATGCTGTCGGTATCAATTTTACTAAGCGATCTTGATGATAATGAGATGATATACTGTATATATTTGCCACATTTCCTCGAGTCACGTACCTTGCAATATTGTTGTGTTTGTTGTCTTCAATCAATGTTCACTGTTTCATATTTATCATAAAATAGGTATAGTTGGTGAGCCATGAAGCTGGGGCAAGTGGTGTGTATAGTTCACGGGATTCTATGCTCTCACTGGCGCCTATGAACTTTAAGGGTAAGCTGTTTACGCTTCTGTGTAACCGTCACAACTACGTGTGAAGGCAGCTATGCATTGTTAAAAATCTAGGGTATAAAAAAGGGCAAGAAAATGGCATAAATTATCATGGTGTATATTACAGATATTTGCCTTTTTAAAGGGAACAAGGTGGTTTCTTACCTATATTTGTTTGGAGTGTAGCAAGTACCCCATGCCGGTTACGTAAAATAAGACTGGGTCGTTGGTCATGCTTTTCCCAGGCAATTGTTGAGCGGTCCATCAGAGTCGGCCACAAGCACGACACAGGGGTCGAAAGGCCAACATGGAACTGGGCTAATGAAGGCGGGGCGGGTGAAAAGAGGTAATTGGACTTAAAATTATCATGGGTCTTGATGGTGTGGGGCCAGGAGGTTGACCAAAATATTACTGTAACTTCCCAAACAACTCGACCAGTGTAATTTCCATCAGGGCCAATTTATAGTTCAAGCCTAACTTTCCTTAACCTAACCGAGCTAGACAGGGCTGGATGAACGTGCACTGGTTGAAATGAACTATTTGAAATATTCTACTCTTAAATTCTCTGGATACTTACATACAGTTATCAGGAGTCTTCCTGGTGAAGGGTCAGAAGGTTGACCAAGGTATTATATATACCTTGCACGTCTGACAGTCACCTGTGACTAATTATGTTGTTTTTGCAGTTATTGCACATATTACTGTTCTGCAATATATGTCAAGCTACTCACACTCATGTTAAGTATGCAGCTATAGCTGCAAACGAAATAAAAAATAAAACAATAATAATAAACAATTATTATATTAATAGTAAAGAGGATAAAAATAATAATAATAATAATAATAATAATAATACAAATAATAATATCAGTACTACTACTACTAATAATAATAATAATAATAATAATAATAATAGTAATAACTGCATTGCATTTATTATTTATTGAAGGTCATACAAATATATAGAGAGTTACATAATTGGTTCACTAACATTATTATATGCTAAATAAGCAGCCACAGGTCTTAAATCCTTTAAGCTGCAATTTATGATAAATCTAAAAAACTATTGTGGAAGTGAGAATAAATATCAGCAGAGCTCTCACTCGGAGGAATAGTAGGAAAGAGAATAAGGATTGGGTAAAAGAGAAAGCGGAAACAAAAATAGATAGTATTGTCTATGGGAAGGGGAAGGGGGTGGGGAGAGGGAGATGGAAATACTTGATCCTCACACTCGATACCTTGCTACACATAGAAATATATAGAACCTGATATAAGCGGATATTTGTGACGACCTAATCTAAAAATCTGAAGTAAATGTTTTCAAGTACTTGTAAACTCTCTGGAATAATTGAAGAATAATGAAAATCCATTATCTTAGTTGAGTGTTTGCAGTTACGTTCTACATTACTACTGTTAATCAGTAATATATTGAAGACCTAGTTAAAAATGACCTAAGTTGATTTTTGCTGAATTTTCCAAAGAATTATAATACCCAAACTAGGAAAAAGGTCGATTTACTATGATTTGTATATGGACAAATCCTAAATATACTTGAAAAATGTATTCATAGTTATTTACACATCAGATCTAAGTATCTACTGTATAAGCATATAACTAATTCTATAGTTTTCATGCCTTTATATCAAACTGGATAAAATCGTCTAATGATCGCCAAATAAATTGAAGTGTTGGCTCCGTATTAAAGAGCATGTTTAGATTATACTACGATAAAATATTAAAGTGAATATCGAGATGATGCAGATCTATTGTCTCTGATTGTACTAGATCATACATATTGCTTAACTGTTTATATTGCATATTGTACGAGTAAAGGGATGTCAGCTACAGTTTGAAAGGAATTGTTTTGTACTATTTAATAAGTCACATTTCTTATTTCATATATCTAATATTATTCTGTGCTGTAGGCTACAAAGGGTCAAAATATAAAGTTATGTCTGTATGCATTAAAACACAGGAGACCCACATGTATTATTATTGATGATAGATACACGATGTTGTTAAGTGCAAGGAATATTATAGAAGGAATGCTACCGGAATGTACTTGATCAGACCATTACCCACTTAGTCAGATATCTCTCGGGGAAAACGACACATGTAGGAATTGTCGAAGAAAGTCGTGTAGCATAGTGGCTGTTCTGTACTTCCGCTGACATTCCTTACCTTAAACTGATGTTATTACTGAACTGTGAACACTGGTATATTACTGAGAGAGAGAATACAAAGGAGTACAAAAAAATCAAGCAACAACAGGTCTAGTGACCCCTCTAGGCTGCTTGTCCTCCAAAACACTGAGGATCAATTGTCCCAGCAGTGGCTTAGAGGGGGTAAGGGAAAATTGGAAAGGGAACTACTGCCCTGGAAATAATGTCCGTGGCAGGATTAGGAAGTTAGTAGGGGACAGATGGGTTAGTAACATAACACAGTTATAAGTGATCTTTCGTATATCTGGGAAAAAGAGAGTAACGTCTAGGTAATATATACGCAATAATCCTTGATGAATCTGAGGGAGGAATATAACAAAGGAATTCATTTACACTCAGACAGAGAGAGAGAGAGGGAGAGAGATAATGTAGCTACGACCTGAAAAGAACTTGCGGTCTATTCCGAGGAGATACTGTAGGTGAAAAGAGATTGTACTGCACTTAATGTGGAAATGCAAACATTTGCCATGTTCTTCTTGAATAACTTTACTGAAGTACTACCAACAACTTCTGAGGAAATATGCTTCTGGAAGAACATTTCATATGCGAACAAGCTTCCACATCTAATAGTTAAACCTCTTCAGCTCGAACATACAGACATGGGTGAGTGTTGCATTCACATAGAGGCAAAATATATCTCGAGGCAATATATAATTAAAATTTGCAAATAAAACTCATTTTATATATAAAATACTTCAATGGTATATATATATATATATATATATATATATATATATATATATATATATATATACACAGATGATTGAGAGAGAGAGAGAGAGATTTGATTTTGCCCCGAGGGGCGAGTTTATTGAGCAGCGCCCCCCATCCTGTGAGGGGACAACCACTAGTAAGGCGATACATACTGCTCAAAGAGCCATTATTCCACTGAAACAACAGCATCGTCGTCTGGTTACATTCATATTTGTGTTAATAAATCAGGTTGGCATTATTCAGATGTGTTATTATAGTTTCCTCATTTAATTGTCACATGGTCTGTATATACGTATCTCTAAAAAAAAAAAAAAAAAAAAAAAAAAAAAAAAAAAAAAAAAGCAAGCAAGCTTGTAGTGACTGAATTATTAATTGACAGGTTGTAAATAATAGCACTACAGAAATAGTGCAATCGTATGGGGAGACTATTCATATTTTCATTACATCATGGTTATTGAGATCATAGTTAGCTGAATACAATTATTGTCAAGAATTGATTAAACACCGAATGAAGCTTCAAATAATGCACTCGTTTCCAGGGACTACCACTCGGAGAGAACATTGAAGTCAAACGGTCGTCAACCAACACTTAATATGCTGAAACTAAACTGTGTGTTTGTTTGTTTATTTTCTTTTTTCCCTCCCTGTTCTTTTTTCCTCTTTTTTTCCTTTAATAAATTGGCTGGGGTTCATCTTCTGTGTTTATTTTATTTAGACTGCTTTTAAACCAGTTGTTGAATCTTAAATTTGGTTGTTGTGCATAATATTCCTTAATTTTCTCTAGAGTTGGGTCTTGTGATAGTTCTAGTTTGTGCCATATTTGTGTTGCTTGTCTATGGAGTCGGACATTTAATGGTAGTGTGTTTGTGTATTCGTGTATTTGTTGTGTCGTCATTGTATAGGGGTATCTTTGGTTTGTGGCGAATCTTAGGGCTTTTTTTTTTTTTTTTTTTTTTTTTTTTTTTTTTTTTTTTTAAAGCGTGTGATTGTGAGATTGAATATACTTAGTGGGTATTTCAAGAATGTCAGGGGGTAAGGAAATGTGATTTGTATATTAGAAGACTGTGATTAACGAGACGTGTAACATATGGAGGGAGGTGGTAGAAAGAGAGGGATCTCGTTGGGGGTGGAAGTTTCGCTTCAGAGAGAGAGAGTGTGAGTACTTCCTGTGATATTCCTTCCCTTCAGTTGTTGTTGTTGTTGTTGTTGTTCCCTAAGCTGCCTGGCCGAACAGCCCCGAGTCCCTGAGAAAGGCCATGGCCACGATCGGGCTTTCCCACAGAGCTCTCATTGAGTGTAGATTGTGTTGTTGGCGTAAGTGGTTGTGTGAAATGCAGTCTTCTATGATGTGTTTAATGGTATGGGGTGCTGTGTTACATCCCGGGCAGGCGTCGACAACGGAGTCATCCAGTCTCTTCTGATAGCTCAGGAGAGCTGGATGGTGTCCGCATCTCAGCCTGGCCTGGTGGACTCTGTCCTCGCGAGGAAGGGAGGATTCGGAAGGATGGATTTCGGGAGGTCGTGCATGCAGCTGCGTGTTGTCTGTGAGTGAGTGGATGTATCGGTGAGAGATATGAGTATGGATGTGCTTTGGAAGTTGGTTCGGGGTGGGCAGGGAGGGAGAGAGGACAATAATTGTGTGTGATACCGTGTGCTGGGTGTTGTTTTGATATTTCTTGGTGTATGTGGGTGTGTTGCCATGTAGTTTAGTGGGTGGTCTTGGTTCGTGGAGGCTGCTGCCAGGAATTGAGTGCCTCTCATGTCCAGATGGTCTTTGACTTTGAGGATTTTGGTTTCTTGATGTAGGTGATCTGTGGGTGAAGTAGCTGTGCAGCCTGTAATGATCTTCAGGGCTTTGTTTTGAATAGTCTGTAAGGTCTTATGATGTGTTTCAGCTAGGTTAGAAGCCCAGGCTGGGCTTGCGTATTCCATCACTGATCGTATGTATTGTTTATATACTGTGGTGGTAGTTTCTTTGTTGTGTCCAATTTTGTGTGAGCAAGTGACCTGAGAGCGTTAAGTCTGGGTGTCAGTTTCTTTTTAATGTGTGTGGTGTGCTGTTTGAATGTCATATGAGTATCATATGTTACTCCTAGGATTTTGGGTGTGTGTGTATGTGTTCCTTCAGTTGATGTTATTACTACACAGTGGAATAACTGAGTGACATGTCGATTTTCCCGCGTAATCCCCCCCCCCCCCTTCTTTTGTTCTGGTTTTAACTCATCGGCTAGATTGGGCTTGTTTAGGTAGTAGTAGTATATTTTTCCGTAGGAAAATGTCCCGGTCGAAAGCCACTTTCACCTAAGTTACAGGATCACTATCGTTCGCCATGAAGGAAAATCGACACCTATATAGCACGAAAGGACTTGAATGGGGCGAAAGGTCTTTACTTATCAAGACTAATGGAGCGAACATCTTAAAGTCTCCTACTAATGAGGATAAACATGAGGGACAAGGGGGTCTAGAAGAAAAGCCTCAAATGGCCTGTATAACTCGTAGCCAAAGCCTCTACGTTACGAGCCCTTCACTACTGTCACGGTGGGGACGGAGGTTTATGGGGTTACTTTTACGGTCACTCCACACTCACCCACCCACCCACCACTCGTTTGGTTACAATACAGTGAGTGAGTGAAAGGGTGACAGAGAGTTAGAGTGGGAGAGTGAGTGTGTTAGGGAGAGAGTGAGGGGGAAGGGGGGGGGGGGGGGGGGGAGGGAGAGGTAGAATGGGATAGGGGGATACAGAGTACGTGTGTGTACGTGTT